>VUYV01000391.1:225162-300341 GCA_008711295.1 Anarhynchus alexandrinus | reverse complement strand
CTCCTCTGGACACGCTCCAGCAGGTCCGTGTCCTTCTTATGCTGGGGACTCCAGAGCTGGATGCAGTACTCCAGGTGGGGTCTCACAAGAGTGGAGTAGAGGGGCAGAATCACCTCCCTTGTCCTGCTGGTCACATTTCTTCTGATGCAGCCAAGGATACGGTTGGCGTATATTCCTTGTGTATGTACCGTAACTGCATGGTGTGACTGAAAATACAAGTTCTTTCACAAGTTGTGAGGGCGACTTATCAGAAAGTCTCCTTAACCTGCAGGATTTCAAAATCCTCTTGAGGGAAGAGGTAGGAATCTGTGAGCTAAGACCTGGAGAATAAACTGAAGAAAGCGATCCTGGCCTGAGTAGAAGGAATGAGCCCTGAAAGCAGCCTGTTTTTTTTTTCCTGTGAACCCCCAATTATGTCATCTCCAGATAACCTGGATGGTCCTTTTCCTTCTGCAGGAGGACAAATCCACTGGAGCCCCAAGCCAAGCTCTCCAGCTTCCACAGACTTCTGGCCTGATACTCAGTCAGTGGACATAGAGCTGACAGCCTACGTGCTCCTGGCGTACCTCTCCAAGCCACGGGTACATGCAGGTGACATGACAACTGCTGCTGGCATTGTGGCGTGGCTGACCCAGCAGCAGAACGCCTACGGGGGCTTTGCCTCCACCCAGGTAACAAGTAGCTCCCTGTGGATTGATATACTTTTGCACCTGAGGTTGGCAGAGCAAGTCCTCTTGAGGTCTTCCTGCTCCAAGTCAGCTTCACTAGAGCTGATGCTTTCAGAGGGGTGACTGTCTCTCCCTCTCTAGGACACAGTTGTTGCCTTGCAAGCCTTAGCAAAATACGCAGCAAGGACATTCAGCACATCAGGCCAGGCGATTGTGAGGGTGAAGTCCCAGAGGGGCTTCGGGAAGACTTTCCAAGTCACCCGGCAGAAGCGCCTGCTGGTGCAGCAGGCGGCACTGACAGAGGTCCCAGGGCAGTTCCTGGTCCAGGTGCACGGCAGCAGCTGTGTCTTCGCTCAGGTGAGGTGGTGGGATGAGCATGGAAGAGAGGAGATGTGGAGGACTCTGCCTCTTCTCTCTGCATGAGATCATGCCTGGCCTGTCTTTTCCCCTCCTGGCCCTTGCCCTGCAGACAGTGCTGAGGTACCATGAGACTCCCATGCGGGCTGCTGTAACCTTCACTCTGCGTGTCAACACGGAGCTGACCAACTGTAGCCAGGCCAATGCGCGTGCCCTCACCATCCGCATCCTTACCAGGTGACCCCAAGGATTGTTTCCTCCTCCAGCAAGACCTGCTGTGCTTGGGGACAGCAGCTGGGAAAGCCTTAGAGCTGCAATGGAGGGAACCGGCACTTGGGGCAGACAGGACAGAGGGTGAATTTGGTAGGTGGAAGGGGTGGGGAAGGAAGGTGCTGGCTACCTCCTGCAAGAGGGAGCAGTGGCTAATGTGTCCCCAGTCCTGGATGGGCTGCCTGGCTCAGGGTCCTGTGCACAGGGTATGGTGGTGGAGGGAAGTGGGTCTGGGAGGGCACTATTCTCACCGAGTCAGACCATCTGACTGTTTCTTCTTCAGTTACATCGGGAGCAGAGTCACATCCAACATGGTGATCATGGAGGTCTCCCTTCTGTCTGGATTCATCCTGGCTCCCGGATCCAGGATGCTGGTAAGGACTCTGGAATCAGAAAAAAGATGGCTGTTTTAGAATCATAGAATGGTTTAGGTTGGAAGGGACCTTGAAGATCATCGAGTTCCAACCCCCCTGCCATGGGCAGGGACACCTCCCACTAGACCAGGTTACTCAAAGACCCATCCAGCCTGTCTTTGAACACTCCCAGGGATGGGGCCTCCACAACTTCTCTGGGCAACTTGTTCCAGTCCCTCACCACCCTCATAGAGAAAAATTTCATCCTAATATCTAATCTAAATCTACCCCCTTCCAGTTTGAAGCCATTACCCCTCGTTCTATCACTACACGCCCTTGTAAAAAGTCCCATTCCAGCTTTCGTGTAGGCCCCCTTCAGGTACTGGAAGGCCACTATAAGGTCTCTCCAGAGCCTTCTTTTCTCCAGGCTCAACAACACCAACTCTCTCAGCCTGTCTCAGGTGAATGGGTCCCACCTGCTTGCTCCTGTTGGGACCTGTTCATTTCAGGCCATGAGGTAACTAAATAAGGAGGGGCCTGTTGCTATTGAAATTGAACCAAAACCTCTAATTTCCATATAAGGCCCATAAAGGTTGGATACAGGAGATCAGAGGTGGTTCAGTTTCTCCCACTGACTCTATTCTGCCTTGGGCCAGAAACAAAATGTGCTGCTGGGTGTGCTAAACACCATTATTTGTTTGCCAGAAATTCTAAGACAAGATTTCTTAGAGAAACTCTAGTTTTATCCAAAAAGATTATCTTTTCCAATTAAGCCATAAAACTGAAAGATGAAATATTTGCACAGCCCCCAGGCAGGTCTTTAAGAGCAGTCTAGTAGTCAGTGAGGCGAGATAACAAGAATCTTTACTGGTGCCTGCACTGGTTTGCTGACCAACGCATCTATGTGCTATCCATGTGGCCTTTCGTCCCCAGCGCCAGATATTCCTCTAATTGAGCAGGGAAAAAGCATAGTTCATCCCTGAGATGCTCACAAGGGATATTCAGGAGGGACTACCAAAGATCCACTAAAATCCTTATGTGTGAGAAAGACACTGTTCCACACAGAGTCCAGCTCCATACCATCCCTTCAATACAACAGTGGGTCCCTTGGGTCAGGAAGCCCTAAGGAAAATGCTCACAAATTTCCTTACGTTATTGTTTCCTATCCTAGCTGGAGCGTAAAATCATCGTTAAGAAAATAGAAGTGAAAGCTAATGTGGTCTACATTTATTTAGAGAAGGTAAGTGGAAACAAAAGCATTTGGTTTGGCACAGTGAGAACAAGAGGCCAGAGGACAAGGAGCTGTGTGAGAAGCCCAAGGCTCGGCTAGTCATGCGGAAAGAGCACTGGTAGAACTGTGGGCAGAGGAAGCTTGCCCAATTTCATTGTCATTGGGTTAGCATTTGCTATTCCTCACACATAGTCCATTTCTAAAATCCATAATGTGTAATGGATTAGAGAGATTTAGTGCAGGAAAACATTCAAGCTAGGGAAGATGAAGATGCAATGACTTCTTTTTCTCCTTCCTTGCTAATTTCTTTCCACCTCCACAAGCTCAACGATGAATCTCAGACTTTCATTCTGCAACTGGAACAAGTAATTCAGATGAAGAACCTGAAACCAGCCATCATCAAAGTCTATGATTACTACCAGCCAGGTAGGTTGCAGAATTCCCTCCTATACTTGAGTTGGGAGCTGCGTTCCTAGTTCTCTGTGTGGGAAAAGACGTTGTGTGCTCTTCTCTGTGTGCATGCATGTGTATGTAATTGTCTTCCTCATTTCCTTTTGCAGAGGAGCGAGCCTTGGCTGACTACAGTGCTGTCTGTAGCTGAGGTAGGCAGCAAGTCCCTGTGTAACACAAACAGTGGCATCAGGAAATGATGGGTCTTGAGTGGGAGGGAGGGAATGTAGGCAATCAAAGATGGGAAGGAGGATGGTAATTGGTGAGGAGCATATATCCAGCTAGGAAGAGGAACTGCTTGTGGCTAGGCGTGTGGAGTTAGGCTGGGGGTTCTTTTGCAGCCAGAGAGGCAGCTGGAAGGCTCTGGTGGAAGGTGGAGACAGGGACAGCATCTCTCAGAATGAAAGTGAGGAGGGAAGGGCTGAGCATCATGTGGAGTGAGAATGCAGAGCTATAGCAGCCTGTGCTAACAATGGGCCTCAGATCCAGACCTGGTTCCATTCCCTCCCCACCCTCTACACCCCACATCGCCTCCCATTCAGTGCAGGGTAGGAAAGGGGGATTCAGGGAGCCAAAGAAGCAAGCCGAAGCTGGGAAGATGTAATATTTTGTCCTGTGGGGTAACATACACAGCTGCCAGAAGGTGGGTGGCTTATTAGTAGCAGCCTGAAGCCAGGACAGGTCTGGAGAAGTCCCTTCTGGAAGGATAAGAAGAATCTTGACATGGTGCATGCTACATCCTGACACAATCCCACAGAGAAAGTGTTGCCTAGGGAGCTGCCTAGAGAGCCACCCCCACTACTAACCAAGACAAAGCACACTCCACAGCCTAGTGATAGCCATGGAGGGACCAGATCATACCCTTCTTATTTGTCTTACCTTCTGTCCCCACAATTGGACATGGTTCCTCAGAAAGGGGTGGAGGAGCTCCCAAATTTGTGATAAAAGAAAGGACAGGGACTGCCACACCATGACTCCTGCCTTTGCCCAATATTTCAGGTTGGACACTGAATGGAAGGAAGTGCCCCAGCTAGGACACAGCCCACATTAAAGTCAAGCCCATATGGTCCAGTGCCTGAGTCAATGGACTGAGGGATCACAACAGTCCAGCAGTTGTGTCTGCACTGTGGGGGCTGGGGTTGGGGCTGGGGGTGTGTGTGTCGCATATCCGGTATACACCTGGGAAGAAGAATTAAAGTATGCATAACCCATGACCTTGCCACCATTGTGCCAGTTGTTGATGAACTACAGGCTTAGCCCATGAAGATACCATTTCTGCCATTGTCAATGTACAAACCTTCTAGCTTCTCTATTGCTCTCTCCTCATGCTTCCCATGGTTTCTCCTAATACTTCCTGCAGTAGGAGACTTGGGCAGATTTGGAGTACAGGATGCAACTGAACATGCTGTGACAGCTGTATCTCCTGTGCATTTCCTGCAAGCTCCTGTGCCATCAGCTCTGCCTTGAAGCAGTCCCCAGACAGTAATGCAGTGCATAGAGACTCTAGCCTCTCACCCCCCTCAGCAGTACAGCCTTGCCAATTGCTCATGGCAGAGGTTTCTAAATGCAACTGTTGACCAAAGGAACTGTTGAACATATTCCAGCCCTCTCTTGCCTTCAGCTCAAGCTTGTGTGATGGTCACCTCAGGTACCAACTCTGCCTTGGTCCATGCTCTGTGGACCAAGTCTGCTACTAGAGGGGAAGAGTTTTGCGCCTGCACATGTACATGCACACGCACACACACAACAGAGGTGAAGTCGTTTTTCCCAAGTGCTTTTAAATGCAATTTTCCTTGTTTGGGAGAAAAAACGTAAACCTGAATAATCACTCAGTCAAACAGTTCTAGTCTCCTGACTTTTAATAAGTTGCCAGGCACAGTCTGAGCCTTTCAGAAACTAACTGCTCAGTGGGAAATTTCAAGTATTTTCTCTTTGCTTCGCATCTCCATGTAGTGGCTGTTGGCAGGGGTGACAAAGGACTGATGGACAGAGACTGCAGAGGATGGGTCTGTCCTTGTTCCTGTGAAGACAACAAAGGACAAAAAAAAAATCTGTATTCCTGAAATATTAAAACTAACCACTGGGAACTCAAGGGTTTTTTTGCACCTTGTGACCAAACGGGACTGCCAAGCCATCAAGGACAGGGCGCTCTCTGACTCTACCCATACAAAGCCTACAGCAGAACCTCCACTAAGAGTGTAGGGCTTGTGGCAGACATCCCAGGGCAGGGCTGTGTGCCTCCCACAGGTGTTTTTCTCCATCTTGTGGGCTGCGGGCAAGGAAGCATGCAGATGCAAACAAAGTTTAGAACAGGAGCAGGCACTGGTCAAGTTCAAGCTTTGCCGTTGCCCAGCCTGAAAAGAGGAGGGGCAGGTGCCTGTTCCCTAACATGGATCAGAAGCCAGGCTGAGACTGTGAAAGGCCTGGCACTGAGAGGAGCCAGGCGCTGCAGTAAAGGTGAACGTGGTGTGTTGTGTGTACGGGGCTGGAGGCCTGTGGAACTGCAGGGAAAGTGCCAGGAAAAAGAACTGTGTTGACTTGAGGAAAGTATACTTGATGCAAAATGCCAGGACTGGTGGTAGGACTTGGGACAGGCAGCCCTTGTTTTCTGTGACATACCTCCAACTCTGTCATGAGCTGGGCACATCAAACCTTCCACTTCAGTTCTGCCTTTCCCTCAGTTTAACTGCTGGTGTACAGGAACTCACCCTTACTTAGCATTGCTAATCACTTCCTACCCTGAACCTGCAGTCTGGCACGTTTCTTAATCAAGGGCCCTTGCCTGCGTCTCCCTCCCTGCCTCCCTCTCCATACTCTTCAGGACCATGCCTGTGATGACAAAAGAGGTGTTGGGCCCTCACCTCACTCGCATGGGGCATGGTAGCTCATCACCGTAGTTTCCTCTGGAAGACAAGAAAAAAAGTGCTGGTGATACACACTTGCCAAAAACTCAGTAAAGCAACCCAGCATTGTGCCTCTGTTTCAAGGAGAGGCATTCCCTCAGCTTACAGGACATGACTCCCATCCCTGTGATACATGAAATCACTGGTATGTGTCAAAGACTCTGTGTGTAACTATTCTGGATTCACCCAAGTCATGGGGCCTGTGATCTTTTAAAGGTATAAGTCCCAAATAGCTTCATACAGTTATGGATTCCTCACTTTCTGAAGCAATAGCCATCCCTGACACACTTCTAGCTTTTCCTCCCACTAGGGACCCCAGATAACAAGTTGTTTTCAGTGTCATTCTTCTAAGGGGCCCTCACTCTTCTAAGCCATCCCCTTACTATAGTCCCTCTGCCTTTGCTGCCTCCCACAAAATGAGTGTACGAAAGCATGGCCCTGAGCTTCTTGCTCCCCTTTTGTTAGAACAGTTAGATCCTAAGTGGATTCACATGCCAACTTCAAGCTTGCAAGTTCTGAGGCCAGAGAAAGAAGGATCTACTGTTTTGAAACCTAAGTGGGTAAGTCCATCACTAGAGAGCTTCTAAGGGGCAGTTACACAAAAATGTCCGGGATGTATTGTCTTAGACTTGACAATTTCAGAAAATTCCTTCCCATGATACATTTGGGTGGTTTCTGCAGTACAGCATCTGAACTTACCTGGCATGTAGTAATCGTAGACCTTGATATTAGCTGGCTTTCGATCCTTCACTTGCATGTCCTGCTGCACCAGCAAAGTGTAGGTGTGAGGCTGTCTAGTCAGCTAAGACCAAGAGATGCAAGTATTACAGCCAGAACCAAAGTCCTGTAAGACAATCCCTTCCACCTGCTCTCACTCAGCCTCCTGTGGAGACTTCACCACTGTGACAGATCTTTTCTGTTTTCCAGTCCATCTCAGAATTACCTTTTACTTCACATTCTGTGGCCATCTCCCATTTTTGGTCACCAAATTTAACTCAGCTCATGAGAGACATCAAACCCACACAGTCAATATGCAGTAGCTATCTAAATTTAGCACTCCTGTTCCCAGCCAATCCCACATTCCCATCCAGCTCTGCTCTGAGCTCCTTCATGCATCTTGTCTCGGTGGCTACTTTCTTATACACAGTCCCATTGCATCAGTTCTTATTCTCCGGTTTCACACAACCTTCATCATTAAGCAAACAAACGCAAGGTATGGATGAACATCTGCTGGATGGTAGTGGTTACATGACCTGCTGTTGATTTGGTTCCACCTTGTCCTGCCTGGCAGCCTGAGCTGAAATCTTTCTCTGTGAGGCCTTTCTGCTCTGTGCTGTATGTGTAACGGAAGCAGCACCTCTGCAAGTCTAATGCATCCACACAGCAATAACTTGCTTACTATGAGGCGAGCTTAGCTCAGCTTATTGACAAGTAGGGATGAAGAATCATAGAAATGTACAAATGCTCCTTGGAAATTCGGAAGTTTTAAAATTCATGCCAGGTCTTGTTTCTGGTGTTGTTTAGGTATCCATGTAGCTAGAGAAAGGCTGGAGTTGTTGTTACTCTGGTGACTAATGAGGCTGTGGAGCGAGCACTGCTGCTCACACAACCATCTGGTCTAATTTTGAGTGATCTTGGCAAACTCCATGAGCAATCTTGGATGCTCTCTACTACATTCAGGCTGCTTAAGGGCTTTCTAAGAGTTCCAGTTTGCTTGAATTTACTGGGTGGATCCTACCACTACTCCCCAATCCTGATCAGACACTGTATACGGACTTTCAACAGTATCTGAACAGTGCCAACAGATGCAGGCTTAACATCAGAGTTAGTTAGCCTCATTTCACTCAAGTTATGTGGCCCTGTATACAGGCTCTACAGCTGAACTACTGCAGGCTGACACAACGCACTTCTCCAAGTCAGCAGATGTGGCTGGTATGCCAGAACAACAGCTCTGGATACTTAAAATACTAACAAAACCAAGACAAAAGAGTAAGCTAAAAGCTATCTGCCAGTCCCTAGTCCTTTTAATGATAACATTAGCCTAAATTCCACTCACTTCCTTCAGGTAGAGAATGACTCGATCAGCTTCGCTTTCAACTTTCTTCACTAAAGGCATTTTCTTTAGCTGAAAATAGGGGAAAAATGTCAGAAAGACTCTAACAGAAAGCAGAAATATTCAGGGATATTTGTCCTTGTGAGAGCATGGGGGAAATTTTCACATGGCCAAGGAAACCCTTCGGGTAGGGGAAGGCAAGGTGAGGCCAAGAAGAGACTTTGGGCATAAAGATTTCTTGGCAAGAAAAGAACCATGTTTCTCTACCCGCAGGAATGATCACAGTTCTGCATACAATCCTGTATGATGGACATCCATCACCATTCCCATCCCATTTGGACACAAACTTGCAGTCTCACCTCTTCCAATGAATCTGCCACAGGGCTGTATCCAGACAGCAGCTCCACTTGGATCAGGACCATGTTGGTGGACACACGGTTCCCTGTGTAGCTGCAGCAGGAACCCAGTAACTAACGTTACTTTCTGAGGCACGATCTCCAGATACTCCAGCCCAGCTTTGGTACTTAAGTGGAGGAATCTGCCTTTCCTTCCACTGTTTCTCCTGTAAGCATACCTGTTCCTGTACTGTAATAAATCTTTGTGCTTTCCCTGATCTCTCTTTTAATTGTGCCAAGCCAAGGAGAATGAATTCCTCACAAGACTTCTGGACTTACTTTCTCTAGGCATGGCAGGGAATATCACATCTTCTGCCTGTTCTCTTGGTAGCTCTGCCACAAGTCAAGTAGGGATACAGCAAAGAGAGTGGTGTGGCAGTCAAGCAGGAGCAGAGGAGGGAAGACTTATTACTAAGTGTCAGCAGTCAGTCCCGCAGGACCTTCACATCTCTAGTGTTTTGAGACCTAATCCTAGACAAGGGTGAGACCCATAGACCTTGGGAGAACTTGTGGTGACTGGCATGATAATGAGATAGGACTATAGCATGATCTGTCCTTCTGGGGCCTTGTACCTTTCACCCAGCTGAGGAGAGCACAGTTAAATGAATGGGGACATCTTAGCACTTGGACCTCATGAGGGAAAGGGAGCCCTCCCCATCAAGACACTAAGAGGCCAGAAGCCTCTTAGTACAAGGGGAGGCAAGGGACAATTAAGTGTCTCCTACCGAGCATGAATGGTGATGGGGAACTGGCTGGCGTTGGGTGCCGTGCACTCTGTCTGCACAGACATGGCAAAGGTGGTGTCGCTCCTCAGTGGAGGGATGTGGTACCGCAGAATGGCCTGTCAGGACAGAAAGAAGCTAGCTGGCTGAGAACAGCAGGTGCTTTGCTGGTTAGTATCCTTGTCTAGTATTTGGCTGCTGTTTGCTGTCTTGCACTGGTGTAAGAGAAAACTACGTGGTGTAAGTGGAGGTTCTGTTAGTGCACTGCTCCTGGTTGTGTTCACTGGACTTCTTGGAGAAGAGTTGCTGCTCTGCCTGGGTGAATATAATCCAGACTTCATTTGGGGAATTGCTATTCCCTACTGTTGGGTCCCAGCTACTCTTCCGGCCTTGAAGCCCAGATTCTTGCAAGTCACTGCAGCAGTTTGTTTTCATTCTTGTCTAAGTAGCAAGGTGAGAGGTCCCCTCACTTTTGAGGCTTTTCCCCAGACAGACCTTTTCTCCCTGGCTGGGCCTACCTGCAGGAAGAGGCACCCATGGCCCTGCACATGCACAGTATAATCTCGGGGAATGGCTGGCAGCTCCACTGTCTGCAGCAGGAGGCGATTGGTGTTGTCTACTCGGATGTTTTTGTTGAAACCCTCAGAGGAGAGAGAAGCCTGAAGATCAGGGCCATCCTTGCTGAAGGTCTTGGTTGCATACAGGGCTAGGGCTTCCAGAGCAACCACCGTGTCCTGAGCAAAGAGAAATGCATTGGGCAAAATAGAATCCCTGCTTCCTGAGCATGCCCAGTCCTTAGCATTTCCCTCCCTCATACTGCAGCTACAGCACAATAAGTGTTGAGCTTTCCCCTTGGACTTTTAGCATGGGATTAGCTCAGAGGAATAGAAATATTCACCCTTTCCCAACTTCCAGGAGCTGTAAATCCAAAATTTTTTTTTCTCTTCCCCCGTCCCCTGCGCTCTTTTTTTTTTTCTTTTTTACTACGGGCTGTGCTAGAACCCATTGCTCTCATAAACCATAGCTGACAACATGTTCTTTGTTAATGATGGCTCAAGGGGATTACCTGAGTTGAAGCAAAGCCTCCATAAGGGTTTTGCTGCTTGGTGAGCCAAGACACAATCTGGGATGCCTTCCTGATTTCATCTGAAGACAAACTTGACTTTGAAAGGTGAGCCATGAGGATACTAGATGTCAATTCCACATCAACAGATGGAGCCCGATACCAATATAGGGAGTCTTCTTCCTGTTTGGACTGTTGACTCCAGAATATTTGGTCATCTAGAGGTGGAGTGGGAACACTTATGGAGTGTGTAGCTGTATCTAATGACCTTGGAGTCCTACTCAGCTCCTGTGCCTAGGTATTGAGTGAACATGTACATTGGACAAGATATGAGTGCGTATCTTCCTATTCCCCCCCTCCCCCCTTCCCCCGCTCGCCCTTTTCCCAGTAAAATCCTAGGCCTGCAGGCTGGGAAGGAGCTCTACAACATCCATGAATGTCCCTTGGTTTGGATGACTGGGAGATCAGGACTGTGAGATCATCCATAGAGCAAGTCTGTCTCACAATACGGACACAGCTGTGACAGCTTGGCAAACAGAGGCTGTTCAAGCCTTTGGCTCCCCAGAGAGCTCTGCCAGTGCCCCCCGCTGCAGCCTTGCATTCCCTTGCTTGCTCTGCCCTGGGATCCCCACATGGTTCTGCCCATGACCCTCTCTCCTGCCCCCATGGTCTTTGGTACCTGATATTATGGCCGCCTTATCCAATCTTTTGAGGATTTTCTGCCTGAGAACCTTATCACCTGCTACTGCAAATGCGTTTGCAGCTAGTGCCAGGCTGTAGAGGTTGGAACTGCTGGTATCAGCATTGACCAGGTCCTTTATACATTTCAGAGCTTTCAACACAACTGGGTCCTAGGATACAAATGAAAGCACACCGGTTGCTGGCAGGGTGTATGGGGAGGGAAAGCAGCCTTGATGTGTGCAGAGAGGGACGGAAATAGGGACAGGACACAAGGGGAGAATTCTGGTCAGGTACCCCTGTGTGGCCGAAGGCAGAGTGCCAGTGCACTGCCTGCTGAGAGGCCGCACACACAGCCCGTCCCTGCCGCCGATACTCACTGAGCGTGGCATCCCTGAGTGTAGGAGAGCTGTGATGATCGCAGAGGTCAGCCCCAGTCCTTCCTCCACCGCACCCTGCAGCCACCACAAAAGAGAGAACAGGTGGGCTGCCGTGAGAAAGGAGAGGGAGAAGTTTTCCAGTGCCTTCTGTTCCATGAGCAAATTCCAAGCCAGCGCAGGCAACAGTGCTGGTCCTATTCCTCTACTAAGGAAGCGCCAGGGCTAGTATCTGCTCTTGCAGGTCCTGTTTGCTGGAGGACTTCTCAGCCACAGCTCTGCTGGGTAGATGATTCCCTCCCTCTCCTGAACACATTCCCCTTTCCCCTCCCCTGCAAAAGATTTTCAGTAGCAGATTTCAGTGCCAGGGGAAAGTGATGTTCCCACAACCCCACTGCAAGGTGGCACCTCACCTGAGGGCCAGGACAGCGGCAAGGGTACGGAGGAGCAAAAGAAATGGTAGCTTTTGCAAGGGGAGGTTTAATTATCTGAGGTCCTGCCCACTGAACTGCTGCTGGCTCTGCTTTGGTGGTACTCTGTGTGTGTCTGTGCATGCACAAATGCTGTGTTTCTGAGTGTATAGGGAACTGCCCTGGCAAGGTGAATCTCACATGAGTGGCTGCCACCAATCTCCATTCACTCCATTTCTGACTGTCTCTGTACATGGGGGAACTCAGACTGAAGGACAAACGACAGCTTAATAATGGGAAAGGAAGCTGAAGCAGTTTACCAAGGGAATAACACAGAGCTTGGAAACCTTTTTAACATTCTTTTTTGGTTTTTTTAAGGCATGTGTTGGCTTTTGAGATAGGGCTAGGGCAGGGCACTGGTTCAATGGGTATCATCAAATGTAAACTTCCATCATTCATAACCTGAAAAAGTGCCACCATGACTAAGCACAACCCTGAGTGTCATCAAAGGGTGACCTTGGGCACATCAGAGCCTCCCTCCTGCAGCAGGGTTCCTTTGTTCTTGGCACCCAAATTGGCCCAGAAAATGAAGGCGCTCTGAGGTACCTAATGAATAGCCAGGACATGTCATACCATCAGACCGTTGTTGAAGAGCTTCCCCACACTCTTGAAGCAGCCAGATGGAGTCTGACTTTTAATCAGGGCACTGGCAGCATCCTTTATATTCTGCTCATCTATGTGGATGAAGTCCTGGGCTTGGCTGAAGGTCTTGAGGACAAGGGCAGTAAGCCTAGAGCCAAGGAAGGGAGAAGAAAATCAGTCTGAATAGGTCACTGATGCTGAACCAGTCACTCCAGTAGGAGACAGGAACCTCTGTGTCTTCCACTGTCTCATCCCTGGAGAAATACCAGCAGGCCAAAGCTTCTGTGCAGATGGAGAATTGGAAGTGATGCACGTGAGATAGGTGCTCTTGAAGCTTAAGCTCAGGTCCTTTTGCAGCAAAAGATAAAAAATTCACTGACAGGTCAGTGCTTCCCCCAGGCCCCTGCCAATTCCAACAGGGTGCACTTATGTGATTTGAAGCCAGGAGGGTTGGTATTTATTGTGTTCACACAATCCCTATCCCAAACCTGTTTGGGTACAAAGGACTCTGGAAAACCCGGGAAGAAGAAAGCTTTGCAGCCAAGTTTTCAGAATCAGCCTCAGTTAGGATACCCAAGCACAAACAATCAAACAGGGGTACCTCCAGTCAGTTCATTGGCATGGTTCTCTTCCAAAAATCTCAGGAGCAGTTTCTGTTCAAAACTCCATGCCTCCAGGCTCCCCCAGTTTCCCCAGGCCAAAATACAAGCCAGCTTGAGCCTGACCAGGTCAAGCTGTTGTTCCTCAACTGTGTCTGGATATCTCTGCTTACCATGTGTTCCCTGGCTCACTTCCTTCCCCAAAGGCACTGTATGAGCCGTCTGTGTGCTTGTACAGGAGTTGCCGCTGATATCCTGTGGGATGAGGCTGGGGTTAGTGAAGATATTCTGTACTGTTGTGTTCTTCAGGTGACTACCTGCCCAGGTTCATTATAGAGAGCATTGTCGCTGAGGAATTCAGCAAAGGGCTTTCAGAGGGTGCTGTGCACCCCCTGTCCAGCTGAGAGACGGCAGCCTGATTTACACTGCTGTAATTGCCATGGTGTCAGGCAAGTGATGCTGCACAAACCCTGTTCAGCACCAAGCCTCTGCTGAGATCCTCACCACACAACCTATTGTAGTGGACACCAGCAGCTTAATAACCCAACGTGAGCAGAAATCCACTCACCGCTTTCCAGATAGCCAATTGCCTTCTGTTTAATTTCTGGAGTCAGTTGTCCTGTTTCTTCGAGGTATCGTGTGATAAAGACATTGGGGGCAAAATGAACCATGTTCTGCTCACCACAGCCACTGGACATCTGGAGGAGCTCGTCTATGTTGTCCAGTGCTGTTCCCAAAATGTCACCTGTAGGACAGAACCACAACTTTGAGAGCTTTACATATTCTTGTGTGTAAAAAATTTCTGGTCTCACCGATTCTGCAGATAACCTGCTAAGACTGGTCTCAGTTCAACTCTGCTCACACTAGGGTGACTTTAGTGTCTACAGAGCCCTGTAGGAACAGTGATATGGTAGTTGTCTATCTTTCCCTTGGCTGGGTGAAATTATATGTCCATCTGGTCCAGTGTCACTTGTACAAGAGAGATGGGGTGTTTCTCTGGAAGACGTAAAAGCCCAATATCACACCTCACTGCACATACACATTCCCTCTTGTTACTCTCTTTGCTAAAGCAGACATGGTGGCACCAGAAGAAAAGACTCCTGCGGGGAAAAATCTTACTTTCCAAGACCCCCGTAAATCTCACCTAAGAAAGAGATGTGGGCTCTCTCCGACCCAAGGATCCTGTTCTCTGGCATAGTGAAAGTGATTGCCTCTGAAGCTGAAGTTCCTGCAAATGGCAAAAGCATCAGAACAACACCACACAGGAACAAGATGGCAGACCCACAGACATCCCCAGGAGATGGTGTAAACAAGGCTGGGATCACCTCATCAGTTGGTGAAATCAGCATTCAAAAGAGAGGATGACACAGGTCAGGCCACCCACTGATGAGGGACTGTGATATGGTTAGGCAGTAGCTTGGTGCTGCCAGGAGCTGGTAGTACTGGGTAGAGCTGAAGGGCTTTGTCTGCCCATAAAAGCTCCAAAATCCCTGACTTTCCCCTCCCCATGCACCCCCAGATAGTTCTAGAGTTGTTCACAGACCACACTGCTTCTCTTTGGTCTCCTAGCTCTGTGCACATGTACAGCCCCAGTGGTAAGACAGTCCCTGTCTCGGGGATACCTGCACCTACCTTTAGGGCACAGGAGTGAGGTGTGGGTCTTTTCCTCCAGCAGCCCTTCTGCCTGGTGGGGAAAAGGCTGGTCAGATCAGAAGGGAGAGCAGAAAAACATGCTAACAGCTGTGCAGCACCCCACATTCCTGCAAGCACCTCTTCCATCCTTATGGGCTATGCAAAGGGCCTCACATGTACAGCAGAGATATGTGTGCCAACAGTGAATTTTCACTGGGAAGTAGGTTTCTAAGCTGCTACATGGCCTCTGCCCCCAGTGGCCTGCTAGCAAGCACTTCTGACATTTCTGTCCCACCGAGCAGCGGTGCTCAGCTCATGCCCTGACCCAACCTAGCCTTAGAATCACTCCTAGACCAGCGTGCCTGGGAAACATGCCTACCTGCCTAACCAACTCTCCCCTCCCAGAGCCACCCACTGGGCCATCTTGAGCCTGACCCAGTTCCGACCTCGCCAGGACCCTGAAGCATGCTCTGACCTTCACCAGCAGGTGTTTAACCACTGTGTCCTTCCCTCCGGACTCTGGTGCAACAGCTGTACTCTCAGTGCAAACACCTTCCTGCTCGATCACCTCAGCAGTGACAGTGAAATTCACCTTCCCTAAAGAACAAAACATCAAGAGGCCAGTTGGCACACCCATGCCTACGTTTTTGTTTGCTCACCCTAAGGCTGCCCACTTGTGCTTTGCATAATACACCACTCTGCCTTCCAACCCAGCTGTGGTTTCTTCAAGCATCTCTGCCAGTGCCTCCCACTTGTGCCCCTCCCTTGTCCCCTTACCTAATTTTGTAGCCTTCACGTCCCAGAAAAATGTTTTTGCTGAATCAGGACACAGACAAATAGTGAACTTGACATTTGCATGCACAAATTCAAAATCCATGGAGTCCATTAGGCTAAGCTGGAGCTAGAGGTGAAACAAAAGGGATTCAGGGTTACAGAGCTGCTGCTGTGTTTTTCCTTTCAGCTCTTTGATCTAAATGTCAGTCAAGGCCAGAAACCCAGGGTGCGTATGATGACGGCCTTGCAATAACTCTGGGCCACCAACAGTCACAGTCCTGTAGGGTTGAGCTTATGGGGAAGGATAAGATGGACACAGACAGCTCTGCATGAAGCTTTGTGAAGAGCCGCCTTGGTGTCTTTTGCCCAGTGCCTGAGGAGACCCCTGTATGGGTCTCTGTCAGTGAAGAACTGTTACCACCCATCCCCCTGCCCAACAACCATCCTGGAGGGAACCACCTACCACCATGCATTGCTTCAGGTAGCTGAAGACTTTGACTTTCAGGGGAAATGACTCTCCCCGGAAGACAGAGTAGGGCAAGGTGGGTTCCACGAAGAAGGGCTTGAAGCTCCGCAGGCTGGTGGTCTCTGAGATTCCCAACCCGTGGCTCTCTGAGGTGCAGAAGGTCATGGCTCTCCAGTCCGTGATACTGTCGGGTACTGTGACAGCTAGCTCAGCAACCCCTGAATCACTGAGGATAAAAAAGAGTGGAAGGGGTTGTCCCCATCCCTGTAAAAAATTTCTCTTGGGAAGACAAATGCAGAAGGACTATGAACTGGAATTGTGTGTGAAGATGTGGAGATTCCTAGGAATTAGGAGAGAGGTGCAGGAAGGATAGCAAATAGGTGGTTATGGAAGGTCTGAGAGGCAAGTTGCCTCTGGACAGTGTTGCACCTCAAATTCTTGTTTTGTGTGGGCACATAGGGCTCTCAAGTGTCCATGTTATACACCCAGCCTGTGTCAGGGAGTACCATGTGACTCTTCCACCACACTACCACCCAAACTCCCAACCACAGCTCTGCAGTTATCATTATAAATGTCACTTACAGATCTGCATACACAAAATGGAAGATGGTTCCTGCCCTGAAATGCGCATAATCCAGCTAAATGACATGGAGAGGTAGAGATGCTATTTTGCAGATGGAGAACATTGGCATATGGGAGAATTAGGAAAGCTAAGATGTGTGAGTAAGGGGAGAACAGTGGATGATGCATAACGACTTTAGCAAGGCCTTTGACACAGTCTCCCATAGCATCCTTGTAGCCACGTTGGTGTGGGCTGGACAAGTGGATGAAAAAATGAGCAGAAATTCACTGTACCACTGGGGACAAAGGTTGGTTATTGGTGACACAAAGTCCAATAGGTGTCTCTTTACCTGTGGCATTCCTCAGGGCCAATAGTGGCCAATACTTGGGCCAATAGTGCTTAATGGCTTTATTAAGCCATTAAGACCTGGATAATAGGAGAGAGGACATCCTCAGCAAGATTAGCAGACTATACCTTGTTGAGGAGGGGTTCCTGATATGCTGGAGGTAAAGGTTGCTATTAAGAGGAACCTTGACAAGCTGGAAACGTAGGCTTGAAAATGGGTAAATACAAAATTCTGTATCTGGGATGGAATAGTACTATGCAACTGTATAGGCTAGGCAGTGACTGGCTAGTAAGAAACTTTGCAGAAAAAGAGGTGGGGTTCTCGGTGGATAACAAGTTGAGCATGAGACATCTCATGTGCCCTTACAGTAATGAAGGCCATCTACTTCTGCACTGTATTAAGGAGACTGCAGCCACTAGGTTGGTAAAAGTTATTTTTCCCCTCTATTTCTTCCTTGTAGGACCACATCTGGAGTACCGTGCCCCATTTTTGCCTTCCAGTATAAGAAAGATGTTGACACACTTGAATTCATCCAGTGGAGGACTATCAGGATGGGCTGGGACACTTGATGTACAAGGAGAGGCTGAAAGAACTGAGGCTTTCAAACTTAAGAGAGAAAAGCTAGGGGGAGATCTTTCTGCTTTCTACAGCTACCTAATAGAAAGGTGTAGAGACAATGGAACCAGTCTCTTGAGGTGCAGATTGATAGGATGAAAGGTAACAGACACAAGTTGGAACATGGGAAATTCTGATTTGAGATAGGAAAAAAATACCATAAGGATAGTCAAACACTGGAACAGGTGCCCAAATTGTTTGTGGAATCTCTGCCCTTGGAGATACAACAGCCTGATCTAACTGGACGTGCCTTGTGCAGGATGTTGAGCGACAGACCTCTTCATCCTAGAGGATTCTGTGATTTTAAGTTCCCCAGGGTTATTTGGAAAATCTCGAGCAGAACGAGGAACTGAACCAAACCTCCGTTGTCCTTATCCACTTCTTCACACTTCCCTTTTCTTTGTGGGCACAGACGGCAATAATGCCTTGGTCCTGCTCCCACCCATTCCCTCTCTGCTGAGGCTGGTAGGGGGTCTGGATCCATGTGGCGTCACAGCCCATAATTACTCACCTGATGGGAACCAGAGTCCAGATGAATGTCTCCGGAAACCAGGTACGTACTGGCCCTGCCTCGCTACCCAGCTCAACGTGCTCTGACTCAGCGTGTTCAACAGCAGCAGCTGTTTCTGGGTTCAAGTTGTCCGAGCCTGCCAGCTCATCATAAGCTATTGGGAATACAAGCATTCATTCAAAGGCAGAGCAACTGCGAGGTCAGGATAGAGTTCAGGTGGGAAAAGCTCAGCTGTCCATCCCTCCCACTCCCACTATGATCCCCCTTGTCCTTTCCAAGAAGCCCTCAACCTACTTCACCATTGTCTTCCACGAGACAACCCAGGGGACCATGTGGATTCCAGCATGTGTGTGTTCCCCTGTGAGGGACATAACTGCTAACACTTTTGCTCTCAGCCCTCACAGAAAGGCCCAGATACTGCCCAGTGCCAGTCTTGGCTCATTCTCTGGCAAACGCAAGACCTTTCCTAGTCTTACAAACAGATGTTCCTTCCTGAGACAGCTGCCTTATTTCCTCATGTTTCTCCTGCCTCAGGACACAGTGGTTGCTCTGGAAGCCCTAGCCCTGTATTCCTCATTTTCCCCCTTGACCATGTTATCTTCCTGCCTGGTAGCAGAAGCTTCCAAGCAGGTTCTTCCTGTGCAGTCACCCCTCCACCCCTCCAGTCCACTGGACACACACACGTGTCAGGACCCTGCCCCTCTTCCTGTGGTGCACATCTCCTGTGCAACCTCCCACTCATCTCTGGAAGCCATCCCCAGTTCCTCAGCACACTGCATGTTCAGCTGCCCTTGTGCAGCCTGTATGTTACCCGTGATTTCCAAAGAAACAGGATAAATCGAGATGTACACATGTAGTCGTAGTGGTAAGTGGTCTGGGTGCGGCACTCAATTGGAGACTTGATTTTAAGGCTGGTTAAAAATGTTAGACCTGAATTCTGGAGGAAAGAAGGGGAGGAAAAGAAGGTAGTTTTCAGTGGATGTCTGACAGTCTGTCTCTGCTCCCACCTCCCAGCGTATCAGCCACCCTATATTGTTGTACCTCAGCCTGACCTGTGAATTTATACAGGGAGAGAATGCAGAACCACCCTGCTCCCAAAGCCAGTCCTTGCCCCTCACGCCAAAGCAGGCTCTCTCCATTCAGAATTATGGGGGTGACCACTCGCATGTGCATGCCCATACGCAAAGTCATTATTTTGGCACCACAGTTTGCTGCCCACCCTAACACAGACTTGTTCTCATCTTTCACTTGCTATTCCTTCCTACTGTTCTTCCCCTCCTTTCCCCAGTCCCCCTTTTCTCTCGTGTGCTTTGCTTTTCCAACCTCAAATTTTCTCTGACTCATGCTGATACTCCTCTCTCCTTTGAACCCCTAGAAAGCATGAGGGTCTTGAGCTTGGGATAAATGAGGAGCTGGGTTCTAGGCATCTGCCTGATCGATGGGAATTTATCAAGTTGGGAGCATAGTGTATCAGAGACCTCTTAGTTCAGAAGCTTGGCAAATTCAGAACCTGAATTTGCCAGTGTTTATAGGAAAGACAATCTGTGAAGGTACCCAGCGCTGACCTGGGATCCAAAAGGGCCCTGATATTTCAGGTTTTCTGCAAACTAGATTTACCTTCAGAAGTTCATAAACATCTGGTTGGGACACTGCATAAGAGTATCTGTCGTACATGAATGGTGACATTGTTCCTGGTGGAAGGGTGGTCTGAGGGGAACCGCTGATTCCTGGGCTCTTGTGGACAGTACAATAGTCACTGTAAGAGTCTGTGAGGGTGCTGGGGTGCTCTTGAGAATAGCTGAACATATTGTACACCTGTAGACAGAGAATGAAAACAGTACATGTCAGTGTGACAGGTGGGAAGTTTTTCATTTCTATCCAGAGATTTTCTGTGACCGCAAAGGCAGAGCTCAGATCCTGCCTGCCACAAAAGCCCAGCACCAAAGATTTTTGAGCTTCATAGAGACCCTCCACAAGTTTTAGATGCATAGCACCGGAGACGAACGTGAACTCCTCTGGGGTAGAGATGCACAGCTGTGGCCACTTCTAGCTCATAGATTGTACCTGTGAGCTCAATGCATACAGTGAGGACACCTTCCATATAAGAGTCATTAGATAGGTTCTTGTCTGACTGAAGGCACATCCTGGATCCAGCAAGTCAGTTTCAAGATGCAATTCAAGGGTCCTTAGACAACTGCCAAGGTATCACTTACAGTCCAGTCTGTGAACGGAAGGACTGTCTGGTTCATGTGAGCTGGAACAAAGACACAGAGCCTATCCATTGGCATTGGGTATTTGGGTATTTTTTTTTAACATAACCTTTTTTTCAGAGCACTGTCATGAATTGGTTCAGGAGATGGAAGCATCTTACCATTTGGTTGACACTGTGGCAAAGTTCTCTAAGTTTAAAAAGGATGTGACTTTGGGCAGTACTTAGGGATGACAGTGGGTTGTTCCTCCATATGTCCCTCCATAGAGACTGGAAAATGTCACTGGTGTTTGATGTTGACCTTCATTTTTTCTCATTAAGACATGTTCTCTCTCCACTCAAGTACTTGTTATATCCACTGTGCCTTATTAAACAGTGACTGCAACCAGCTACTCAAAAGGCATCTCTCCAATATTAGCAAGACTCAGCACTAAAGTCACTCACGCTGTCCCTAGATAGCTCAGCCTCTGGCCTCAGAAGAAGGACGCTTTGGTCTACAGCACGGACGCTACATAGGGAGCCTGGTGCAGCCTGCAAATGGAGATGGACAGCTGATCCTGGGAGAGCCACCGTGTCTGAGAAGCCAAGCTTCACCTGAAACAGCAGAAAAAAGAGGGACTGAAGACATTGACAGAGGAAGGAAAGGGGACACTGTGGCTACTGGATTCTGCTGGGCATCTATTGCCATTTTGCAGTTAATTAGATACCCTCCAGGCTACCTGCCCCCTTACGTTTTGTGTGCTACTTACATGGTTCCTGAAGCACTTGGAGACTTTCAGACTGAAGGTGTCAGCTGCTACTTGTCCCTCAGGGAAGGCAGTGTAAACAAAGAGGGTAGCCATCGGTGAAATGAGGTCAATGGGAAGAGAGACATTGAAAGCCCCACTATACTGACCTGAAGGAAGAAGGAGAAATAGAAAAAGTAAAGGAAGAGGCAAGGAAGTCCATCTCCAAGGATTACAGCAGCAACATGTTCATCCTCTATAATACTTCTGTACAGTTACTTGGACAAAAACTATTCTGCCTTGCTTCTGGGGAGGCCACAGCTAGACCAGGATGTAGGTTAGTGCCATTTTGTAGCAGTGACCTTACATCATGAGGGACCTTGGCAACCATGTGCACTTGGAAGAGAAATGACTTTCCACCTGAGTCCAGGAAAAAGATTCTGGGAATTTTTTTGGAGGTCTCTGATAATTTCTGCTTGGCAGATAAACTCTGACAATTTAATCATTTCATCAGAAAAAAAAAAAAGGGCAATTAAAAGACAGAAGAGACAGCACATATTTGCCATTTCCTCCTGATTTTTTGTGCCAGCTCTGTTGTTTCCTGTTGGTCTCAGATCTCTTTTCTCTCATTTAGGCTGGAAGGGTTTTCCTGTTGGGTCTTTATTTTGTTCCTTGTATTTAGATGCTCTTACCCGATGGTGGATCAAGACGTACTGTTGTTTGGCCATGATGCACGAGGGATCCTCTGGCCAAAACCTAAGGGGTAATGAACAGAGCAAAGGGTTGACAGTGCCTCTGCTCCATGTCTCTGGACCAGCAAAGGGCTCTGTGCTGACACAGACCTGTCGCAAAGCTGACCTCATTGCCGGCGCTGCCCTGCACTCACCATGTGGTAGAAGTCTGCTCCCGCAGCCCCGTCCCCCAGCTCTGTGTCTAGGATGAGATAGTGCACAGTGACCTGCTGCACATCCCCGCAGGGCAGCATTGCCTGCACTGGCTGGATCCTCACAGAGCTGCGGCTGGAAGAGTAGAAAGCCCTCAGTGTGAGGGATGCAGTGCCATAAGACACCCTCACATTTTGACCGCTTGTGTCCTCCGGCTGGGTCTTTGCCTGTGGCACAGAAAAGGTGGCTTGGTGTCTGAAGATATCTTACAGATCTCCCCACACCAAAACCAAGACTGCCTGGACAGTGGGCTCTGAAGTCTCCCATGGTCAGGTGTCTATTTCCACCTAAACCAAGCTCAGTGGTCCCCATTCTGTCGAGTTCGGCATTGCCCGCTCCACCATGCTCTGGGGTAACCAGTGCCTAAACGGGAGGCAGGGAGCTGTGTACTACTAGGGCCTGGGCTACAGCCTGAACTTCTGCAATGCTGCTGCTACCCTGGGAGCAAACCAGATTGTAAGACTGTGTAGAGTGGCTTATGAGTCCCTGGATCCCCTATTCCCCTTCCCCTAGATCTGTCATTTCACTACTCCATGCCTCAACCTCTCTGGCTATACCGAGACAATGACATAGACTATAGGTCTGAGTGATACATTGCTTAGTGCTAGCTAAATCCAACGTAATTATTGGGATTAACCTGTAGTAGAACTTTACTGCTGTTGTCCCATGCTGACGTCTCTAAGGTGAAAGAGGCCATCCCAGTGTCATCCGTGAAGTAGGACTTAGTCTGCTTCCTGCTACCATAGGACACTGTAAGAATCACCTCCTTGTTTTTCAGGTGTGTCCCATTGGCACTTTTGAGTTCCAGCTGTAATGATGCAGAGAATAGTCAGAGAATTGGAGGCCTCAGGACTGAAAATCTACCTCCCAGTAGAAGTCCCAATTCACCTCTCTGCAAAGGGACTCTCAGTTCGAACTCTAACTCCTCCAACCCCTCCCCATTTATGCAGCAGCCATCTCATCCGGCAAAGCCACGTGCCTATCCTGTGGTCACACCTTTGGATTACCTCTTGGTAGAGATGTCAAAGGAAAGGCTGGGACAGAGGACTGTGCTAGCAGCTTTGGCAGCTCAGATCAAGGGGATCCCTCAGTATTTCTGTGCCCACCATCCCCTTAGGCCCAGCTGCAGGGCTTTTCATGTTTCTGCCCTGTTCACTTACATTTCCATAGTACGGAGCTCCTTGCTGATAGTAGTAGCTTGTCCCCCAGAACTGGAGAGTCGTGATATCAAAAGTGACCTTGCAGTTTTCAGTGGTATTGAACTCCACCCCTAGGAAAGACAGGAGGTGTATGCAGATAAGTATCATGCATCTGAGCAAAGGCAGCAAGATTGGATGGACTGAGGTAAGGGATGGACTATCACTCATAGAGGATTCTAGTTTCCCTGTGTGACTACAGAAGTCATTTAACACACACACTTGGCAGTAGTGCCTCCTACATTCTGACCTGCTAGAATGACAGCAGTCTACCAGGAGGTCTCTACCAGACAGTTCTGAAATGCTCTTTCTGACCTTGTTTAAGATGGTCCTACTCATAATTGTCCACTTGCATTCCCCTCCCGTTCTCACAGCAGAGTCACTAGAAGGCAACATTTTTCCTTGCCTCCCCCACATTAGTTTACAGTATACTGTCTTGTCACGTGGTGCCCATCTGAAATCACTGCAGTTGTTTCCTGAGTGAATCTGGGTCACTGTTTTCAGCAAGGATCTGCAAAACATTTTCTTGTAAGGAAGGGTTCATAAAATTTTGTAAAGAGGAAACCTTACAGGATGGGATATATAACAGTAGCTCTGGACTCATCTCTCTATCTGGGATGTGGAGATAAATCTGACGAGGAGCTATTAACCAGTCAGGACCTTGGTCATTACCGGTTGTTCTGAGTATCTCCTCTTTCCAGTAGACTTTCCTAAAGTATGGTTTAAGAACAAAAGAACCCTGCCCGGCCCACTTCTGTGCGCATTTCTACTGTAACTAGAAGATGAGAAAAAGCAGCTTTTGCTCATCTCTGCCAAACCAAGGTGACTGTCAGAACTAGACTGGTGACAAAAGCTTGTGGAGGAGCAACCATACTGGTAAAGCCCATCCTACAACTGGGAGAACTCACACGTCCTATGTGAGTCAGACCTGGGTGGTATGGTACACGAGAACATCCATGCTGCCATCGTGCTCCCATGGGACACAGCCCTCTGAACACTTGACCCCATGGGAGCCAGTGCAGAAAGCTCCAGTGGTTTGATGGGAAGACACAAGAATCCATAAGGAGTTTTACAGATGAAAACCCAAAGACAAGCATGTTGTATGAGTGTAAAGTAAAAAATTTTCCACAAAGTGTGGAAAATTTTCCACAAAGTTTTTTACAAAATTTTTTCCACAAAGTCTGTTTTTTCTACCTGTTCCACTTTCTTTCAGAAAAGCCACAGCTTCCAGGTTGAAATCATAATTGTCACCACGCTTCTTGTGGTAGATCTTAATATTCACCTCAGTGGCAAAGCAGCCGTCCTCATTTGTCTGGGGATGTGAAATTGTATCTGTTAATCAATCATGAATGCACCCTTCTGCAGTGCAGATTGAACCCAAGGTCCAGAAGTCCAAAAGTACATGACTAAGACACTTGAGTTAAAGGAGCAACTCCCATACTAACATGAAACGTACTTCTTTTCTGTGGAGCAGTCACTAATAGGAGATGCTGTTTCACACGTATGTCATCTTTACACGCTCACTCATGTGCCAGTAGCAAACATGAGTTGTCATTTCTCCCTGACAACATGATTTCTTCTGCTAGGGCGGGATCTATCTTTAAGATATATGCTGGGTTACTTAAAATACGTAAACAAATATAGATACATTCATTCAACCCTGGACATGAATGATTAAAGTCTGCACTGAGCTGAATTGCTTGCTTAGATGCAAGAGATAATTTCTGTGTCTCCAAAACAGCCGTTTCTGGGAAACAGCACATAGGGGCTTACACCAGATTAAAAGGTGGTGCTAAAAAGCATCCAGTGGAATTGAGTCAATGTGGACAGTGTATGTATTTTTTATTGCCCTGGTGCAATACCTGTTTTGTAGGCAAATCTGCAATAGTTTGCCTACAGATGCTTCTTCCTTTGAGTGCATCTAAGCGCAGTCAGAGAAATCACTAAGGGCTAAGATTGCTGCACTGGGGGACTGAGGGTATATCAGTCATTCATCCCCAAGCAAACAGCATGCTGCTTCAAGAGATGATGTCTGTCCCACTCCTTCCTTTAGTATTCTTCCCTTTCTTTGCCCCTGTTCCTCTCTTTTGCAAGAGGACTGGATGTCCCATGTGCTCACCTTACCAGTGTAATCCTTACAAATACTGTGCTTGGCTTTGGAAGACCTCCGATTATAGCGGATATGTTTACGGCACACCACAGCCTTCACACTACCTTGGACTGGTTTACCATACGTGTACCTGGCAAACACAGCAGAGTTGACTTACACTCACATACAGAAACACTGGCTCAAGGGTGAATAGTATCAGCTTTAGCCTGTGGTCTGTAGCTATACAACCCAGCAGCCTGCAGTATCTTCATGGTTCATGAGCTCAGCAGAGGTCAAGAAGTTAAAATGTCTTCATCAGATTGAGGCAGAAAGCAGTGGTGGGTGAGTTCTCTCTAAGTCAACACTAGTTCTGCCAGGCAGTGTTAGGCGACATTGTGCTGGTCACAACTGGAGTCATTATTCCTTCCACACTGGGATTAATGAACGCAGCAGAGGTACTGTATTGTAGGGCACACGCCCCACTGAAGGGATCCCCTGCCACACTTTCAAACTCACAGAAAAATAAGTAGGGAGGGAGAATATGGAGAAAGGTGAGAGTCCAGGAGAATTCCTTAACAAAGGATGCCAGGGTAAAAGACTTTGGGGTGGGAGTAGGGTTGGCAGAGACCATTTTTAGCTCAGTTATTGATAGCTATGCAGGTTCCAAACCAGTAAGAATGCACCTTCTGTCATGATAAGTCAGCTCACATGCCACAGACGTGGAGACGGAAGTTCTCTTCCAAGACGGTGACCACCTGAGGCATCTGGATGGAGACACTAAACTTGGGCAGCACTGTGTGAAAGCAAGAGAAATATAATTCAGTGAGAATACAGAGAGCTTATTTGTTCCAATCCTCCCCAAATGGTTGTCCACAGAAAAGAAGTCTCTGCTTTCATTCCCTGACTACCGCACAAGGCCTGGTAGCAATGCACCACCAGCTCAGCCAGGGAAGTGGGGTGGGAGTAGACAGTCTTAGTTTGGTCCCTAGAGTGTAGCTATGGGACAGTGCCTCAGTCCATCCTCAGGACATGCAGAAGGAGAAAGCCAGTGGGCCTGAGCGAAAGAAAGCCAGTGATTACACATACTGGCAGGCAGTTGGATATCTCAGGTGCACAACTAGCACAGCTGTTCACAGATCCACGGCCCATTCAACTCTCTGTGAGAGAGGGGGGCTGGAGGCAATGCATCTTTCTCTGCTGCTGTCAGCTGACTGAAACTCTTACCATACTCCTCTACCCTGAAGGTATGCGTGCGGTCAGGCATTTTGATGGTGTACTCTCCCACCAGTGCTTCTGCAGCCAGAGGGAAGGACAGATCCACAATGCCTCCCACAGGTGTAACATTCAGCCACTGTGCAATTCGGTTGCCTTTGGGGTCCTGCATAGGCAATAGTAGAGCGCAGTTATTTCCCAGTGCAAAAAGAGACTCTTTTGCAGGATGTCCAAGCTACCACAGCATGGTCTGAGCACAATCCTCTTGTCCTAAGAGCCCAGGTCTATGACACAGCTACAGTGCTCAGGTGAGTCCAGGCCTGAAGAAAGTAGGGCTTTTCTGCCTGTATCATTGACAAAGTCAGTCTATCATATTATTGGTCTCTGGTGGCACCACCATCTCACTGACAGCTGGTTCTTGGGAGGGCAAGATGCAGAACTCTGGCTGCGGTCACACTGCTCAGCCAGGAAGGACTTAGCAATGAGTTGATGGGTGCTTTATAAACATATGGAACAAGTGGGAACTGTTGTTTGAAAGGGTGAAGCTGGATCAGAGTACTATGAATAAACTGGCATAAAGCATTGCATAGGTGTCTCAGAAACCATGTGTTTATGTATTGATTGCTTGGTGGGTATGGCATGCAAATGTGCATTAGCTCCTGCCAATTGCTAGTTGGAACTGTGACCTCTCTGCATGGGTTATTGCAAATTCCCCATCTCTTCCAGGTATCTTTCCTCAGCTCAGGTGATTGCAGTCCATGTTTTACCTATAATGTTGAAACTAAACTAACAGATTTTAAGAACAATATCCTGAAAGCTGCTTTAGGAAGTTTCTCTAGCTCTGTATTCTCAACACCAACTGGACAAACTTTTATTTTCTGTATGTTAAATATAAAAGTGTCCTTAAAGAATCTTCGGGATTTTCACAAATCTTCAATTCACAGGCTAGAGGAACTAAAAGTCCTATGACTACTCTAGAAAAGTTTGCTGGACTGGTTTTCATTGGCTCCCATCATTTACTGCAGGGACCCCTGTGTGGTTCGTATCATGACACTGCACTGCTGAACTTGTGTATACTAAAGGAAGGAAGGGCAACAAGTCAAGGACTGTTCCCATTCATTCTGAGGTAACTAGTTTTCTGCATTCATATTTCCCCACCATCATCTCCAAACCTGTGTCTTCCCCAAGGTGAGAAGAGATCACCACTTCAATAAAGTAGGTGCTTTACCTTCAGTTCCACCAGGCGATGCTGCAGGGAGGAAATAACAGTTACTGGTGTGATGCTTTCAGGTAAGTTACCATCCACTTCCCTGGCATTTTTTATCCCCCAACCATTCATGAGTCTTTCCTAAGCAATTCCCAGGGACTGCCCATGGCCCAACATCACGAGCAGCTCCTGCTTTGCAGGTGGTGCCCAACACTGTTTGTAGGCACCAAAAGCGACACTGAGACTAGCTGTCCACAGATGGATCACCTGACTGGGCCAAGCACTGATCCACAAGTCATGGAGGCAGCCCATAGCATTTTTAGACTTATTAAGGTTTCTCCCCTCTTGACTTACCGTTTTGTTGCTGGCAATAAAGTTCTGATCCAAGGTTACAATTCGCAATTTGACTACAGAGCAAAAGAAAAACAGGACTGGCTGAAATGAAATCAAGTCTGTTAATAATAATAAGAACGGATGGCTAAGAAAGATGTGCCCATGTGCTTCACTAAGAGGATGTGGGCAGCAGCTAGAGCCATCCACTCCTGGGCCTACGCTCCAAGCCCTGCTATGAGCTGGCAGCCTGCTAGAAAAAAATTGATAGGAGAGGCAGTGTGGGGTTTCTGGGAAAGCCGGTTGTGCTGGCGAGAAACAGCTTTTTTCTGGACATTGGACCTGCAGTGGGGCACTCAGTCTTGCCTGCAGTGAAGGTCATGCCAGTGGAAAGGGTGTAGAGGCATGGGGCAAACAGCTGTACGCTGTGGTGATCTGAGCTGTGCTAGGGCAGCAATGGAGCCTGCAGGACCATGACCCTCATCTGAGGAAGTCTGTAGGAGAGCGGGTTTTAGGGCACTGACAGACTACTGTGGCTTTGACTGGAGCAACCATGAATATAACACAGTGGCCTCTGAACCTTCTCTCACACATCAGCCAAAACACACCAGCCCTGTTCACACTGGCATGCTGTCTGAGTATGTCTAGCACTGCAGAAAACATGTACCATGCTGATGTAGTAGGAGAGAGGTATCCCCAAATCCCTCAAAGCCTAGAAGGGAGGTGAAGCCTGTGCCCCATCTCCCTTGCTGAGCAGGCCCCGCTCCAAGTGCGAGAGGCTACCCCATATTTCATGGCCTGAGGACTGCTCTTTCTCTCACAAGACATGGCATTCTGTCCATACCATTTTGTCCAGGTTTGTACACAGGTTTGTCTGTCTGGATAAAAGTCTTCTTGTCTGCATGCTTGATTAGGACGTTCTGTTTCTTCTGAAACTCTGAGTTGGCTTCCAGGACTGTGATAACAACAAAAGCCACTTCATAGGAGTTTCCAACAGGAGGAGGGACCTGCAAGCATAGTTGTAACCATCATTCAGGGTGGATCCCATTCATGGATCCCCGGGCTTTGGGAATAATGATTATGATACTGTTTTCACATTGCTCCAGTTCTTCTTGCCCTGAAAGACCTCACAGTGCTTTTCAGAATGTTTTCTAGAAGAGTAAAATACCAGTGGGGCAGCAGGAAAGACACTGGCAGACCTGTACAGGCTGAAGCAGAAGAGTCAGTGCCTGATTAAGGTGTCCCCATGGGAAGACAATTCTCTGCCTTCCTGCCCAGCAAAAGCAGAACTCATGCACTACCCATCCTACTGACAACCCTTGAAAATATCTTCCTCACCTGGAAGCTTGCGCAGTGAAAGAAGGTGAGCTGAGAGATGGACTGAGTAATCAGAGTCTCATTCCCAGCTCTGCTTTGCAAGGTTACTGTCACATGGATCGGGACTGCTTGCTTTCTGCTGAGCTGGAGGCACACTGTCTCTGAGAAGGGGTAGTAGAGCTGAGATGGTATTGCCACAGCATAATTTCTATTAAAAAAGAAAAAAGAAGTCAGGTGAAACTGATTTTCTAAGACGACAGGGTTTGACCATAGGATTTGGGTACTTCCTAATAAGACTTCTGATCTCTTCATTCCAGTGTCATGATGCCAGTGGGACAAGATCACACCGTGCTTCTCATCTATAGGTACTGCAGCCATTAACACTGAGTCTGCACTCCATGCTGCTTGCACAGGTAAAAAGATGAAGTCACTGCTTCCAAAACCGAAAGTCAAAATAAGGTGAAGAGACCTCCCTACATCACCCAAAGAATCAGCAGCAGAGCTTGGCTACATTGCAGGTTTTCTGAGACTTCAGCCTTTTCACTGAACCACGTTACATATCACCATCAGCTTGCTTGGTTGGTTTTCTGCTTTCTGTCCTATCAGCTACTCTTGGCCTCAGAACCAATGCCATGCGTATGGGACCCAGTGTCCCGGCTTCGTGTCCCAGACACAGCGTCTCATGAGCACTTTTTCTTCCACTCCTGACACTCCTGTCCTCCTTGCTCTTTTATGCCAGATCTCACACCTCTCTGGTTATTCTCATAGCTGTGCCCATGGATAACACCAAGAAGCTGTTCATATTGGGGTTTTTTTTTCATCTTATATGGCACTGCAGCAACTAGGACCAAAGAAAAGCCAACATTCAAGCAGGCTTGAAAACTCTTATCACTGACTCCTCCTGCTTACTGCCTCTGGACAGGTTCAGCCAAGGGCATGTTTTGCAGCAAGCAGCAGGAAGGCAGGGCCTGGAAAGATCAGAACAGCAGGAGGCAGAGACGTGACCTGCTGGCAGTTCTTAGCTGGAGCTCAGCACACTAGCAAGAGGGAGTCAAAGTCCTGCTGGCCAGGAGCTTTGAGTGCTTTCACACTTGAGTGCTGTCAAGCTGCCTTGAGCAGCTTGTCTGCTGCTAATCTTAGGGGATCTGATAACAGACGCCAACGACATTTTGATTTTCCTACTTAAGCTGACACACCTCCCCTCCCCCCTGCCACTGGGCCAAAGGATGGGATGAGCACTAAAGACTCACTGCTCAAACCTTCCATACCTCCCTTGCTCCTAATGACCCTTGACTCTGGAATATTTTCGTACACCCCTTTGACAATTCATTCCTCGCCCTTGCCTTCTGAGCTATAGATGTATGAGACAGCACCTCTGAGGCTGTCATTCAAGGATCCCAATAGCCAGGCTGTATTACTTTCTCATGAATTTACAAAAAACATTGGTATACGGGCAGGACAGCGGACAGCCTATTGAGGCAAGCAGTGTTTCCATAAAGCAAAGCTGCATGCTGAAGGGAACAGTGGGAAACAGGTAGCAGTAAAGTATCATTTGAGCGGGAGCTGTGTCAGGCTATGGAACATGTCCTAGAGGAAGAGGCTGTACTCCTGCTGGAAAAGATTTTTAAAACTAGACTTGTGCATGCCACACCACACGCAGCAGGGGGGAACCCAGATACGAGCCAGTGACATATTTCCCACTGTAACATCTACTGTTCGAGCACAGCCATGTTTCTGTTTGCACTTATGCCATAGCTGCAAAAGCAAAGGCCTTCAAAAAGCAAGAGCAAGTTCACAAGCCAGTATATCACAGCAGTGCCTGCTGGAAGAGGAGTTGCACTCCTGATCGAGTATATGAAGAGAAGCAGTGCTGGGAATCGTCCTTGCCAGAGGTCTAAGAAAAGGCATGGAGGGAGCAGATGGCCAGCCAAGCCAGAATGAACACACTGCTTTACGAAGAGCATCCCCATTAGATACCGTGGGCTCATGTGTGCCCGGTCTGTAAAGGCACCCAGCTTTGTCTGCTAAAGATTTAAACGGTTACTATGACTCTGGAAAGAAAAGCATAGCCCAGAAGGAAATATATTCTGGAGCACAGTAGGAGGTGTGAGATGTTGGCAGGTCAGAATTAAACACATGCAGAAAGCTGGCAGAGCTGTTCTGCCTGAGTCCTTGCAGAAATACACGGTCTACATAAAAGGCACTAAAGGGAGAGCCAAATAGTAGTGAGAGTGTCGGGGGAAGGGCACATGAAAACTAAGTGAAACCTTGGGAATACAAGAAATTACGCCTCTCTGGAAAAAAAAAAAACTGGTCTTAGGACTTCTGCTCTGTTTCTGTCACACCCCTTCCCCCCTGCCCCCGAGATTCCCCGCAGACCAGAGCACGTATGTGAAGCAGCTGAAGTTCTTACAGCATTGCGGGTGTTCCAGCTGTGCTAGGCAGGAGAAGGATGCTGCCCCACAGGAAAGTGATACTCCACATAGCTGATGGCAGGTCAAATCCCTCCATGGAAAGCTTCGCCTCTTCTCTGTCCCCCCTTCACCCCTGCTTCTGCGGTCTTCCTTCTTCCTTCTCCCCCTCATCCAGAGCTGAAGGACTATGCAGCTCCTGCCCTGACAGGGCACCCGTCTCTCTCTCTTGGCTTCGAAACTAAGAAGGTGGAAATCACGCTGCGCATGGCTGGGGCTGGGATGTGGGCGGGTGAGAGGGTGGAGACAATGTTTATTGCCAACACACCAAAGGCACTTGCCTCAAGGCTTTGTAAGGCTTGCTGATATTTCTCTGGGAGATGCCTTGCTCTGCCTCATGCAGCACAGCTGATGGCAGCACAAGTGCTCAGTTACTACACTTGGTACAGGGGCCCAATTTTTATAAAGGTGTCTTTACCAGAATTTCATGCTGGGACAAATTCATTCTTTGTGATGCCAGTGGATTTTGCTTCAAGGTTCTTCTTCTGTAGAACTTCTTTTTTATGTATTATCTAGTTCATACTGATATTTCACTCCTTCCACGCAGTCTCCAGCCAGACCAGCCCAGGGCTTCACACACAGCTCTGCCAATGCCCCCATTCCTCCCTGGAAGAAGGGAGGAACTTTAGCACATTATTATCTTTTTGTTGTCTATCTGTTCCCATTTAACTTCAGAGGCAGCCAACTTGATGACCATTCAGAGATGCAGGGCCATGGGGAGTGTTTCTGAAATCAGACAGAACTCGGATTGTTTTTTGTCCTGCTAGTTTAGGCTTGAAGTCAAAGCCCTGTTGATTTCAGAGAATCAAATATGCTCCCAGATCAGTGACATACAGTGCTTTAAACCTGCAGATTATCTGCAATGTCAGTGCTAGGTTAAAGGCTAATGCGTTCCTGTTACATCAGACTGTGCGCTAAGAGGGTAGATGCTAGGCACACATACAGGGACAGTGCCAAAGTAAATCCAGGGGATTGCTTCAGCTGGCAGCAAAGAGTGGGTGGATGGCAAATTCACTCTATTTTGTGTACCTTTGGTTATGCTTTGCAAAAACACAGCTGAGGCCAGGGCAGGACGAAGACATCCACCTTCAAATGAGGTTGTAACTAGAGGGCAAATAAGTCCAAGCCCTGCTCATTTCACTGCTGCCGCCCAGGAAAAGGAAAAACAAGCTTGCAGTGCCTGGGAAGGGTCTGGAGGAGATGGGTGGTGGTGTCAGTGTAGAACTATGTTATGTCTGGAGGAAGCGGGCAGAAGACCAGACTTCCCCCCAGGCTTGGAGGGACGTGAAGTAGAGATTTGCTGAAGTATGTGGGGACTTAAAATGTCTTGCTTTATTTGGAAAGGCCTTACAGTAGAGCTATGAGGGGAGTTGGTAGTGAGTGGCAGGAGCAGCCCTGGAAAAGGTTCTGTACCCAGGGGGATCAGACATGGCTGGGATGGATGGGTGGACAGAGGTATGCAGGGAATGGGGGTGAATTGAAAGGTTTTTACTCCATGCTCTGATTGAATACTGGATGAGGGGAAGATCACTAATGCTGCACAGAGAGAGTACTGAGGATGCTTTTTACAAGCTGAGGACGGTAGCTGGTGTGCAGCTTTGGCTCTTGTTGGATGCTACAGCCAGGATCCAGACCAACCACAGCTGAGATGAGTTTTTCTCCTAAGCGCCCTTCAGCCTGGGTTCGAGGTCACTCACTCCACAGCTCTCCCCCAGTGCTCTGGCACCCCATGGCCTGGAATACCATCTGAATGTAAATGTGGGTGGAGAACTGTGCTGTGTGGTCTTTACTCTGCTGTTGGTGAAAGCAAGTAAATATTAGCTAATGTCATTAGCCTGGAAGAGACACTATCTCCATATATCAACTTCCCCACTCTTTGGACTTAGGAGCATCTGACAGGTATTTAGGATTGCTCCAGCCCATCAGTACAGGCAGTTCTCTCCTCCTGTGTGGATCTTGTCAGCTGTCTGTCCCAGACCAAGCAATGGGAGCACCAGTGCTCCTCTTAGCCCTGACCCTATTCCCAGTCGCAGCTGCAGCAAGCCTGGAACCGTGAGATTATCTCCTTTTGATTTCGGGGGGCTTGGTGGAAGGGACTGTCACCGAAGGGTGGTGCTGAGTTCCTGCAGTAGTTAGCATCACAGAACTGAATGGTGGGGGCCTTGTTCTCAGGGAGGCTGAGCAGAAGCAGCTCCTGCTGAGTCCTGTTGGAGCGCTGGGTGTTGAGCACCACTGCAGGTGAAGCCCCCGGTGTTTGCTTGTGCAGGCACTGCACTGCACACACCACAAAGCTACAAAAGCCACAAGTTTTGCCTCTGTTCACCCTGTGCTGGTGGAGGTGAAATTTGTTGTGAGGACTGAAGCCTTATGCCTCAGCCACTGAGTCTTCGGCTTCATTCCTCACACAGCCTTGCTCTGTGTACTTGCAATTGGAGTATCGTACACTGGGCAGCTGTGTCCTGGCTGGTGGCAAGGTGGTGACAGACAGATATCAGGAGCTCTCTAGTTCCACACCGGGCTTGTTGCTTCTTTGGTAAGGCAGCTGCACTATAGTTCCTTCACTGCAGGCCTCCAGACATTTCTGACCCCTGGTCTACCTCTTCATGAAAACAGCAGAGATGGATTCTGGCCTGTCCACCGCAGCCTCCAAATTGTTTTTGAACATCTCCTGCTCTCTTCTAGTCACTATATGGTGGTGTTCCCTGCTGTCATTCACCATTCCCAAGATGAGAAGCTTTGCATTCACTTCAGCTCCCTGACTGAGGCTGTCCACCTGGCTGTCACCTTGGAGGTGAAAACCCACAATCACACACTGGTGGAACAGGATGTGGAGAAGCCAGGCACTTTTCAGTGCATCACCTTCCAGGTGAGTGTAGCTGTGGTTGCTGATTTGGCAGTGGCTGCTCTCACCTTCTCTTCAGACAGTAGCCCAGCACATCTCTGGGTACACTGTCTTTTGCCTTCCCATGGGTTGCAAGCAGGTTAAGGGTATTTCCTTACCAGTGCCAGGCAAAATACAGCAGTGTCCTGAAGCCTAGCAAAGTAGGGAATCTTTTCTGTGTAGACAAAAACCTGCTATTTTGATCTGTATCAGCCCATTTCATCCTACTTAAAGCTCGATGGAAAATACTGACTTTCAGTTTACTCAGTGTTTACTCCCTAAAAATGCTTGTATATCACAGTGCAAGTCAATGCATTGGGAATACATTCTTTTCATCCTTTCTTCCTCAGAAGCCTGTGCCTCCAGCTCCAAGAGGACCATTCTGCTCTAAAGCTGCATCTATATTGCAAGATGTAGTTGTAGTCTGCATAGACATTGAGCTTGCTTTAATTTAGCTGTGATGGGTGGTGATGGTGCTGAATCCACAGTGAACTGAATATCCAGACTGGCAGTCTGGATATTTCTTGGGTGGCTTGAGTTCCTGTCATTGCAACTTTGGTGCTCTAGTTAGCTCAACTAGACACATTGATGCTGGGGCACAACTACAGGACCTTCAGTTACACTTCTGGAGAGCCATGGAGATGTGTCTGGTGCTGAGGCTCTACAAACTGCCCCTGTCTTCCTCAGCACTGTACAAAGTCGCTGTGCCTATGCCCTGATTGTCCTGCAGATTCAGCAGAAGTCAAGGAGGGGCTGTAGTCACTTCTGGTTCTTGCATCAACAAGACAATGATTAACTAAGTGTTTGGTGTCAGCCCTTAGGAAAGAGCAAGTCCTAGCTCTGGAAAGCCAAGGAAGTCTGCTGTTAGCAAAAAGAACCTTTCTCCTGGTGAGCACAGTCTTTCTGATATTGAGATGTCCTAGTTTTGCCTGATCTCATCTCCCCTTACTGTCTTGGTCAGCTTCAGATGTGACTTCCCTATGGTTTTTCTTGGTTTCATAAAAAATCTCACATTTATGTGAATTTGGATAATGACATGTCAGTTAGTTCACTCTTAGGTTCATGAACAAGAGACAGGCAGTGACTGTTTCTTCTCCCTGTAATGACAAGCAGGTTAGAGACAGTTTAACAGTGAGATGATGTCTCACATCTGGGATAAGATGCAAAGTCTCTGATGAATTTGTTTTCCATTTCCTTGTATCAATCAATCTAGGTGCCAGAGTTCCTTCCTGGGCAAAGAGATGATTCCACATCACACGTAAGACACCTCTCTTGGCTGCCTCTCCTTTTACAAACTAGAGGGCTTCAGCCTCTCCTGATCTGAGCCGTGTTAATGTTGGAGATGCAGGGTGGGAAAGATAGTAAAGGGGAGAAATTAGTGCAGAAAGAGGCAAACATGACGAGGACAAAGGCAGAGAAAAGAGAATGAGGAAGCGGGGGAGCACAGAAAAGACTATGACTAGGGAAAGGAGAGAACTAAATCAAAGGAGGGGAAGGGAGGGGAAGGAAGTTGGAATTGTGATAGGACAGGTGTCTCTGTTTCTCCTTCAAGCTACTTGTAGTCTCAGGCAGTTGGTTTTTTTTTTTTTTTTAAACTGACAGCCAGAGGAGGTGGTTTTTCTGCATGTCCTGATCCACAGTGGGGACAAAGTGCTCTTTGAGGGTCGCAGGAAGGTTCTGGTCAAGCCCCAGAAGAATGTAATTCTGGTAGAGACAGACAAGGTCTTATACAAACCTGGAGAAACAGGTAAGGCAAGAAGGTGGCAAATGGAAATGGGGAAGGAAGGGTCAAGGTAGTAGCCACATCTGGGGGAAGATTTCACTAAGTGCAGCAAGCTAAGCCTGTTGGAGATGGAAGAAAGCAAATCTCTATTATCAGATGTTTCCAGGAACAGTATGAGTCAGGACATTCCCTTCTGAGCTGTGCCGCTCGCAATGCCCAGCCTGCTGCTACTGGTTGTTGTTTTGGTGAAGTATCTCTAGTGACACCTAAAAGGAAAGCCAGGACTCTCCAGGACACTGGACAATCTCTTGTTTTTTGAAGAGTATTAATATTCAAGAAAAACCTAGAGTGACAGTTCTAAGCTGTAGAAATACAGAGAGTTACTCCACAGTCTTCACAAAACGAACAGACTGCAGACAGACCAACCCCTCTCTTTAACACATCACTGTAACCTTTCCAGTTAAAGGCAGTGAGTTTCTACAGCCCACAGCTGCATACAAATCTCCCAAAGTCCTCTGGGGTGGGAGATGCTGGGGAGGGCTGTTTGGGGAAAGACCTGGATACCTCTGAGGTAAACAGAGAGACATGGAGCACAGAAAAGGAGAAACAGATTTGTGCAAGGACATGTTGCAGCCAGAATGCTTTATTATCCTTTTCTTTATATCTCCAGTGAAATTTCGAATTGTGAACCTTGATGAGGACCTTAAGGTCATTAAAAATGAGGTAAGTATCACCCTGTGCTTTTCTAGAAGTAGGAGTCTCAGCATGAGACACATTGAGACGCTCATGAAAGATACATCTCCCTTCATGGTTACAAGAACAAATTATCTTTGAAGGGAAACCACTCATCCACTGGTCCCTTGGAGAAAGACTGCAGTGTAAGATAGCACAGAGGGAGCAGGAGACCTAGTGTGGGGTCCGGATGGGGCAGAACTTTCTGGTCAGGGGCCCACATGAGGGCAGTGTTATTAATACTGGTTCACATGGAGGCCGTTTTGCCGTGTACAAAACTGAGCTTGTATTTCTCTTGTTTTTACAGTATTCCCAGATATGGCTGGAGGTAAGTGACGAAGAACTAACCAAAGGAAGATGTCTGTCTCTTCTACTGTGCCTTTTCAGTCCTGGACAGAGTTGTGCCACAAATGTAACCTCATAAGGTTATGTTATGGTTCAGGTTCGGCTGAAGTCTACCGGGTCAGCCCGGGTTCTTCATTCAAACCAGCATCTCTGTGATGCACACAGCTGAGCTAGAGGCAGGGCAGTAATGAACCTTTGCTCAACACCTAGTTTGCACAGAGCACAAAGCGCAAGACTAAGTGCTCAGTAGATGCAGCACAACTGCTTCTCCTTCCTGTGGTGTTATCATGTTACCACTTCCCAGTAGCTTTAATATTCTTGGCAGCCTTTGAAATTCAAAAGTTCAGTAAAAGGATACTGGAGGGAGGAGAAGGAATCTCATCTGGTGAACTGGCATCCACTGTACTGGGGCAAGGGTAAGCCCTCGTAGTGGCTTTTTGTGTCTGAGTACAGCCGGACCTGCCAGGTACCCATGCTCCCAGTGTGACTTGGTGGCTCTGCATGTACTTTCCCAAATAGGATCCTGAATATAACCGTATTGCTGAGTGGCTGAATGTAGAGTCAAGACATGGCATTGTGGATCTATCCTTCCCCCTGGCCTCTGAAGCACCCCTTGGGAAGTATACCATCTCAGTAGAACAAGACATGGCTCAGAAAACCTTCAATGTTGATGAATACGGTGAGACTGGGACAACAGAGGTGAGGGTAGCTGGAGAAGAGAGCAGGGTGATGCAGCCACGTTTCTCAGACCTTTTGTCCTAGGAGAACAGAAAACTGGGGACAGGGACAGATGGGTCTGTGCACACATCTTGTGCTGGGCTGGAGGATCTGCAGCTGCATAGGGTACAAAGCAGAGGCTGTGATCTGACATCTCGTTCTAGCTGCAGCTGGGCCCTGTGATGAACACATTCTGCTGCTCATTGTCACCCTCTTCTAAGCCAGGTTTACTACCCTTTCCAGTCAGCTGCTATAATGGGAGGCAGCATCATGTCTTAGCCCCTTTCAGTTGCAGTGATGTAGGTAAGGACGAAACCCTGTGCCATTTAAAATGTTTATGCTTGACTGAGCTGGAGTAGAACTCAGTCCCATGTTCAACTGCAGCAGCAAATAGATAGGTGGTGTGGTTGAAGGCAGTAACCCCTATTGCAGCATGGTCGTGAATAACTGGGGACAGTACTGTCTTTCCCCCCATCTGGACTGCAGCTATAACAGAACTTACAGTCAGTGTCCATACTCAGTATTGCTTTTTTTCCTCCACCTTACCTTCCTCTCTTCTATGCAGTGCTGAAAAAGTTTGAAATAAATATTGAGCACCCTCCATTTATCACTACAGTGGATGAGGAATTTCAGCTGAAGGTCTGTGGCAAGTGAGTACCTCATACCGTTGTGATCTCTGGCTTTCAACTCCACAATCACCTCCAGATTGCCCATAGTTGGGAAGCGGCCTTCCAGTACAATGTTCTTGCATTATCCTGTGGTTGGGGGAGACAGATCACTCTCTGGAACGGGCTCCTTCTCGCACCTGGTCATTTACTGTGAGGCTGAAGGACACTAAGGATGCTGGGAATAGTGGGCGGAGAGGGATGCAAACTGATCTTAAGAGACAAGCTGAGGTTCCTGAGCCAACAAAGTACAAAGCTCACCCAGGCACCACTTCCTCCTGATGAGGGTAGGGGGTGGCCTGGATCAATATTTCTGCCAAAGCAGCCAGTCTTCAGGTGAATGTTTCTCCCCTTTGATACAGGTATACTTATGGGAAGCCCGTTCAAGGGAAAATAGATATTACCTTTGTCACATTATCCCAGTTCTTGAAAGGCAATTTATCAAGTTCTACTGAGATGAGGAAACAAAACAGCTGGGTAGGTGAACAAATATGAAAGTGGAAAGTTTAACCTGCTGGAAATGTATATCTGTCCCCTTAACCTACCTCAGTGTGCACCAACCTGTTTCGTGTGGTGTCTTCCCATTTCCTAGACCTGATCAGAGCATTGATTCCTCTTCCTGTGACTCTATCACTTGAATTACTCTATCTATTACTGCTCTATCACTTGAATTACTGCTCGTATCTGACTCAGTGTTTCAGGAGAGGGTGTAAGCTCTGTGTAAGTAATGATCCCTGGGGTCTTTCCCAAGGGTCTGTATCATACTGTATGCAATCAGAGCAATGGTCTATTCAATCCTGTGACCGCTCCCACCAATAAACAGGCTATCAGAGCATCAGATGGTCTGTGGCTTAATGCCCAGTTTCTTGCTGTATCCATGAAGTTAATGGATCATCTTAAGCTTGCTAGTGTCCTGCCTGAGATTATGTCCAGTGCTGGTTACACTTTCTGCACATTTGTGTTCATTATACATTCAAGCTCCACACTTGGTTTTTCCCATGGCTTTCAGATTCAGCTCTTTCAGCCTGAAAGTCACCAGAAAATATTTCTAAATGTCAGACCAGCCAGCAGCAGCTCAGAATATAAAAATCCAGCTGGATCGCTGCATCTTTTAAAATGTTCTCAGTAGCAAAATATCTCCAGCTGGAATGCTGTACAGTCTTAGCTGTGCAAAACACCAACTGAATGCCAGTTCCCTCTCACACGGCATGTAAGAGGCCCTGAAAGGTTCTGTGGAGAACTTAACAGGCACAACTAGAAACACTTTGTCCACCTCCCCTCTCTGGCAGACTAGCTGTACTCAGTCTCTGCCTTAACGCCTGGCAAAGTTCTTGCAAGCTGTAACTGGCTGGTTGCTCTCGTTTAACATGGCCACGTAACAGAGATGGTCATGACTGGAAAGCCACACTGTCAGGCTTTGTTCATCAGGGCCATATAATTCAAGGAGGAGGTTACCCTTAGCTCAGGTAAAGACATTGATGCTCTTTCAGCTGCAGGATTGGGGCTTAATCCAGTCTCTTGAATTTGTCTGTGACGTAATTAACCCTTATGTGATTTGCCTGAAGCACTTTTTTCTGCCATTTTTTTGATGACTGTTTAATCCAAGAATGTTGTTTTTCTACTCTGGCAAAGGTATCTATGATAGGTTTCTGCAGTTATAGGTTTTTGAGATTCCATCTGTTCCACAAGTATTTGGAAACACTTCTTTAGGATTGCCCAGCATCCATGAAACAGCTCCTATTCCTCCACACCATGTTCTTTCTTTCTGTTCATATCTCTCTTTCTCCAGACAAACAAGAATGGCTGCAATGCTTTTACAGTGAAGACAGAGACTCTGGAATTACATGAAACTGACAGCTACATAGTTGTGATAGGAAAAATGGTGGAAGATGGAACAGGTACTGGAGAATATGTGAAATGTTCTCTTCCTTGCAGGCATCTTCTTTGGTTTTTGCCTTTCTGAAGCAGTTGCATTTCTTTTGAAAAAGTAACTTGAGGTTTCCCAAGTCTCCTGGCATGATGATGGTCTGTATTCTAGTACCTCTTCGATCTATTATTACCAGATTTCCTAATCTTCTCCACCCTGCATCTCCAGTAGCATGTGTATAACTTTTTAGTGATTGCTTGGACACCAAGGTGTTCCTCAGCCAGTTGCAAAGCCCTGGCTATCCATGGAAAAATCTGCAACAAGCCCTTGCAGTCCTTGTTAATTGTAGTGCACCATCCTGACAGGTAGCCCCTACCTACACAGTCTCTTGTCCTCTCTTTTCCTAAGCCTGAGACAGGGCTGCTTATGCACACTCCTGCTGGGAGGAATGCCATTCTGCTCCCTTTTAGTCTGACACATTATTGACTCTAAGGAGGTATCCTCACAAGCTTAGGAAGCGTGGGTTAGATGAATGGACAGTGGGGTGGATTGAACAGTGGCTGACAGATAGAGCTCAGAGGGTTGTGGTTAGTGGTGCAGAGTGTAGCTGGAGGTCAGTAGCAAGTGATGTTCGTCAGGGGTCAGTACTGGGTCCAGTCCTGTTCAATATATTAATCAATGACCTGGATGAAGGGATAGAGTGTACCATCAGCAAGTTTGCTGATGACACAAAACTGGGAGGGGTGGCTGACACGCCAGAAGGCTGTGCTGCCATTCAGTGTGACCTGGACAGGCTGGAGAATTGGGCAGAAAGAAACCTAATGAAGTTCAACGAGGGCAAGTGTAGGGTACTGCATCTGGGGAGGAATAACCCCATGCATCAGTAGAGGTTGGGGGCTGACCTTCTGGAAAGCAGCTCTGTGGAAATGGACCTGGGAGTCCTGGGGGACAACAGGATGACCATGAGCCAGCAATGTGCCCTGGTGGCCAAGAAGGCCAATGGCATCCTGGGGTGCACCAAGAAGAGTGTGGCCAGCAGGTCAAGGAAGGTTATTCTCCCCCTCTACTCTGCCCTGGTGAGGCTGCATCTGGAGTATTGTGTCCAGTTCTGGGCTCCCCGGTTCAAGAAGGACAGGGAACTGCTGGAGAGGGTCCAGCAGAGGGCTACAAAGATGATTAGGGGATTGGAGCATCTTTCTTATGAGGAAAGACTTAGGGACTTGGGTCTTTTTAGTCTAGAGAAAAGAAGATTGAGGGGGGATCTTATCAATGCTTATAAATACTTAAAGGGAGGGTGCCAGGGGGATGGGAACAGTCTTTTTTCAGTGGTGCCTGGTGATAGGACAAGAGGGAATGGTCACAAACTTGAACACAGGAAGTTCCATCTTAACATGAGGAGGAACTTCTTTACTTTGAGGGTGGCAGAGCACTGGAACAGGCTGCCCAGAGATGTTGAGGAGTCTCCCACTCTGGAGACATTCAAAACCCACCTGGACACCATCCTGTGCAACCCGCTGTAGGTGACCCTGCTCTGGCAGGGGGGTTGGACTAGATGATCTCCAGAGGTCCTTTCCAACCCTGACCATTCCGTGATTCGGTGAGGTAGGTTTTCAGTATCAATGTTAATGTGGACCTAGCTCTGGCAACAGGAGGTGTCCCTTGTTTGAAATATCACACTGTGGGTGGGGTCCTTCAGGCCACTTTTAGGCATCTACAGTGTAGCTCTCTATAACTAAACAGTCATCTAGTTCACCTTCAATAAAGAGAAATAAATACTTATAGGGTACAATGCATCATGTCATGAAGCAGAGGGCCCAGAAAGGTTGAGGGAATCATATCCTAGAAAAATGTATTTTCTCTCCTAAATTTAGAGGTTGTATATGTTGTAGGCAGTGTTGATGCATTTTCTTGTCTTCTGCTTCCCTAAGAGCACTGCTAGGGTTTAAGAGACTTCTCATCTCTCCACCCAGGAGCAGAGACTACGGAAACGGTTGGAATCCCTATTTCAACGAGAATGAAGTCTATAGAGTTTATCAACCTCCATTCATTCTACAAACGTGGACTACCATACACAGGGAAGGTAACACCCATGGATCCCTTATCTGCTGAGAATGCATCATAGGTCTAATCTTCTGTAGGCAGAAAGCAACAATCTCCAGAGAAGTAAGTGCTGCTCTGCTGGTACCCAGCAACTACGAGTGAAGCATCCTGTAGAAGCAATTTCTTCTCCCCATCCTAACCTGATATATTCCCTGGACAGGAATTCTGGGGCCAGCTGCAGTCTCTGGAGGCTTCCCCGAGAGCAGCTCCTGAAACTAGTCTGTGCAATAAAAGGCATATGGGATGGGGGTGGCGTAAGCAGGGAAATAACATTCGCTTCAAACTAATGCTCATGGCAACTTGGCAGAAATCACTAAAGCCTTGAATATCAATTCACTGGCAGTTATTTCTGACTCAGGTCCCCTGGGTGATGCTAGGACTGCCGTCCTATTTGGGCTAGAAACAGTTTCACCTGGGCCAGTACTAACCCCAGCATGAAGGATGGCAAGGAACAGCAAGACTTAAGTTGCTGGAGACAAGACTGTTTCTGATTGTCAGGGATCCTGCAGCATTGTCCAAGAAAAAGCTCAGGATCTGAGGAAATCACCTTTTTTCCCCCAATATAGGTGTCTCATTTGGCTGCACTATCATTTAGCTCTAGTCCTGAACAGCTGCACATTTTTGGTTTTGTGTATTTATTGCACTTTTGTTTGCATCCTTCCAACCTGTCTGAAAGCTAGAAGGGCTGAGGAAGCCCAATGATAGAAACAATTAATATTAAGCATGGGCAGTGCTTCAGAGTGTGGCACAATAGGGTATTAACTTCCTCCCCTTCTCTGCAGATGTTCTGCCACAGTGGCCAGTCTCCCCTTGGAAATGAAACAGTCTACCTAACAGTTGACATCAATGATGAAGAGACACAACTGTCATTCCTCACAGATGAGAACGGGGAAGCCCACTTCTCACTGGATACCACCAGTTGGAACGGCACAATGGTTTCTCTGAAGGTGAGCATCAGCCACAGAAAAAGGAGGATAAAGTGAAGGTAGATGGAGGAAAGGGACAGAAAGAGGAAGAAATCTGAGGTATTGGGGCACAGTCTTCTGGCTCCTGATCTCATTTGACTGTATCTGTAGAAGCATCTTTAATTACTCTCCAGTGCTATCTCCTCAGGAAAACTGGAGGCTGTGTTGCAACAGTTCAGCCAAATGGTCACTAAAGATGCTCTGCTGTCCTGAGCTGGAGCATGATCCTAATCTTTTGTACCTCCCCTCACTTTCCTTTGACTTGACTAAAAACATCTGTTAATCTGAACACTGAATCTGAAAGGGAGGAAGTCTTCCCTGTCTTCACTCTGGGACATGTTGGAAGTGGCTCAGTAGAACTGGCAGTTGACACCTGCCTCTGTTGAACTCCACTCCTAGTGGCTGCCCTTGCCCTGCAGCAGCACATAGCTTGCCAGGATCAGCTTGGCAGGTAGCTCTTGACCTCCCTTTCAATACCAGACCTTGAAGCACCTGGCTGCTTCTCCTCACTACTTCTGATCCTACACCTGGAGCTCGTTGTTACCAGCCTGGCAGTACACCTATCTTCCCACTATCAGCATTCCTGCAGCTGATGTGGGATTCATGCCCAAGCAGTACAATCTCCATTTGCCATCCATTTCTCAGAGACTGGAACCATTGTTCCAGATGTTTTTCCCTGAGACCCCAGTCTATCCAGGGTGAGGATCCTAATTTTGGTTGGGCTGGATTTGGTGATCAGAGGTTCTATAATTTGGGAGATAGATTTCTGACCCCAGGGAGCCTGGAAACAGGCTCTAGTTCTTGTTCCTAGGCTCACAGCTATTGTCCACAGAGCCCTAAACTCTCCACAGAGAAGTAGGGCTTCACCATACAAAAACCATTTTGGTGTCTGTTGTGCTTCAGGGCATCTGACCAGAAATGCAAACTGAAAACGGTGTGCTGTGCTGGGGTTAAAGTCTGATGTGGGGTGTGCCCCCATGGAAAGATAAAGGAGGAAAAATGAGATTGTGGGCAAATCTACTTGACTTAGATTTTTGCTAAAGCTTCACAAGAGAAAGTCTCATAAGAGATTTTGAAATGCTATTAAACAAAATAATATTTTAAGCATGCAGATGTGTGGCCTGCCATCAGCTCAGGTAATAACTTAGTGTTTTCAGCAGGTGTACAAGCTCCTTTGTATCACTTGATACTGATTGCCAACTCATGTTTTTGTGCCCTGAAGGGTACCTACAAACTTGGAAATGACGATGAGCAGGATTCTTCTGAAAGTGACTCAGAAGTGGAGGAGAGCTTCCACTGGCTGAAAGCTTTCTACTCTGAGAGCAACAGCTTCCTTGAGATAAAGGCCAGGAATGATGTGATGCCCTGTGACCAAGAGCAAGAAGTGCAGGTGGATTACATCCTTGACCGAAATAAACTCAGCTCTGAAGCAGACCACATTGATTTCTACTACCTGGTGAGCACAGAACACGACTGAATCTCGGGGCAAGATGATGGTCACTGGTACTTCACTCTTTTCACATAGCACATAGATACTCATGGGAAAGGGCAAGCTACTCCCAGGCCAGTATAAGTCAGTTTGTGAGTTCTGTTCTGCCCAGACATCCTCCTGTTTTCCAGTTCCTGGACCTGCTCCTAGCCACCAGCTGCTTTGCTTTGTTAGGGGTGTCTTGACCTAAGCTTGGGTGATAAATGCCTGCCATTCACCTTACTTTCTATTATGTTCATATGGGTGGCAGTGGAGGGCTAGCCTGGTTTCTGCCCAGCAAGTATGCCCCAGACTTCCATCTGTGTCTAGGGCAAACTATCTGTGAACTAAGAGGCAATGTATGGAGCAGCTGACCTCCTCTGGCCTGTATCTTTACAGGAAAAGGCTTGAAATTGCACAAGGCCTTGATGAGCTCCAGAGGTATCTAATCATGTTTTGATGAAGTTCACTTTCAAGAAAGCGAGTCCAAAGCAAGAATGTCCAAAGCAAGAAGTCTAAAGCATAACCTCTCAGCCCAGCTGAGAGGTTATGAGTATCTTGGTTACTGAACTGGCCCTGTTCGTACAGTCAAAAAGTACTGTACCCTAATAATGTGAAGATCAGAGTTCACTGAGGCTTAAGAGCAGCTGCTTTTAGCTTCAGATGTACCTCTGGCTTTGCAAGCAGCAACATCTTCTTATTGCCTAACCACCACCTCTAAAGTCCCCTCCCAGCTGTGCTATCACCATCTCTGCTGCAGAGCTCTTTAGGCCATGTCCTGCCAGAGGAACTTCTGTGACAACATCTGTCAGATGTCCATCTCTCTCCTCTTGTGCTTTTCACACTCCCCTCGTGCCTTCAGAAATCAGGCCCTTGAATGGATCTTCTCTTTGCTCTTCAGGTGGTAGCAAAAGGCAAGATCCTTTTCAGTGGAGAGAAGCAGGTGCCAATTCTCCAGCATGAGAGTGAGTAGAATGGCATGAAGTTAGGTGCCTCATAACACATCCCAGAAAAGTGTGAATGCTATCCAGTGACAATCTTTGCAACTGTTATTCTTATCCACAGGTGGGAGCTATTAAACTGAGTTCTTACTGGTGGTCCACCTCATTAGACCAACACAATCTCCTCTCATATCAGTTTAGTGTCCTTCTAGGTGGCTGCCCTCCTGCCTTGTCTAATTGATCTAATATCCAAGCTTATGACTTTACTGCTAGCTTGTATCTTTGGAGAAGATACAAAATGTGTGTACCTTGCCTGTTTACCTAAGGTGCAGTAGGGAAGAAGAATATTTTTGCCAACTTTGAGACAGAGAAGTGGCCAATATCCTCGGTTTATTGTTAATCTTTATCAGTGTCTGTGTGGGATGTTCTTATCTACAGGTAGAAATTATTAAATTCTCTCTTTTGATTCTTACTATGTGTCCTGCCCCAATGAGCTGATTGAATGCTTTCCCCCTCTCCCCTGCTGCTATCTTGTGCAGATCTGCAGGGCTCCTTCTCATTGACTCTGACTATTGGCAATGACTTCCTGCCTGACATCAAGCTTCTACTGTATGCAGTCTTCTTGGATGGAGAGGTGGTGGCTGATATGGAAGAGTTTAAAGTAGAAAAGTGCTTTAGACACAGGGTGAGTAGAAACACAAGGACTGTGATAGCATCATTGATGTTCTGTGGCCTGCTGTGGTTCCCGGTCTTGTTTTATCCTCAGCCAAGTGATGCAAGCTGGATACACGCCAAACCAGATGCCCAGTATTTTTGGCTGGGAAACAAAACAGGTAACCTTCTTCCCTGAATTCCTCGTCCTGCCGTCCCACACACTGACTGGCAAGCCTTTCCCAAGGCTCCCTTTGAACTCTGTTTTCTCCCCCCATTCCCCATGACTGACTTGGGAACACACTGTCCCCCATGCTCTCCCTAACACAAAAGAAAAGCCTACCTGCTTAGCTCCCTGTAGTAGCTGTGGATCAGGGGGTGGTGGACGTGTGGTGGTAGGGGAATTCTGGCTGGGCTGTACACACTGCGGCCCCAGGAATCTTCCCAATGGGTTTCCAGAAGGGCCTGTCTCAGCCTCTCAGCCTCCTTCCCTACCTTGTTCTCTGTCTTTCCCTCTGCTGCCCAGACACCTAAGAGTCATGGGTTCCCGCTCTCCAATGCTAATCCCCCTGAACCTGTCTTCTTTTACAGGTGGCACTGGATTTCTCACACAAGGAGGAGGTCCCAGGGTCAAAAGTCAGTCTGGAACTCAAGGCAGCTCCAGGGTCCCTGTGCTCTGTCCAAGCTGTTGACAAGAGTGTCCTCCTGAAGAACAACAATACCCTAACAGCAAACACAGTGAGTCCAGCCTGCTGTGACCAAGCCCCTAGTGTCTGCCTGCCTTCTGTTCCCATGCATAGGTGGGAGGAAGCCCATAGTCCATCCCAGGACACGGCTGCAGTGTTAGGTGGCATTCCTCCTCGGCTTCTTCTGAGCAGTTATGTGGTGTTCATGTTCCTCATGCATCAGCCATGCACTGTGGTCTTCTGCCTGGGGAGTGGTGGACGCTGCACAGCCCTGCAGGGGTAGGTGGGGAGAGCAGCTTCAGAGAGATGCTGGTACTTTCCACTTGGAGGGACAGTGCTTTGCAGCTTTCCTCACATCCACTTGTCTCTCTGCTCTTCCATTTTCCATCAAGCAGTGAAGCTAAACCTTTGAAACTGAATTTTGCCCCAGTAGGGTCCTCCTACCCCTCTGCCCCAAACATTGCTGAATCATAAGCATATGACAGATGCTGAGCACCTGAGCAGTTCTTTAGAGAACAGTAGCTAGAGGACAGCACCCAGTACACACAGCGGCTGGTGAAAAGTGGTCAGGATTTTGTCGGCACCCAGGTGGATTCTGAGAATCTAGAAGGGTTGAAGGAACTTACCTTAAAGCAGCTGTGTTTCAGAGGAATTAATTTAAGACTTAGAACAAAAATGCTGCAAGAATTGAAAATCCTAACAAAATTGCACAATGCATACCAGAGATAATACCTCATGCAAAGTTGTAAGTTAAGTTAATAGCAGGCCAAACTGTTACAAAGAAGCCTCACCAAATCCAGGGTACTTGCTGCACCTGTAGATAGAACCCACAGTGTCATTCTTGTGTTCCATTTTACAGGAATGATGTTCTAACGCCGAGCACTTGCATCATCTACTAACAGGCATATAAAGTAGTAATCTTTAAATATGTAAGTCAGATACGTCAATGCCTTGTGCTCAAACTGAACCATGTGTTTTTATCCTAATCTTGCACCTTAGAGTTAAAAGGCTTGAGCTGTCAGAGGCGAAAGTCTGCAGACAAAAAGCTACTTGCCTACACCCACTCCTTGGGCTTCATGTCCTTCAGTATAAGCTGGGCCAGTGCCAACTTCCTCAACCGGAAAGCTTTACAAAGTATAAGAGGGCTACAATCCAAATACTTGACCCATACACATGCTTGTTGGCCAGTTCCTTATGAAGACCTCTATTTTTCCATTGCAGCTGTATGAGAAGTTCTTTGATGACACCTTTACAATTGGAGGACGAGGGTTCCCTTATCACTTGGAAGACTTTGAGGCATACCCTTGTCTGCCCCAGCAGTCCAGTCTCCACAAAAAGACTCAGATGGGAGCACCGTGGTACCAAAGTGATGGTGATGTCTTTAATCTTTTTAAGGTGAGCCTCTACAATTGCACCAAAATTCTCCTGAGCCAGCGGTTGCCAGTATGCCATCCTGAATGCCTGCAAGAATTTACTCTTAGCAAACTTCAGCTTCCCTGACTTGCACTGCTACAAGTGCCTTGTTCTTCAGTGTAGCCACACTCATTTGGGGGCTATGGGGAAAGATGAAACTTATGAGTAAGCAGAGTGCAAACCGCCTGCTTAGAGAAAGACATTGTAAAAATGAACAAACTCAGTTTAGGCTACCATATGTACAAAGGGTGAGTGGCAAGAGTATCCCAGTAAGACCTGAGCACCTCACCATATTTTGACCTTTTGCTGTTTGGCTATTACATTATTTCCAAAATTCTTCACTCTGTATTTCATTAAGTCTCTTCTTACTTCTCCTCAAAGCATTTTTAATAGACAGTCCTTCATGATTTGGCCTTAAAACTAACTCTTAGGACAAATGACAACATAAGCTAGTCTGCTGACAAGAATAATGGCCAGAAAAAGATTAACAATACGCCTGCTAACTGAAACTCAAGCAGTGCTGCTTCTGACAGAATGCTGTTTGAAAAAATATATGCAAGTAAAATCACCTCAAAATAGCAGAAGAGGGTAATAACACATTGAAAACAACCCAAAATGGATTCTGAGTTGCATGGGCTTCTCAGGCTGACAGAACTGTAGCTTACAAACACAGACCTGATTCCCCCCAAAGGCATGGTACTTTGCTGTCTTCCAGATGCTTACTCCTAGGCTACCGTTGGATGCTAGTTAAAGGAGATCCCACTATATCTCAGTTATTAGTGATCCTGTAACAGATCACTGTCATGTAACACATGACTAAGTCCACAAGCATGTACAGCCTCCACAGAAAGGATGAGGGCCCCTACTCTCCATTGAAAGGTTCTGGCACTTCAAGAAAGTAGAAGAGTTCTCAGAGACTTGCAGATCATTAAATCAAAGCAAGGACTGCTCACAGGATCAAATGCATTCTTTCAGTGTGATGATGTCTTCTTCTCAGTCCATGCACATGAGGGTGCATTCAATCCAATATTTCCACCTGGTGAATCACAGGCCCTGAGAGTCTCAGTCTCGTTCAGACAAAAGCAGAATCTGTACTAAGTTGTGACTGAGTTCCCCATCAGTTTTCCAAGCCAGGACTGGTACTAACCTGTATAAGAACAGTTGTGTGTGCACAGCCAGTCAGATCTTTCCATTCTAAAATTATGCAGAGATTTAAAGCTTAATTTTTTTTCTTTTAAGTTTTTCATGGCATATATAGTGTTTGACTCTGGCTCATTTTTAGAGTCAGGCATATGAAAGACAAATCTTGTTGAAATTTACGTTTATGAGAAGTAATAATTGCCCCCAGTATTCCCAAGAAGCTGGTTTCCATTCCTCATGCATTGCCTGGAGTCTGAGCCTGTAAGTCTATGCATATGTATATAAAAAAGCAGCATTTAAAAGTGTTTCAGCTACCACCAGCTCCTTTATGATACCTGCTATCATGATATATTTTCAACATTCCTTGTTCCCTTTTGTTTATCATTGATTTACTCTCTTCACTCTTTTCCCAGAAATTGCGCATGAAAGTATTAACCAATACTAGAATCAAGAAACCAGTTTTGTGTATGCGACCAGACTTTGAGAAAAAGATGTATTCTGGAAAAGACAGTGCTGTTGGTAAGGAACGGACGTGTCCATCTCCTTGACTGAAGGGACTCTCCTCTCCCAGTTCTGTCCATTCTGCAGCTGAGACAGCTGACTTCCATCCTCCTGTATCTCTTGTTTGTGTATGAGAGGAACAAAGCTTGTGTCCAGTTCAGTGGACTTGATTTAAAAATCACAGATAAAAGCTCAAAACTCTGTGATTTATTGGCTGCCCCTCTGTTCTGCGCTCTTCACAGAAAATGCAGTATGCTCTCCACCAGCACTGTCACAGATTATTTAAAAGCTTGCAACTCCATTTGAGCATGCTCTCTCCCTCTCGATCCAGACCAAACTTTCTGGTCTGGACCTGTCAGACTGCGTGTCGGGCTAAACACCATCCATCTCTGTCTCCCTGAAGCGGTGTTCCCCAAAGACACAGACACTGTGTCAGATTCTCACTGAAATGACAACCCTGTCCACTCTTGCTCTGTGTCACAAAGCATTTACAGTTTGTGTTAGACTGCCTGTGAATGAAGAACTAATTTCACCTGTAGATCCATATGCTGTTTTCTGAGGTATCACTTGCTTTTCTGCAGAAAACCGTGTTAGCCATGGTGAATCTCCACCTCACTCTGATAACACAAAGAAGCCAAAACCACGTACACATTTCCCAGAGACCTGGATTTGGGATTTGGTCTCCGTCGGGTTGGTAACAGCTTCTACCTGCCTTCTCCAGAGAGACATCTGGAGACTTCTGACTGCTTCTGAGCAAGTTCTCCTCACTCTCTTCCTGCTGTAGGGATGAGGGGCAAGCGTCTCTCCAAGTTACTGTACCTGACACCATCACAGAATGGAATGCGAACACCTTCTGTGTTGCCGATACTGGCTTTGGGTTCTCTCCTCTCACCACTCTTAGAGTGTTCCAGCCTTTCTTTGTAGATCTGTCACTGCCGTACTCTGTGATCCAAGGAGAGACTTTCAGCCTAAAAGCCACTGTCTTCAACTACCTCAAGGACTGTATCCAGGTGAGAATTCCCTGAATCACATGGCCTCTGTTAGAGCAAAATCTTGAGCCCAAAGGCAAGCTACGAGCTTCTCAGGAGCCCTAGATACTGGCATTTGGGCCGTGAAGCACAGTCTTGCACTTCATGACCCATGGTGTTTGCTCCTTTGTGCAGTGCCTGGTACTAACACTATGCCAATGTGTGCTTGCACACCCCACCACACTCAGGTGCGCACCACCCTCACAGAGACCCCAGAACTAAAGGTGGATGCCTGTCCAGGCTGCCAGTTCACCAGCTGCCTCTGCACCAATGAAGCGAAAACCTTTGAGTGGAACGTGACAGCCACCAGGCTGGGTGAGGTTGGGCAGAGGGATGTGTGGCAGCTAGCAAGAGGAGGGGTGGGATTTGCCTGCCTCTGCAGGTCTGGTCCCGATGCCCACAGGTACAGCTGCCTGCTGCAAGTGCTCAGCAATGTACCCCTGTGCTCCTTGCAGGCAAAGTGAATGTCACTGTGAGCAGCGTGGCAGAAGATTCACACGATCTGTGTGATAACAGGATTGCTGTGACACCCTTGCAAGGAGAGAGAGACACAGTGATAAAACCTCTGCTTGTGAAGGTTAGTCACACCTCAGAGCAGAGAACACCTGGTGACAGTAGGTCATCCCCTGAGGCAGTTAACAAGATGCTAAGAGGAAGTTACCCCCTTCTTGGCAGCAGAGAGGTCTGCTGAGGCATGGTGACTTCCTCTCCTGCCTTCCCTATCTAAACCATTCTATCTCCATCTGCAGCCAGGAGGTGTCCTACAAGAGAAGACCCAAAACGCCTTTCTCTGTGCTGCAGGTATGGGACAAAAATCCCTGACTGCTCTTGATTCTGCTATGAGGGCAGGCTGAGAGAGTTGGGGTTGTTCAGCCTGGAGAAGAGAAGGCTTCGGAGAGACCTTATAGCGGCCTTCCAGTACCTAAAGGGGGCCTACAAGAAAGCTGGAGAGGGACTTTTTACAAGGACATATAGTGATAGGACAAGGGGGAATGGCTTCAAACTGGAAGAAGGTAGATTTAGATTAGATACCAGGAAGAAATTTTTCACTGTGAGGGTGGTGAGGCACTGGAACAGGTTGCCCAGAGAAGTTGTGGAAGCTCCATCTCTGGAAGTGTTCAAGGCCATGTTGGATGGGGCTTTGAGCAACCTGGTCTAGTGGGAGGTGTCCCTGCTTATTGCAGGGGGGTTGGAACTCTATGGTCTTTAAGGTCGCTTCCAACCTAAAGCATTCTATGATTCTATGATTATGAGGGCAGGATGGAAGGGACAGGGCTACTGCAAATACCCAGATGTGGGGTGAATTTGTCAGAGAGCAAGTACTGGTGCCACCAGTGCTGCCTGGGAGAACAACCACTATAGTTTGTCTACGTCTGTCTTCTACCTGGCAAAGTTTCCTGTATTGAGGCATTTGTTTGCAAGTCTCAGCTGCTGTGACTCAATGTCATACTGAGTCTCACCTGGGTCTCCTGTGTGTGATACTGCCTCCATGGGATAAATTTCTGGGTTCTGCCTTCTTCAGATAACACTGTCTCTGAAGAATTCTCCCTGACGCTGCCTGCAGAAATTCTGGAGGGATCTGGCCGAGCCACTTTCTCTGTGATTGGTGAGAAAGGCTTTCCCTGCTCTTGGGTCCCCAGTGGGAAGAGCTTGCACAATGCTTTGGCCTGAATGATGCATTGACTCAGTTCCTCATGAGATAAACTGTAATTGGTGTGATGTTGGCCTCAGAAGTGTGGATCAAGTAATCTTTTTCAATATTTATTCCTTTCATAAGGAATGATCCTGAGCGATCCCCAAGTGGCAGGATATGTCCTCTGACATCTGTCACTGCAATCCACCTAAGTGAACCAAAACCATCCCTGCAGATTTCCACCTAATTTACCTCTATAATTCTTTTCCTTCTTTAATTCTGAGGAATGACAGCTCTCTTCACCTTTCTTCAGAACCCCTCATCTTTGCATTCCCTCCCTCCTCCCAGAACCATGACATCTTCCCTTTCTGTGCTGGACTGATCCAGGAGGGGACAGGAGAAATCTTAATCATCTCCATTCAGTGAGGGGCTGGCTCTTTTCCAGGATCCCAGCAGAGTTTAGAGAAGGCGGCAGTCCCTTCATTTCATACTGCTGAATGTGTGTGCTTTTCTTTTCTCCTGCCCTCAAACTTAAGGGGACATCATGGGCCCAGCACTTCAAAATTTAGACCAGCTGCTAGATCTGCCCTTTGGCTGTGGGGAACAGAACATGGTTCAGTTTGCACCAAACATCTTCATACTCCAGTACTTGAATAAGACTAGACAACTGGACCCAGAAATTGAAGACACAGCACTGAAATTCCTGAGAATAGGTAAACATTGCCTTTCTTCCTTCTGCTGCAAAATGAAGGTGCTATAAATCAAGAGTGCAGGGCACTGGTCTGGTGGGGAGGTGCAGGGCAGGAGTGGGAGCAATGCCAGAGCTGTGACAAAGGAAGATATCACAGAGAATAAGGGAAATGCCTCATGGAAGGAAAAGTATGTTTCTGAAGAAGCAGAACTTCTGTCTCTGCCTGTTATTGAAGTATTAAGTCTGCTTTTCTGAGAAGGGTGTGGATAATTAATGATCTCCATCATTATGTGATGCCTGTGGTTTGTTACCTTACCAGTCCAAGGCAGACAGAAGTCCCTTGTGGAAACAGGGCATCACCTGCTATTAATTGGAATAAAGAGTGGCCTTTGGAGATAGACAGGGGTTTGGTAGCTAGTGTTTCTGTGTGGTTTAGGACACATATTTTGGGGGCATGTCAGTTCTGTCCAATATAATCTGAATTTAATACGGTGCTATTGTCTGTGTCTCATTTTGCAATGTGCCTCACATTCCAGCCTGCCGGCCTCCTTATCCTGCTACATTGCAAGCTCAGCAGCCTCCCATGGATAGGATTTTACCCCCTCTCATTCCCCCTTTCTCTCTTGTACTGCAAGTTGGGACGGGTATCTGGGAGAGGGTGGGCTACCCAAGAGAATGGCAGCAGCAGAGGAGTGAGGTGGAGGGTACACAGTGAGGCAGTGTGGAGAGTGGAGGAAGAACAAACAGATGCGGACAGCATTCTGCGTCCTGAGCTTAAAGACATGGCCTTGTTGCTTTCTGTACATCCCATAAAAAGCACTTTCTTGAGTCCCAACAGGGCTAGCTGCAGTGCTGACAAACAAACAGGGTTTCATATTGGTCCACTCTAGGAAAAGCCTTCCTCCTCACTCCTACAGCTCTTTCCATTCACAGCAAGGTGCCCGTGAGGGTTCCCTGGGGCACAGGGAGACATGAGGTGGCTGAGCATGTCACCATTCTGCAAAACCAGCAGGGCAGATACCCACAGTACTGGCACATAGCAGGTCTAGTAACGTAGAGCATGTGGCGCGCTTCAGTGATGCTGTGCAACTGCTTCTTGTCACACTGATGCTGTTGGATGTATGAGGAATTGTGGGGTGGTAGGTTTGCCTCAATGTCTCTGACTGTGGGGTCTGGTGAAGTCTCTTGCTGTGAAGCCTTCTTAGCACAGCAAGGATACAGTTTGAGATGCTACAGGTCCTCACACTGAGAGTTGTGTCCTGGCACCTGTCTTCATAGGTTACCAGCGCCAGCTACTCTACAAACATGATGATGGCTCCTACAGCGCCTTTGGGAAAGCTGACAACCAGGGCAACACATGGTGAGTGACCAGAGTTGGTACTGTCATCTTAAACCTATTGTCCTTGATGGTTCAGCTCCTGTCTGTGACACGGGATGCCTTTGTGCTCTGTTCACAGGTTGACAGCTTTTGTGGCCAGGTCCTTTGGACAAGCCAGCTCTCACATTTACATCGATAAGGACCATGTGCATAGCGCTCTGCTCTGGCTGCAGAAGCACCAGCTGCCCAGTGGCTGCTTCCAGAGTGTGGGGAAGCTCTTCAACAATGACTTGAAGGTATGTCTGCCAGAAATGGGAGTGGGAGGAACACAGCGTGGGGCACAGGGTTGCTTCCCCAGGCTCTTCCACTGTGCACAGTAGTACAAAGCAATGTCCCCAAGGCCTAGCACAGACAAGGCAGCTTTCCAGAACAGAATGAAAAAGTGTGGCCTAAAACAGCAGGCATTTCCTCCATATGAGGTTTTAATCTCTGCTAGGTTTTCTTCATTTTTACTTTAGCCAAAAGACACCATGGCCAAGGCACTTCAAGGGCGCAGTGAAAAATATGTTTATGTTTTAGTGCTTGTCTAGAATGCCCTGGCTGGATTCTTCCTCTTCTCATGCCTTGCGATGCACTTTATTCTCCAGATAGGCCTGACTATGTTCTCTAATACGGAATTATCTGAAGATACAGTTGTCCCTCCACTGCCCAACAAGCATGACTTCTCCTGAAGCCTGGCATCCCCAAAATGGTCCCTGCAGTGTAGCTGGAAATGCACCAAAGTATTGGTGAACATGCCCTAGTACTCAGGTACCAGTGTGCATGCAAGTATGGCAATACTTGGGTTCATTGTCTTTGTAAAGGAAAGAATAATCCAGACATGACGGATTGCAAAATTGCCTGTATTAAATACATGGCAAGTTTATGAAAGAAAGCAGGCTGCTATTTTGGTGGAGCAAAGGCTTACACTTTTTTCCTTAAAATTTGTATGCAGTACAAAATAAAACCAGAGGGTACATGTAGACTGATCATCCTTGTCTGACTTTAATTTCTCAGCTTGGGCTTTCTGTTTGAACAGAGCCTTTTTGAATAGGTTTTGCCCCCCCCCACCTCCCTTACACTTTAAAATTTCTGCTATAGTGTGAATGATGCTTCTCAGCATTTCAGCCCAAATTTCCCCCCTCATTTTAGATGTAGTCTTGTCTCATGTCTGAGGATGCAAGCAGAACTTCCCCAAGAATGAACGTCCTCTGATGGGAAAAGAGGGTCCTGCGAGCCTGTTTACACGTATTAACTTGTAGCTTCTCACAGTCAGTTGAATTTTACGTAAACTTGCATTGCTTTTTGTATGCAAACCCTGCATCATAAAAACTTTGTTCACACGTCAAATTGTAACATATTTAATAAAAAGCATAGCTTAACAGTTTGGTTCGTGCCCTCTATGAGAAGACACGCCTAGGCTGTATGCACAATGTGGCTCTGAGGCTGCCCTTACCACCAGACTTTCATGATATTCAGTAAGTGAGCCTGGATTGCTTTCCTTCAGTCCCCACATGTCCAAGAATGCCCAGAGACATGGTAATGTACTCTCAGGTATGACATCCATAGGTGGTTTCTATGGCTATACTATGACAGGCAAGCAATGATTGGGTTTGTCCCTTTCTGATGTCTGTCTGTCTGTGTGACTTGCAGGGTGGTGTGGATGATACAATCTCGCTAACAGCCTATATCGCAGCTACACTGGTGGAGCTCCATCTGGAGAAGAATGTAAGTCACATCCAAATTCTTGCAAGGCTTGGGAGTATGCTGCATCCTTCATTCCTCCCCAGGTCTGTAGTTTCAGGGAGTACCCAGCTTGAGTTGGTGAAAAGTTCTATCACGTCCCACGTTTGTACACAATAACCTCAACAGGAAATTTTTAACTTGGGTAAGGAGTTCTTAATGTAAATGGCTGATTTGCAGCAAAGCAGACCATCTGCCATTCCCAACTGATCTCAGGGGAAACAATTGCCTCTGAAAATGGCTCAGGGCTTGCAGGGAGAGGCAATAGTTTTCATTAAACTGACCAACATAGCTAGAGGAGAAAAAATTACCACCTTTCAGGTATGCAACCTCCCCTCCTTCAGACCCAAAATAGAGGCGGTGATCTTCAAGTTGAGTGTAGACTGTTCTAGCCAGGATGGGCTGACATTCCAGCGTTACTTGTACAGTTCTGAAAACAACATCATATCCCATTCGGGAGTCGAGACCCACAGTATGCAGGTCTGAGAGTTCTGAGCCAGTGTGTTACCAGACACTGCCTACAGCTGAATTCTCCAGCATATTAACAATCCCCTGTCCCAGCGATCCATCCAGTCACATCTTTATTTTCGACCCACAGTGAGTGATACTTTTTTGGCTCTATTTCACATTCCACAGCCCTGAAAGAGATGCTAGCAGTTAAATACATCAAGGATGTAGCTGGGATGCTTGGGGGTTGAGAATAGATTTTCACAACAAAAAGTGGTCAGAGGACATTCACTGGGTTTGGATTCTTTTCTCAGGACACCATGCTGGATAATGCCTTACATTGCCTCAAGAATATAACACTTGATAAGACAAGCCTCTACGTCAAGGCCTTGATGGCTTATGTCTTCACACTGACTAAGGACACAGAGATGAGAGAGCAGCTCCTGGATATGCTAGAGAAGGAAACTGGTGAGTTGTTGCTGTTTAAAAGATTTCAGGTTCTAGAGATAATGACTGTGTTTAAGGCCTGATATCTGTAGGATTTAATTGCAGTAGTTTGGGAAATTTAACTACTCTCAGATTGGCTCTTGTGTCAGAAAATAGTAATTTTTTCAAGCTGTGAAAGTCTCTAGTTTTCTCAGACCCAGGAAACAATTTCTAATCAAAAGCAGCAGAAGTGATCCATACTTAATTTGTGTGGTCAGAGTACTGCTTGGGTTGTGGTGCTCCCATCATTCTTCAGCAAATCACACATAGTACAGGAGATCTTGCAGGGGAAACTTGCCTCACCATGTGTATTCAGCTGTTGGTCAGGGCATTCACTTGCAAAATTCAAACCTTTTGACTGCTTCCCCATTGCTGCTCAGGGCCCTTGGGTGGATGCATCTTTTTTGTTGAGCTGCTGAGCTTAGTTCTTCCTTTTGTCTCTTTAACTTGGAAGAAAACTGGACTTGTATTCTGAATGAGGATGCCCAGTGGGGCTTTCAAAGCACCTAAGCCTATGGTTGAACAGTTGGTAGCAACGTTACCTCATTTTGTTTAAATTAATTCTTCTCCACATCTATTCATCTGGCAGTATGGTGGCGACTGAAAAATAACACAGAAGAAAAAAGGGAGAAGGGATTTTTCAGCCTGACCAGCTACTGGTGCAATTCACTGCATAGCCACTCAAGCTGCCCAGCTGGCTTCACAGGGTGGCTAGTGGGCAAACTGGAAGGAGTAGAATTGCACACACTGAGTGCAATACTTTTTCAGAGCTGCCTCTGAGAAAGTACATATGGAACAAGTGACTGGAGCACATCTTCATTGATGTCCAGTCAGTCTGATGCTTCTAATTTACCAAGCATTTTGGAAAATGTCCCCTTAAAGCCCTAGGGCATGGAGCACCACAAACTGCCTATGGGTCAAGTGATAGTTTTCTTTGACTCCTGCTTCCACAGATAATAGTTAGCAATGACTTGGCAAGAGCAATGGAATCATAAATAAGAGAAAGGTGTCATCCTACATGTTTAAATGTGTCTGTGTTGTGCCTACTGAGTCTGAGGGTGTGACTGCAGCCACCAGCTGCAGCCAGTTTGCCTGCTGGAGAATCTCTGCCCGAGAGGATTATCTTCTGCTGGCTAGAGACACCTTCCATGGCCCAGTGTCTGGGATTCTGTTAGCCTCACTAACAGGATTACAGTTGGATCTCAAACAGGGGTTTGGTGCTTTTTAAAGGATCAAGGTTAATCTGTAGGTCAGCTCTAACTGCATCTCCAAGACACCTTCTACTACTTCATGAAAAAACGTTGTTCTGCTTATGTCACCTTGGAGGTAACAAATCACAAATCCCTCATGCAAAAACATTCCCTAGTGATAAACAACGAAGTAATACCAGTCCATGGAGTCCCTCAGCTAAACTCTGAAGTCTTTATGCTGGTTTTATGCAGACAAATGATTTTGTGATTCTTAGTTTAAAAGTGAAGGTTTGTTCTGAAAACTGACTTTGAATTTAAAAGCATTTCAGGTTTTCACATTTGTACCATTGCAGAAGATGTCTACACTTGCACAATTAAGCTAAATTCTTAGCTGAATTTTGGTTAGCCCCCTACTCTCACTACAGCAAAACATTCATCCAGACTCAGATGCTTGTGAGCTTGGACCATAGGTGGGAGTCCAGCTCTAGCTTAAATTGTCCTAGCCTGTGCACTGCATAGTGAGGATGCCTACAAAACAAGTTGGGTAGTCTTGCTTCTCCAGTAGGCTGCCAGCAACTCTCCCTCAAAGAGTGACCAATTCTTGTACAATAGATACAACTGACTGGAAATGAGCCCTAGAGCTTTTCAGCACAGGGAGCCTTGTTAGACTAGGTAAATGCAGAAATGCAGAAACAGCAAAAATGCTGTCATGTGGGGACATAGCTTTGAACATACACAGAGCTGAATAAGACTAGGACTGTACTTTAAACACAAAGCCTCTGTTCAGAGTCAATCAATTTCTAGAGGAACATGTTTCCTAGAGGAACCGGTTGAGGATTTGGAGCGTGGATCTCTCTGTGTTTTCAAAGGAAGAAATGGAGCCTATCATAGATGGTTGGACCTTCAGAGTATAAAAACAGCAGAAGGGATTGGCTTCTGCACTCTGAGGTGCCCCAGAAAGGCACAGGCATTTCTGATGGTGTACAGGGAACTGGCAGTCCTCAAGGGGTACCAGCGCAGGAAAAACTGATGTTCACAGGGATCTACTGTTCTTCTCTCCCACATGTTTCTCCCTGCATCAGCAGAGCTCCTGACATCACGTTCCAGTAGTGAAGGATCTTCTTCTTCTATAATTGAGACAGTGGCCTACATCCTCCTGGCTCATGTCTCCAAACCAGACTTGGCATTCAATGAAGCCTCAGTGAGCAAGCTTGTGCACTGGCTCAGTGGACAAAGAAATGCCTTTGGTGGATTTGCTTCCACACAGGTAACGAGCTGAGGAAAGTCATGGGGGAAGGACAGAAATACTGTGCGTAAAGTGATGTGCACGTCTCTTATATGCACGTCACTCTAGATCCATCTTTTTGCAGACAGACATACCTGAGCTCTGCTGGGGAATGGGAATGACACAGGGAAACTCTTTTTCTATGTGGTGTAATTGGGATTACCAAGGTCCTGGCAGTCCTAACTGCAGGGCTCAGAAGCCACCCTTTCCAGATAACAGAAGTCATCCTGCTGCCTGTGCCCTTAGTGGCATAGACCCGGCTTGTGTAAGAGTGTGAATCAGGGCCATGAGATGTGTGGTTCTCCCTGCAGTGCCTGACTTAGTGTGCCAGATCTTGTACCACATTGCTCCACATCAAAGTGACTCTCTCTCTACCTTCAGGACACAGTTGTTAGCCTGCAGGCCCTGGCTCAGTATGCAGCCCTGATTCCTCAGGAGATCGGAGATGTAAAGGTGACAGTGAAAGGCAAGGAGGCTTCGCCACTGCAGTTCCATGTGCACAGGAACAACAAGTTGGTCCTGCATCAGGCATCTCTCCTTGCAGTCCCAGGGCTGTACACAGTGCAGGCCACTGGCAGTGGCTGTGTCTATGTACAGGTGAGTACATATAAGGAACAGAGCTATCAGGTTTTGCCACTGACTCTTCAAATGAGGTTTGGTTCTAAGCAGGCACTATAGCCTCAAATTCTGAGTAGGATTTGGCTATCTAGGCAGAACCATGTCAAACTTAAAGGAGCTCAAGTATACTCTGTTGACATGGTTTTATTGCAACCATCTATGGTATCTTCTCAGAAATGTCTCAGCTTTGCTATCCCAAGCTACAGAACCATGTAATTGTTAAGAGATCAGCTGATCTGAAGTCAGGAGTGATGAGATACAGAACACTACCTGCTTCTATATCAAACATGTTGCTGATGTCACTGCTTCAGGAGCTGAGCACTGTATATATTCTCACATGATATTCTTTGGGTTGTTATCGCATGCAGAGATGGGGGGTGATGTAGGATCAAGGTCTTCTTATTCCAGTACACAAACACAACTGGTCCATCAGGAGAATACATCTTATTTTTTGGACAGCTTTGATAGAGGTCTGCTTATGAGCCATTCATGCAGCAAAGAACTGCAGGATTAAGTCACTCCCTGTGAAAACCTCCCTCACTAGGTCACTTCTGTTCAGCCACCTCTTAGGATGTTCACAGAGAATCTATAAGCAGTGTATAGACAAGAGGACACAACAATTATTTATTGCTAGTGCATGTAGGAGGTAGCTAGGACTCATACTACTTGGCTACACTTGAATATAGTCAATAAGCATGAGACATCTGATGAGTACCTCCTGGCCAGACAGTCAGTCACCAGGCAGGTGGAGGAAGATTGGCTTATGCTGATCTTTGGAGGAGTGTGATCATCCCTTTTGTTGAGTTGTCCTCTTCTGATTCTCTGCTTTTTCTTTCTTAAGAGTTTTATACATGTTTTGTTAGTATTTTTCCTGTTAAGACCTGGAACTACTATTATCATGTCAACAGTTAACAGTTACACTTCTTTCTCCTTGTGGGCAGGCTTTTAACTAATGTACTTTCTCACACCTTAACCATTTTTTTTTTTTTTTTTCCGAAAGACTGAGACAATGTTATATTGAATGAGGCCTTGGGTCACAGATAGCTGAGCCTCCATGCTGAAGGTTACATTTGGCAGATGAATCTGATATTATGTGCTAGAAACAGCATGTCTGAACAGAAAGCACAGCTGGGGCCAACTGTGTTAGCCACCGGTTACCAATCTGTTAAAAGCTGGAGGCACAGCTAGACCTTTGGCTCATATAAGGAAGCTCCAGGGCACTTCACAGAGATGTTTTCTCCCCCACCAGACCACTTTGTACTATAACACCCCACCACCAAAGACAGAAGAGGTCTTTGTCCTGGATGTGGAAACAGTACCAAGAGAATGTGATGGTGTCAGGAAACAGCTTGACATCCACGTGTCTGTCAGGTATGAGATCCCTTGAGGATCTTTCTTCAGTGGAAAGAGTGGGTGCCCCAGTAGCATGACCAGAACCCCGTAAAACCCTTCTGTCTGTGAAGACACAGGGGCACACTGTCATCTTTTCCATAGATCCCAAAGAGATTGTCAACCGAGAATTAAGGTCTGGGGAAGCACGAGAAGAGACTGGCAGAACCACAGCAACTATCTCAGTCAGGATGGAGCAGCTCAGCAGCCCCCAGAGCACTAGACAGCATTCCCAAGAGCCAGAGCTCTCCCCTGGGTGGACACTCAGCAGCCTGAGCTGAACAAGCCCTGATGTGCATTTTCCTGCAGTGTGAACCTCTGCTGAAACCAGACAGCAGAAACTCCAGTCCCTATCCACAATTCACTTGCCTGCATCTGTCTGGGATGAGTGTCTTGGTCCATATTCTCCATGCCCTACTGTCCTGAAAGAGAATGATGCCAACATTGCCACTCTCAATCTGTAACATCAAAGATCACTTCCACCTGTTGTAGAGGGCAGCATGAACATTAACCATAACACATTTGCTACAAAATCTGTCTCCATGCTGAGCAAGTAGATGGGGGGATATTTTTTCCCTTTCTCCCATCAGCTAGACAAGCTGCTGAGCTTTCACATCGCTGTAGAGCAGGCCAGAATTTGGAAGGGTCCATTAGTATCTCCTAGAAATGCTGTGATACCTTCCACATCCAATGTGCTTCTCTCCTGCCTTTTTTTCAGTTATGTAGGGGACCGTGAGACCAGTAACATGGCCCTGGTGGAGGTGGAGATGTTGTCAGGGTTCATTCCTGTGAAGAGATCTGTGAAAGAGGTAAGACTCTGGCCTTCCCTTGAAGATATGAAAATCTATTTTCCAGATGTAGCTCAGCCAGAAATACCCAAACCTCTAAGAACTGCTGGGGAATAGTAGCTACCATGAGGTTCTCTTACTACAAGTTAACTAAACTAAGCAAGTACAGATATAGTGGGCTGTTTCACAAGGCAACTTCCCACTTGCAGAACTGATTGTGCAGTTTTTCATGTTCAGTAGTGAGGATCGTCTATGTGGCAAGAGGTTAGAGAGGAGCTGAAAAGTACCTAGTTAGAACCATCTGGAGTGCACTGAGATCCTTCACTGTTGACAGTGCCATTGTAGAGCTATTCCATAAACCAGCATTGAATCCCATAGAGTTGTTCAATGACATGCTTCAGTGTTCCAGGAGACAGCCATGAAGCTCCATCATATTCTCCTACTAACCATCTTTCCCTTTACTACAAGTGCTGAAAAAGGGAATGCAGCTCAAGGACACTTGTTCCAATGCTGAAAAAAATCTTTTCTAAGGCTTTGTGAGCTCCCAGCAAATCTCAGTGCTGTTATAGTTGGGGAATGCAGGTCTTCCCTTAACCAGGCTAAGTGCTTTAGTCAGTAATGGTTCACTGACAAATATGAAACTTGGGAAGGCCAATTAGCTGGTGCTAACCAAGCTCATCTCTTGTCTTCCTATACAGCTGGAGAAGATACCCCTGGTGAAAAAGACAGAGATAAACCCAGACAAAGTCACAATCTACTTGGAAGAGGTAAGAGGAAGACCACAGGGAGCTGCCCATTCAAGTAGTAGCCACTGCAGTACTTTGTGTTGCGACTCTCAGAGACCAGAAATATAAATCTCTATGCTGGTCAAGCAGGCTAAAATTTTGTCAAAAGAGGAAAAGGGTGGAAGAACCTGGAAAGATGAGAAAGAAATCTCTGATGCAGAGGGAATAAAGTTGGTATGTAGGTGACTTTGAGGTGGTCAGTGCATTGCTGCTCACTTCTATTCTTCTCTCCAGCTGGGTAAGACATCTCTGAAGCTTAACATCTCAGTGGAACAAGATGTTGAAGTGCAGAACCTGAAAGCAGCAGTAGTGCACGTCTATGACTACTATAAACCAGGTTAGATTTCACTGGCATAGGCAAAGGCTAACTATTATAACCCCGACTCAGACACCATTCTCTCTCTGCCCCTTATCCCCTTATCTCCCTTATTCCAGTGCACTTCCTCCTGCAACTCCAAGCTTGGGTTTCCTCTGCACAAAACTTTTATGTTCAAGTAGCAGAATCACTTGCTTTTCTGTTCTTGAGACAAGACTGCCTGGCACTATGATTATGTTGTGGTGTATGTGTGTTTAAAGTGACTGTGGTTTTTCACTTACTCTAGCTTTAAGCTTCCTCTCTGTGGAAAGAAAGCTTCTCTGTCGATTTACCATGTCTCTTCCTGCTCCTTAGCTCTCTTGAAAATGTTTAGGCATTTATTTAAAATCAGTGTTACGTACTGCCACCCTGATCCATCAGAAGGTAGAATTTAGTTCTATGCTTTGCATGTATAGTGTAATGATCCTACCATGTCTCAGAGGATAATAGGAAAATGATTTCTTACCCTTTAAAGCTCTAAATTAACCATCAGCACACAGAAGAGAGCTCTTGGAGTCATTTCAAGTCTCTGATTATTTCATGCTTAGTATGAGCCAAGCCAGCGGATGGAATATTAAGAATTATTAAAAAAAAAAAAAAAAGAATTTGAGAACAAAATGGGAAAACTACCACTGGAGATTTAGAAAGCAACACCATAGGCTGTTGTATACTGAATTCCATTCTTGTTCTCCTTTCCACACCATGTGAAGAAGAGGAGGAGACTTCTTAAGCCAGCATTCACAGAACCAAATTCAATATCATCTAATATGCTCTCTCTTTGCTATTCCATCCTGTACAAGAATTTTTGTGCTTAGTACGTACAATTTAAAAATTGTTATCTGACATGAAAATACTCATTATCAGTAAAAACCCAAGGCTATCCGGACACACTACTGAAAGGTTCTCTGTTTAGAAATATGTCCTTGCATGAGAAGTTATCACAATGCATAAGAGGGTCTTTTACAGCTGTATGAGAGACGTGTTGGGGAGACAGACCATTGGTCTGACCCACTGTAAACATTTTTCTGTTCCTGCATTCACAGTCTGAAGAATAAAAAATTAAGGTAATGGGATGGTTGTGTTAAAGAGAAAGAAGCTTGGCATCATGCAGTTCTGCAGCTCACCACCCTTTCTCTTTTGTTTCTACAGATGACCGCACGGCAAGAGAATACGTTTTCCCTTGCAGTTCAGGTTAGTGTTAACAGGCTTCCAAGGTGGGAACAGCTGAAACAGAGCAGAAGTCTGGTGGTAAGCAAGCAAAGCAGCCCACCTCTGCTCTGTATTTAATTCCATCATGTGCTGTAGAGCCTTCCTGGACTGCAGGTTGAATTGGGATCTACTGTATTAGTTGTGGGCACGGTTTCTAGTCCAGGTAAAACCTCAATGCACACCAAGGCTTGAACATACCATGGAAGGTTAAAAGGATTTATTTTTATTCCATTTCCATACATTCCTCATATGTTCAGTCCTCACAGCATCGCAAATCTGGATGCAACTGGAAATGCCTATGTCAATGACAAAAAGATGTTGCAACTCCTCCCCTAAGATCTCTTGGTCCTTAGATATTTTCCTAATTATTCATCAGGCACTGTGCCTTTTCTTGCTCTTTCTTTCCACAGATGTATCAAAGAAGGCTTCCTACTAGAATGCCCTGGCTCTGCAACCAATAATCTGAGTTTTCTGCTTCCATAAGGAAAACTTCATTGCTCTGGCTCTCCTCTTCCCTGCTGTGCTGAATGCACCCTATTTCCTTTGATCTATGCCCTAAGCTTCTATGTGAAACTTGGCTTGATACACAGTAGTTTGGGATCAAGTGAAATAAAGAATGTGGAACCTGGAAAGAAGGCAGTGACTGGACAGTTGATGAAGTCTGCGCAGATTTTAATGCTTGAAAAAGAGACAAACATTACTTACGTCATGGTTACATACCTTGTTTTTGGTCACCATAGTGGCTTAAGTCTTCCTCCCCTCCCTGACTTCCACCTCTGGGATACCTTCTCAATTAAGTTAACACAACAGTTTGCCTGCAACCAAACTCCAGGCAAAAAAAAATCATTTTTAACCCTGATCTGGTTCACTACATGGCTCTGTGAATCATCTTTCTGTCACAACTGAAGAGTTGGCATGCACCAACTCCTGATTTACTGGGAAAACAGCCTTGGAATCCAAAAAGGATGAAAACTCATGATGTACCTTGGCTGTGAAAGAAGGTTATGGCAGCATCACAGGCCGAGAAAGAATGGGATGTACCTTGATAATCCTTTTAGGGCTCTGAACAGCGTTTTGTAAACCAACCAACCAAAAAAAAAACCCCAAAACAAACAAACAAAAAACCCCCCTTACCTGGCTAAAAATAACCATCCCTGGCCGAGGAACAAAAACCTCCTCCAGCCACTCCTCTCCCTCTCTCCATCCCTCTTGGAAGTGGGGATCCGGCAGCAGAGGGGAGAAATGTTGAGAGAGGAGGAGAGGGGGAGGTTGGGGACTTGGGTCAGGTGGGCTGTGTGGTGAGGTAGGATGGGGAAGGGAGACAGGGCCCTCCTGGGTGAATGGGGGACATTGGGATGGAGCTCTAGGTGTTGGGGAACCGGAGGGCAATGCAAGACCCTGCTTCATCCACCCTATAGCCAGCCACCCCTGCCTGTGTAGCCAGTCTCCTCCTCTCGCAGCCCCGGTTGCCAAGCTGCCCTAAGACCTCTGCCTGGTCTCAGTGACTGTGCCTTCACCACCATCCTGCACACCCACTTCCCCAATCCCTTCCCTCCCATTCTTACATACCCCATTTTCTCCTTCCCTCCATCACCTGCACCAAGATTCTCTCTCTCTCAGGGTGTCTCCTTCTGCTCTGAGACCCACTAATGCTCCCATAAAAGCTCCTCTCCTTCTGCTCTGAGACCTGCTAACACTCCCACGAAGGCTCCAGCCCACCTCCTGCTGCTGGGACATTCTGCCCTCTGCCCAGTAGTATTCCTTGTCAACCCCTACATGCAGCTGAGGGGCAATTATTCCTGGTTCTCCACTTCTCATTCACACTGTCCTGCTCTTCCACTGCCCACACCATAACTGCAGGTCCCAGTCCCTGTTGCCCACGTGGCCTGCCTAAACTGCTAACAGAACTGCTTGCTCCAAGCACATTTGTTCCTAAAAAGGTCCCTGCCTCTTACAAAATTCTCTGGACAGAAAGCATTCTGTCAACTCCCGTGTTTCTTCTCTCTTCCCTTTAATGGTTGGCAAATCTGTCTTACCCTGATTGACCTAACCCTCCTGTCTACTGTATACATCTCTTTCCCATTGGCACAAGACCCCTGCTTACTCTTCCTCTTGTTTTCTATTCTGCTTTTGTCTTCTCTTACTTCATTTTTTACTTTGTATTCCTCCGTGTCCCCTAAGACATTTTTCACGCATAGTGTACATTTCTGCAGCTGGTCTCCTTTTCATTGTAATCTTCCCCTCTGAATTGTAATGGTCCCCTTTTTATTTTGCTTTGTTGGTGTACCCAACCATCCCACATTGAACTATAAGTAAGTTCAGCACTAACTACAACTTCTTTACTATTGTCTTCTATATCTTATACCACTACTCAATGTTCATATTTTTTCTGTAAACAAGCAGAAATTACTCTCTCTCTGGGTGTGATTTGTGGTATCACTTTCCTTTCCCCCTCTCCTCTTTTGGGAAAATTGCAGGGCCAGTCACATAGCAATGTATGGCCCTTCCTGTTCTCTTTGAAGATCATCACCTCCCTGTCTCGGACTCTGACTTAGATGGCCACTTCCCATAAAACTGAGTTCAGCTTTCCTGTTCCAACTACCCATGCTTGGGTCATCCAACAGCCTCAGTCACTGTGCTTGTTTAGATTCTGGCAACACCCAGTCTCATCCTGTTAAGACATTAACTCAGATGGCTCATCCTTACCTGTGGCACTACTAGTAAAACATATCAATCTGACGGATTTCAGGGTGCAACACATGCAACAGGAAAGTAGTGTATGCAGGTGGCTCACCACGATATGCAGTGCCATTAGCAAGGTAGCACATAAAAGGTGGGATGCTAGATAAGAAAAAATGGGTACTAGTTTTATCAAGTTTATTACCAAGGGAGACATCACCAGGGCAGTCATGCCATAAATATGAAGTAAGGCTATTAAGTCCACAAGCCCAGGACCAATGGAGAAAAAGTGAACAAGGCGAGCTGTGTATTTGGGAGGTGATGAGGCTTCTAAAGAGGAAGTACCTAGGAGAGAAAAAAGTGGGAAAGACGAATATAAAGTGAATATAAAGTGACTGGAAGATGTTTCCTCTGGATGTTACCAAGAACAGGGAGCACCCTTCTACAGTCAGCATACCAACCTTTGGTATGTGTCAGCAAAGTTGGGCTATGAATAGCTTGCAGAAGGCCAAGAGACTTCTTCCTATCACCTCACCGCAGCCGCTGTGTGGGCCTTGGTTGCCCAGATGGCCTGGAGGCAATTGGGAAATTTCCTGCAAAGTTTTGCAGCTTGACCCAGCAAAAAACAAGGTCCTGAAAAGCATAGTACAGGAGGCAGCTAACAGGCAATCTGGTAACCAGCATCTCAGACTTGCACCCTCAGCACGTTTGCCAATGACACCAAGCTGTGTGGCATGATCAACATGCTGGAGGGAAGGGATGCCGTCCAGAGGGACCTGGTCAGGCTTGAGAGGTGGGCCTGTTGATCATGAAGATCAACAAGGTCAAGTGCAAGGTCCTGCATGTGTGTCACGGCAATCCCAAGCACAAGTACAGCCTGTGTGGAAAATGGATTGAGAACAGCCCTGAGAAGGCCTTGAGGGTATTGGTTGATGAGAAGCTCAACATGAGACAGCAATATGTGCTTGCAACCCAGAAAGCCAGCCACATCCTGGGCTGCATCAAAAGAAGTGTGGCCAGCAGGTCGAGGGAGGTGATTCTGCCCCTCTAGTCTGCTCTGATAAGACTCCACCTGGAGTACTGTGTCCAGCTCTGGAGTCCTCAGCACAAGAAGGATGTGGACCTGTTAGAGCCGGTCCAGAGGAGGGCCACAAAGATGATCAGAGGGCTGGAGCACCTCTCCTATGAAGACAGGCTGAGATAGTTGGGGTTGTTCAGTTTGGAGAAGTCTCTGGGGTCTGAGAAGAGAAGGTCTAGGGAGACCTTATAGCGGCCTTCCAGTACCTAAAGGGGGCCTACAAGAAAGCTGGAGAGGGACTTTACACAAGGACATATAGTGATAGGACAAGGGGGAATGGCTTCAAACTGGAAGAGGGTAGATTTAGACTAGATATCATGAAGAAATTTTTCACTTTGAGGGTGGTAAGGCACTGGAACAGGTTGCCCAGGGAAGTTGTGGATTCCCCATCCCTGGAGGTGTTCAAGTCCAGGTTGGATGGGGCTTGGAGCAACCTGGGCTGGTGGGAGGTGTCCCTGCCTATTGCAGGGGGGTTGAAACAATATGATCTTTAAGGTCCCTTTTAACCTAAACCATTCTATGATCTCAGATAGCAAGGGATTTTTCTGCAAAAAAAATTTCTTAAAAGGAGTGTGAAGTAGGCCCCTTAAAAGGAGGAGGTCTGCAAGCACATGAGATGGCCCCAAATGGATTCTGACCTTGTTAGGGCACTATTATAAAAAATAAATAGCATACTTTGAATCTATACATGAAGAAGACAGTTTGTATAATGAACAGGTAGCGATCCGCTGAAGCATTGATAAATCATAAAGGTTTGATGTATATGGCTTATTTCGGCCTTTGTGGTTGTCTACCAGTATGGTGCAAATAGGACTGAAAGACTGCACTGCTTCTAGTGGGCGCAGAAGAGATCAGTTTCCCAGGCTTTCACAGACCCTCTGCAATGGTCATATGAAAAACTGAAAGGAGCCCTCATCCAGAGAGAAGTTATAACACAGGACAAATGGGTTGTCTGTTGTCACTCAGTTGCAAACTCTCCTGGAAGCTTGGACACATGCCTTCTTTCCTGACTCATGCGTTTCAGTGTATGCTCAGCTAACATGCTCCAGTTTGGAGACAGAGCAATGGTTTGTGAATCAGCCTTCCTTATTTCTCTGACTTTTTGACCCCAAAACAGGAAAGAAATGCAAAACTGCAGAGCTGTAGTTTGGAGTTGTAGGCTTGTTACTGGGGACTGTTGACAATATACAGAGTCTAAGGCTTATTCCAAGGGGTTTTTTTCTCCTTTTTGAGGGAAACAATGACCGGGATTTTTCTTGTAGCTGCAGGACAATAACAGACTTTTAAAACAGCTACTACTAAGAACCATATGAGACTGCATGGATCCATCTCATGATCTGTCTCTGTGCAAGGTAAGCATACCTGTAGACTCACATGTGATACCTTGATAATTTTTAATCGTATCCTACAGGTTAGTTTTCTGCCAAGCTCAAATAGCTGCACCAAGATGTTTGTATCAACCCACAGTTAAATCCAAAACATGCAATAAATGAATAAGTAATTTTTAAAGCATGCTTGGACTTCTTTTGTTAACAGGATTTGTTTCAATTTAAGGGTAGAGGCCCTGGAATGTGGCTTACCTTTGACATTCAAAGAGGTTCCTTTCCTCAGAAAAGTCTAAAACTTGTGACTTATTGTGTTTTACAGTTTGCCACACAGTGGCTTATTGCCCCGCTCTCTCTGAACTTGGTAAGAAATGTAGTTGATACTGGCTTGATGGCCAGGCCCAGTAACATTTGGAAGTAGACTGATGTATATCAGCTTTTGCTTGTTGACCTGGTTTTCCATTCATATGCAGTTCACATCTTAAAAGGTGGTGGTGAGGAGAGGGTGCCTCCAGGGTGCTGCAGGTAACTGACCCCTGGTGCTGGCTCCTCACACACAGACAAAGCATTCTGATGTTCCTTTTCTGTGTTCCAACTTCCCACTGCCTGCAGGGAGCACTAATTGACCTGTTTTTTTAAGGGATGGGAAACAAAGATGAAGAGACAAGTGGTTGCAGCCTCTCTACTTTCTCAGTTTACAAACTTGGAGAAGCCCTGTACAGTAGTAAGCACAGATTCACACTAGGATCAGTCACGCAGGAAAGAACATGTGGGGCAAGGATACGGGAGAGGTGGTGGTATACAAAGACTTGTCTGAAATGTGGGGCTGGAGAGGTCAGAGGAGGACTTAGAAACTAGCACAATCACATGAGCTTTTGCTCAGAGACAGGACAGAATGGCAATTAGACCTTGGGGTTGCTATGATCATCTCCTGTCCAGCTTCTTCCTTCAGGACATGGGGATCAGCCAGACTGGCCAGGGCTAGCAGAACGTTGTTGAAGGGATCCAGTGATGTGGTGAGGCTGTGGATGGGCTGCTGTCTATGTGTGTGGAAGTGTGGACACCAAAAGCAGCAATCTGGGCAGCCTGTAAGAAGCGCATTGCAGTAACTGCAATATAGACTTTTCCCACTGATATGACCCAGTAAACTGGGAATAATGTCAACCTCTTCTCTGAGCAGGAAGACATCCCAGGCTTGGAGGTCAGTCTGAAACAGATTTCTTGCTCCCCTTGCACCTCCATGGTATAGATCTAAGGATTAGCTCTTGGTGGCTGGGGCTGAATACGTTACAAGCTGCCGTGTTCCCTGACAGTGTGTTATGAAAACTCCAGTGTTCCCCACCACAAGAGAAAGGGTTTTCCTTCTGAGGTACCTGGAGGTGATGGTCTCACTTCCAGATTGAAGTGAGTAAATGAGTGTGGGAAAGTGAAAGAAGGCAAATGCAGATATGTAGGCTCAGATGTCCATTTACATGCTTGTACTGTGTGTATCTGTATGGCACAAGTATGCAGATTCATCCTTATGCTAAGCAGTGCTGATCACTCACCTGCGTAGGAGGTTCATTTGCTACCACTGTCTTCCTGATAAATTGGAAAAAACGTGAACGCAGAAGGTGCACTTTTCCTGCAGGGCCACTGAGTGTCACCATCGCTCTGTGGCTTGCTCTGCAAGATGCCGTTTCTCCAGCAAAACTCCTTTGCTAAAACGGGTTGGAATGGAAAAAAAATGTCACCGGAATGAAAACGGGCTGCTTATTGCTGAGAAGCCCAGAGCTGGGAAGATCTGCACCTAAAATGGGAGCAAGTGATGCTACCTATGGAACGGATCCTGACTTATATTTAGGCACAGCACTTGACAGGTTTCCAGCCAGACCCTATAAGCCACTCTCTCAAATTGTAGCATGAGCCTCTGTGAGAACAATTATGGGATGGAACAAGTGCTTCATCAGGAGACGCTAAAAAGGCCAGGGATTCCACCATTCGGTGAGCAGAATGAACAGAATTTGGTGAGCAGGTGAGGGATTGAGATTTACAAAAATAATGAAGGTGGTGGATAAAGTGAATGGGAAACTGTTCTTCAGCAAATCTTTCCATGGCAGACTGGGGGCATGTGATAAAACTAGTTGGCAATCAATTTAAAACAAACAAAAAAGGTACTTTGTACTGTAAGAACCTACTGCTACAGGAGTTATGGGAGCCAATAATTTCAGCAGGTTCAAAAAGCTCGTAGACAAACTAGTGGAAAACCAGTCTATACCAAAGGAAATAGGTTTTGATGTGTCCTCCACCATCTCTACCACCATGCTTGGATGTGGGAGTAGAACAAGGGGAATAGACTGTAGATATTGGCCAGGTCCACCTGCTCTCCTTAAAAAGTATTAAAGGTAGCTGAATCTGATAGCCTGGAAGATCCAGAGGCTTTCTTCCTTCCTGGGCCAATGGAGATGAGCAGGAGCTTCTTACTCCTATTTCACCCCCCACCAGTTGCAGGGTGGTGTGCAAGTTCGCAATAGACATGGACACATAGGTTAACACTGATGGGAGACAGTAGTTCAAAGACACCCACAGCATCAGTAGCCTGATCCTGTTCCCAAGGACCAGTGCTCCAAGAAACGTGCCTTCATAGGTCTCTTGGGTTTCTGCCCCCCTCCCACTCCCCCCAACCTTCTCATCCTACTTGCCGGCTAGACAGACATAAGTTTGCTATTGGATCACACACACATGCACACAACAGAAAGCACAACCACATAGGAAATAATCCAAATAATTTATTAGGAATATAGTACAGACTGTGGTGATCAGGTGCAAAACTTGTCCAGACAAACATACCGATTGCATTTGACCAGTTTAATTTATCCCTCTCTTCTCTCCATTTTCCCACACTTGTTCATTTCCAATCCACCTTGATCCCTTCATTTCCCTGCCCTGATTCTTACCCCAAACACACCAGTATAGTCTTGTAAATCCTCAAATTCTCCTTTATCGATTCCACCATCCCTCCCCCTGAAGCACACCCCAGTAAGTCCTAAATCCTCCTTATTGCCGCAGTTCCCCTTCGTTTGCATAGATGCCAGGGACAGTTTCCTCCCTTGAATCGACTTCAGTGGGTTTCGCAACAGGGACAAATGGCTTAGTCGTTCATCCAGTCGTTGAGGGTTTTAGGAGAGGTTGATTCACAGGGATTACGTTGGCTGGGTTCCCCGCCTTGTCATTGTTCCTTTGATCACTATCTGACCCGTTTATTTTGAATCGCCTTAAATATCTCCTACAGCTTTTTTTTTTTTTTAATGAGAATCAGCCAGACACTTTTTCATTTGAATTAAAAAAGAATCCCCAGCATTTAGAGCAGGCGTGTGTGGTAACAGCCCAAACACTCTCCTGTACAGCGTTTTGCTGCTTTTCAGGCAGCAGCAAATGGTATTCTGTGATTCTAAGTCAACAGGGCTGCATCTCCTGTGAATTGATAGTCCAGCGCTTTCATTACTGATCCAGATGCAACATTCTTACAGCACAAAGCTCAAACGTGTCATTTGCAGGAGAATTTATGATGCTCGTAGCTTCAACGGTGCTTGAGCTTCTGCACCTTGTACATGTAGATGGAGTATGATTTGCTTCTGCCTGTCTTTTGCTTCTTCCCACCCTTCCTTGGTGCATGAGCCATCATCCTTAAAGGAAACTCACCAGCTCCATCAACATGAGCCACTGGTCTGACCCGATGGGGCATTTCTCGTGTTCTCAGAAACAGCCACGCTGACTACACCACCATTGTTACACACGATTAAGTTTACCCTATTCGACCACTCTTCCTCTAAGTCAGGCAACTGACAGAAGAACTGATTTTCTTTGAAAGTAATTAAGGGAAGCAAGGCCCAAGTGCCCGTACAGCGCAGCTTCCCTTCTGAACGGTGCCAGCACGCTCTGGCACTTGGGTTTCTTTACACTGTTCGTGCAGGTTTCCACTGTGCACCTCTCCACGTGCTCTGCGTGACCTGGACACGCCACCTCCCTGCCACCATTATTACCGCTGCGTCCCGTTTGTTCACCAAAGCCTGTTCCGCGTACCGAAACAAACATTTTACAACCTGCACAACACCACTAACGTTTAACAAGGTCCGCCAGTCTCCAGACGGACCGATCGCCGCGCGTGCCTCAGCACAGCGGGCACCGGCTCTGAACGGCCGGGGGCACTCTGCGCCTGCCGCACAGCCCGGCTGCGACGCTCAGCAGCAGCTTGACGCCACCGTCCCCGTCTCCGTCCCCTTCCCCCTGCAGGCCCGGCAGGAGGCAGCGACCCCCAGGTACCGATCTCCGCTCCCAGGCAGGGCCGAGCGACCCCGGCCCCTGGAGAGGCCCCGGCCCCGGCGTTCCCGCACCCGCGTCCCGCCAGGCCCCGGCTGCCGTCACCAGGGCAACGGCAAGCGGCGCCCGGGGAAGGGGGTCACGTGCCCGGAAGCGCCGCGAGGGAGGAAGTGACGAAGCGGCGGGGAGCCCCAGAGGCCCAGATTTAAAAAAAAAAAAAAA
>VUYV01000391.1:0-224855 GCA_008711295.1 Anarhynchus alexandrinus | reverse complement strand
GCTGCTGCGGGAGCGGAGCGGGGCAGTGTCGCGGCGGCTGCAGGTGAGGCCGGGCCCGGGGCGCGGGCGGCCGCGGCGGGGAGAGTTCCCCGGGGCTGGGGCGGGCTGGAAGTTGACAGCGGCGGTGGGGCAGCCATTGTCTGCCCGGCCCGGCCCCGGGAGCAGCGGCCGGGAACAGCTCCCCCCCGCAGCCCCGCTCCCGCCTCCCGGGCAGCCGCCGCTCCCCCCGCCGGTGGCCGGGTGCTCAACACGCGCCTTTCTTTCGCTCCCCGCGGCGGGCATCCTGCGGCGGATCCCCGCCTCCCGCCGCGGCGGGGCTGCCTGCACGGTACATACGTGTTGCAGGCGGGCGGGCGCCTGCACTCTCTCTGCCGGCTTAACTTTGCTGCCGGAGTTACCGGCGACCCGGGGGGCTGCCGTCGCGCTGCCCTCCGCTCCCGGGGGGCTGCGGCCCCGCCGGTGGGGCGAGGCGGGCGGCGGGGCGGCGGCAGAGCGGGCGGGGCGGGGGACAGGTGGTGCGAGGGTCCCGGGGTGCTCGGGAGTCCCACCGACTGCTGCTCCCGGAGCATCCCGGAGGAGAGTTAACGTGTCCCGGCAGCTTCACGCCTCTGCTTGCGTGGCTTGGAGGCTTGCCTTGTAGAAAACTGCAGTAACAGAGAGGAGGGAGGAGTGTGCTGCAGTCCTGGTTCCTAATTTCTCTCCCCAGTACCCGTGGGTGAAACCTGTGCAAGTTGTCGTTTGCTAACTTGCCCTCTCGAGGGTGAAGTGACAAAACCAGTTATAAGGTTAGAAAGTGTTCCGCAGGCAGCAGTCACGTGTCAGGAGGGATGGATGGGGTGAGCGAGTAAAACTTTTCTACCTTCTACCTAGTGTTCAGTGACTAGAGTGGCTGTTTGGCCTGGCTGCTGTGCTCTTGCACTTGAGAAAGGTCAGGAACTTGCAGACGGGCCACCTGTGGTGTTCTTGGTGTGTGCTGAGATCAGCAGTGAGGGTTAGGCTCTGGACTGGCCAATGTTCTCATGCTTGTACTGCTCCGGGAGCTAGTTTTCTCCCTTCTCCTTCCTTTCCTTTCTGCTGTGCTGTCATTCCTGCCGCGGTGTTAGTAGGCCTTTATGTCCTTCCATGTCTGTCTTTTTGGGGTGCAGTTCTGTGTTAGGCTTAATCCAGTTTAGCTGCTGTTCAAAGGTTAATTTCCAGTAAGGGCCACATGTTACCCTGTTGGTAGGGTTTTTTTGTTTGGTTGGTTGGCTTTTTTTGCTTGGGATCTACTGATTACATTTGCAAGGTGAGTTGGTTAACTCAATCTTTTGGAAAACCCATCGTTTAATCATTTTTAGTAGGCTATCTCATGGAGCAGCTAGCTGAGTCGAGTGATCTGATAGCCCAATGATCACTAGATTTTTGTAAGAGTAGGGTGCTGGAAGATGGTCTTGGAGGAGGGTAGAGGGTGCGATCCATGCTATTTTGTGTGTGAATAGCCTGTGTTTGGATTGGATTATACTAATGTGGAGCTGCATCCTTAGATGAACTTGCCTGGGGAAATACTGTGCCTTTTCACTTTTGTGTTTGGAAAGGGTTTTGCTGGATAACTCTGCTTGCTGTGAGTGACTTAAAATACTCACGCCCTTCTGCAAAGGGAGAGTGTGCCTCTCTATCCATGCCCCGAAAAGGGCTTTTGCCTGCACAGAGACCAACATTTTTTGACGCCTCTTATCCCAGAGGTATTTCAGTAGGATTTTGTTTGTGCTAGGACCTGATTTTAAGAAGATTCCAGCAAAAATGCTGGAAATCTTAAGACTCAATGCTGCTACTTACTGAGGAAACAGAGTGGTGGAGCAGAACACCAAATCAGAAGCCAGGTTTCTCCTGGTGTGGCTGTTAAGGGTAAGGGTATGTGCTACATCTAAGCTGAATCTTAGTTACCTTCTTTTCTCTCTCACTGGCATTTGTGGGATCACAGGTGAGCTAATTCCACTCACTGATCTGGCAGAAAATGATGTTTAGGGTAGCTTTTCTGCAAAGTTAACAAGTTGATCTACTGAGCACCAGAAGCAAGGTAAATGCTGGGAGGAACCTGCACGGAGAGTCTGAGGGTGAGCAAAAGAACAGAAATTGTCTCCCAACAGTAGCCAAGCTACTAGACAACTTGGTGTAATGCATGTAACTTCACGCTGACTTGCATTTTAACCGCATTCGAAGTACTTCATTTATCTACCACAGTTTCTTTCTTTCAAGAAGTCTGTATTCTCTCCATTCACAATTTATTTATTTTCAGGCTTCATTTATTTTTTTGTGGTGCTGCCCCCTGGGGAAGAGCTTTAAAGTAATTGTCTTCTCCAGAGCTTTTATGTTCTAGATAAGCGTATTGACCAACTGTTTCTAGCTGTAATAGAGTTGTGCCTGAAGACAGTAGTGGCCAGTTAGGAGGGGGTGTGTCTCGGTTGAGGAGGAGATGACTGCGGGGCAGAATTACCTACACTACCACTGCTGAAGCCGGGCAGGAAGCCAGTCTTGGATTATCAGGGAGATGCATGAGCAGGACTTGAGGGCAGAGGTGAAGATGCGTGGGGAAGACAGGACTGGAGCAGCAGCTATCTGCTTGTCAATTATAGTGTCAATTAAAGAATTTTCCAGATTTTGAGGAGCAGGTTTGGAGCAGTAGTTCCCTGATTTAGCCAGACATCCTCTGCAGTGTTAATGCTGTTGCTCTATTTTGAAATCACCTGCTGCCCTTAACACCATTCCAGAATTTAAAAAGTTGTCTGGTCGAGACTTGTTGCATGTCCTTTTCTGCTGTGCTCGTCTGTTTGTTTATGCATCTGGAAAATTTGTGTTTGGTGAAGGCTCTGAAGCTTGAAATCTCTGGATTTGGAAGGTCTAGATACAGGGGCTGTACTGGTGCTGTGGGATCCAGGAAGTCTAGGGGTCTCATTTAGAGTTGCCTCAGGTAGGTTGCAGGGGAGCCAGCTGTTGTTTTGGAAATAAACAAGCTGTCAGTGATGCTGAGACTATCAGAAGCTTCTTTTTTTTTTTTTTTTTAATCTTACATGGAATTATATCCTTCTGAAAATTCAGTTTTTTTCAGTGAAATTGTGTTGAATAATCACTTTTGCGCTTTCCCTTTTCTGACTCTAATCCCTCCTACCATTACTCCCTGTATAGCCCATGTTTCTTGCTGTAGGAAACTCCCTGATCATCCTAATGTGTTGCTCTTCTGCTAAGCACTCTCTTTAGTCTCACTTCTCTGCCTCTTGGCTCATGAAAGCCTTCTCCAGTCCTTTCTCAGTCGTGTGGTTCACTGCGACTTATCTTTCTTCTGCTGGAAGATCTCTCTGGCTTTGCATGACCTCTTCAGCAGCTTTTCCCTCACAAGTGTTGCCAGTGAATCCTTCATCCATTCTGTTTCTAACTCTGTTCCTTCTGAAAGCAACTTGCCATTACAGATACCAGCCTCCAGTCTAATATTCAAGCTACAATCTGTCAGGAACAATAAGTAGCTGGAAGTCTGTGTGGTCAGAAAAAGCAAGAAACAGTCGAGGGCTGGGGGGCTAAACTGGGAGAAGGAGGGACTGAGTTGGTGTATCTGCAGTAGGGCAGTGGAGTTGTGGGATAATTATACCTTTTGTGGGACTAGAGGAAGAAAGCATGAGAAGTTGCCAAAGTGCGGGAGGAGACTGGAAGTGCGGTGCAATTTGCCTTCGTTCACTAGCCTTGAAGGAGAGGTGATCAGGTCTGTAACCAAAGGATTGTCTGAATAAGCTGCAGCTGCTCATTCACTCTGCTGCCTTTTTAAGAATTCAGGATGCTGTAGCTTCCAACTGTAGCATGGCAATAAAAATATGAGAATGTGTGCGTTACTTTTCTGACTGTTGTAATAAAAGATTTAAACCATGAGTATCATTTCTGGGTGATTTCAGAACCTCGGCATCCCCGGTCCTCTGTGATGTAGCAAAGCTGTGCAAGGAGCCTGATACCGGGACATTCCAGTAAAAAAGCTGTGTAATGCAGTGAAATACAGTTCGGTTCTTTCTCTAGACTGACTTAGTTTCCAATTCTCTCGATATAGATCTGGAGTCCGTCTCAGCCTGAGCTCCTGGGATCCTGTCACCATGGAGACTGAAAGTGAGCAGAACTCCAGCTCCACCAGTGGGAGCTCCAGTTCTGGAGGAAGCACCCGTCCTCAGATATCACAGATGTCTCTCTATGAGCGACAGGCAGTACAGGTGAGCCACGGTTATGTTCTGGGATGGCATTTACATCAGTAGAAGGTGGTGGTGAGCCCTTTCCTGTTCTTCTGAGTTGTCGTGTGTCAAGGTGAGAGCATGCCCAAAGGACTGTCGTGTTCAGATTTAGAAATTCTTGTGCTAGGCCCAATCTTTAGTTCCTGTAGCATGATACGGTGCTTCATGTTTTATAGGTTACTCCTCCAGTGTCCAGCCTCTTAGATTGCTCACCATGCTGTGATCCAATAGACTGATTTTAGCCTGCTGTTCTAGAGCAATTCATTCAGTTTATCATCCCAGTTCCTCTATATATGCATATTCTCTGTACATACTATACTGGAACACTTGTCTGCCTGCTTGAGCATGCACATCCCCAAATTCCTAGGGTTTATTAAAGTCTTGCAAGCATGCTTTCTGCTGTTCTGGAATACACCCGTGATTCAGTCTGTTAACAAATTTGTAGCTGTACTACGTATTTTGATGTGCTAATCTAGTGACTTTGCTTTTTTCATGGAGTCTAGGGATGGTCTTGTGGCTGTTATTTATTTCTTCATTGCTCTCTCTAATCACATTTCAAGGGCACACTATTTTTGACAATTGGGTTTTCCTCTTTCTCTAGGCCCTGCAGGCACTCCAGAGACAGCCCAATGCAGCCCAGTACTTTCACCAGTTTATGCTCCAGCAGCAACTTAACAGTGCCCAGCTTCACAGCCTGGCTGCCGTCCAGCAGGTGAGTTGCCAAGGGGCAGAAGGAGAGAAATTGGATCATTCTCTGGGGAAGATCCAGACACTTCCTCTTTATACAGTGACTTGTGCACCAAGGTCCTTCTGATCCATGATTAGACAACGAGTCCCTAAACACATTGTTTAAAGGTAATACAAACAGCTAGTAAACTGTAAGCTTGGTGCAAAGATTCATTTGTTTTTCAGGTCCAGAGCAGGGGAAGATAACATTTGGCATTCCCGTAAGGAAACTTGCGCTTTAGAGGCTATTGCACCTTCTTCAACTAAGATGCGTGGTTAAATCAACAGTGGATGCAGTAGCATTTACAAGCTCTTAAAGTGAACCACGGATTGCTATTTCTCTGAGAATAAACATGGTCTTGTGTGTGTGAAATTTCAGGCAGTATCCTCTGAATTTTATGTCTTGAAACTTAGTAGCCCATGTTTTCTTTACCAGTTACTAGCAAGAAGGATCTGGGGTAGATCTTGTCCAGCCAGGAGGGTATTTCTATAATTAAGATATGTTTATACAAATCAAGATATTTTATTTTAATTGTTGAGCGATTTATTTACATTTTTTAGCAAATTTTCCTACTTGCAAGACTTTATCACCAGTTGAAGATGAATTATGTGTGATGTGAATGCAGTTCTGTCTGTAACAATCTGTACCATCTCTGTACAATCTGTACATTGTCCGTCTGTAACCGTCTATACCTCAGTAGCTGTGCTCCTTGGCTGATAGTCCAGGATTTAGTTTTTCTCAAAATCCCTAAACTGCAGTTTTATAGCACAGAGGGAATAGAATCCTCTCACCAGTTTCTTACAAATCTTAGTTATAAAACTAACTAGACTCATACAGTGTAATTCCCATGGGATCATGGGGGGGCAGGGAATCTAACAATATTTACATTCCTCCACGAAGCATATGTGCTGTAATCTCAAATTTGTTACTTGGAGTACTATTATTGCACTGTCACTAAACTGCTTAACTAGCCCAGCAAATTACTAATATTGTGCGGAACGTCTGTTGTTAACAGAATGGATTGCAGCATCGGGATGAGGGTTGCAGTGTGTAGCATGACAAGCTGGGGCAACAGTAGGGTATGTACCCATGGGTGGAAGGACTGGAAGTCATGCACTGTAAGGGTCTGTTGTCCACTGCCTCGGGCACTACATAGGACTGAACTGGTTGAAGAAGAGGAGGTACCTTGCTGAGTTACTGCACCTGATTTGTAGGGCATGGCAGGGATTTGTAGTGGTTAGATTGTGTTCTCAGGAATGGGAGAAGATGATGATGGGACTAGGTGTTCTGACAAAGTCAAATATTTGGGCTGTATTGAAAATTTTGTTCCAGGTATTAATTTCTCTGTCAATCTGTCTTGCAGGCTACAATTGCAGCCAGTAGACAGGCCAGCTCCCCTAACACCAGCACCCCGCAACAGACCACCACCACCCAGGCCTCTGTAAGTAACTGCACCCTCACACACATATCAAAGCCTCCCTCCCACTCCCCGCCTTGTTCTTTCTCCTCTTTGTCTTTTACGAAGGCAGTCAGCCAGGGAAACACAGCTTCTAAGAATGCTGGGAATCCACAAGATGCAGACAACTTTGATGATTTGGGTCTATGCTATGATTATGGATAGGGGTTGAGGAGACCAGAGACGGTTTCTGATGGAGAGAGGGGTCTTAGCTGGAAAGGCAGACACTGATCTCTCTTTGCTGAGGCTTTGGGGATACATTGTCATGGGTTAGAAAAGGATCAGGGCTCCTAAGAGGGAGAAGGAATCATGAGCAGCTGGAAGGGAATGTTCTTCTTCTCTTGGGCAGAGTCATAGTTTGTTGAATGAGAGGAAGTCTGGTTTTGTAGTAAGTATTGAGGAACTGGGATTTGTTCAGAAAGTAGATGAGTTGGTAGGGTAGAGATTACTTTGTGGGTTTTTTTTCCTTTACTTGAGAGGCTGGAAAAATGATGTATTTCTTTTGGATCTCTTATTGCAGTTGCATGCTAACAGTGATACCCAGGCTCAGCATACAAATGAGGTTAGCATCCTGAGCTTTGGCTAGTTTAGATTGTGTAGCCCTTTAAGACAAGAACTTTTTTCTTCTTGGTCCCTTGTGGGATACAGGAAAAAAATGTAAAATGTCTGTTCTGGCTGTACCCCAGTAAGCGAATTTGTACTTGCTTCTTTGCCTCTGTCTCTTCATATATGATTTGTGACTTTTCTCTGTTTTAAGATCAACCTAGCCACCACATCAGCTGCTCAGCTGATCAGTCGGTCACAGAGCGTGAGTTCCCCCAGCGCCACAACCCTGACGCAGTCTGTGCTCCTTGGGAATACCACCTCACCGCCTCTCAACCAGTCACAGGCCCAGATGTATCTCCGGGTAAGAGATGTGTACACAAAATGTGTCCTGACCATGAACCCCCCTTCCTAGCCACTTCAGTGTTTCACTGCTTGGGATTACCAGTACTGTTGGACTACCTCTAGCTTTAAGGATGATGAATATCATGTCCATGATACTTTAAATTCAGATGGGGAAGCTCTTGTCCCTGAAACCACAAGTTTGATTCTGGGCTCAGCTTTTGAGGGTAGATGAGCTTTGTATTGTGTGGCTCAGGTGAGATCGTTAAGAACCATGTCTGTCCCTGCTCTGCATGGATGTCAAAGATCCCATGGCACTTCTCACTAGAGTGTAAATGTGAAATATATGTCCTAGACTTTAATATAGCTCACAGAAATAAAGCTACTCTTCTGGTTTGATGCTGGAACAGATATATGGTAAATTATTCTCTTCTACCACTGCTGAGCTCAGGGATGTAAGTCAGAATTCAAGTAAGTTTACAAACGTAAATCAACATGAAAAATATCTCATCCTTTTAATCAGTTTGAAGTGCTGCTAAACAGAAAACATTAGGCTTGACTATAGTCAGTCTGGGGTTTTGTTACCTGCTTGAAAAATATTTTCTGCAACTCAGTTGACTTCAGATACAGATTGTTATCTCCTTCTTTTCAAGTAACCCTGGTCTTGGATGTATGTATTTTATCACTGTTTCTCAACCAGTCCCAGATATACATCTGAAAATTAAATACTACCCCAGTCTTTTAGCCAGCCTTGGGCAGCCTGTGGGAGTTGGCCCAGGCTCATGTTTGATAGAAGAGTGCTTGCTTACATAAGGAAACTGTTCCCAGTTTCCTGCTCCTGAGGGTTATATTCAGTGTTACAGTGCAGGGAGGGTTGGGGGTTTTGCAATGTATGACATTGCAGCCCAGTGTTGCTTTGTAATCTGTTTGCTTGTGGTTCGCTGTCTTTCTTTCTCTCTTCCCCTCCGTTCCCTTCATTCCACATCATCTGACCCTCCCTCAACAGCCACAGCTGGGGAACCTGTTACAGGTAAACCGGACCTTGGGCCGCAATGTGCCTCTTGCCTCCCAACTCATCCTGATGCCCAACGGGGCTGTGGCCGCTGTCCAGCAGGAGGTACCACCCACTCAGTCTCCTGGGGTCCATGCAGACACAGACCAGGTCAGTGACACCCTGTCCCAGCGTCCTCCCCATCCCCTGCTCTCCATCACCCCGCACTCTGGTCTTTGTCTCCAGTCGTCCCTGTGTAGCAGATTAGCTCTATTTTATCCGCAGCCTGCATCCCTGTGCAGGCAGGAGATTCTGTTCTCTCTTACCACCATTTTTTTTTTCATGTTTGCTTTTTGCCTTCAGAGATGGGATTAATTTCTTCTTAAAATTTCTGAGGTGAGCCACAGGCTGGATCAATCCCGTCTTCACAGTTTCTCAGTTGTTCTTGTGTGAAAAGAATTGTTGAGTTCTATGTCCAGTTTTCAGTCACTCTACGATGAAGAGTCTTTGCCAGTGATAGTATTCCTTCACTCAGTCGGTTTGCTGTTGTAAAGATGCCAAAGACCAAACAGACCACAAGGTCTTAGCTCCTGCATCCATCTATAAGTAATTCTCCAGGTCAGGGAGCTGCCGTGGCATCCCAGTCATTCTTGGGATTTCCAGTTACTTCATATTTTTCTTGTCTGGAACACTTTCTTTGGAGGAAAGTCAGCCATGATCAAACTTGAAGATAACACTGCATTTGGAGGGGGCGTAAAGGATGGCAGCACAAAAATGCAGAGGAACTGGTGAAATCAGAAGGGCGGCAGGCCATGAGTATATCTGTGGGCCTCCTGAGTGCAAAGCCCTGCACAGAGGGAGGAGGCAGGTGGCACAAAAATTGCAAATTAATTACTGGTCTTGCAAAAGCATATCTCGGCAGTTTTAGCACCGTGCTAAACTGGATCCTCCCAATGCAAGTGCACGGCAGGCAGGTCTGAAGGCTGCCCCGTGCCTCAGAGAATGGCGGTGTCCTCACGTTCAGGTAGTGCCACGAGATCTTTAACTTCCATCAGAGACGGGGCAGGAGGGCGTTCAGGATAATGTGTTTCCTGGGGAGGGCGGGCCACAGTGTTAGCTTTGCCCTGCAGTGTTAGCCAGGTCCCCACGTGAGGCTTGAAGCATCAACTCCGCCTGCATCCCAGTAGCGTGTGCTGCTTATGCGTTCTCTGCCAAACTTCCAGCAAGTAACGTACGTACAGCAAACAGACTCTGTTTTGTACGTGTGTTTCTAGGTGCAGAACTTGGCTGTGAGGAGCCAGCAGACCTCGGCCACGAATGCCCCGCTCCAGGGCTCTGCTCAGAAGGCAGCTCTGCCGGGAAGCTCCCAGGCTTCAGGCTTACCCCAGGCCACCAGCACCGGCCAGACCTTGGCAGTGGCTCAGGCCGCCTCCGGCAGCGCAGGCCAGTCCCTCAACTTGAGCCAGGGGGCAGCAGGCAGCAATGGTGTCTCTGGGGGTGTGGTGGCAAGTGGTGGGAGCCAGACCTCAACGGGACTGAGCCAGACCTCCTCAGCGGGCACCGCTGGCAGTTGCCAAAGGAAAGGCACGGGGGTGGTTCAGCCATTACCGGTAGCAGCTGCCCAGGCCGTGACCGTCAGCCAGGGAAGCCAGACGGAGACTGATAATGCAGCCACAAAGAAGGGCGAAACAGACAGCGGTGGACAGCAAACGGTGGGCATGAACCTGACTAGGACTGCTACACCAGCACCCAGCCAGACGTTGATCAGCTCAGGTGAGTGCAGACCTGTTCCTTCTCTTCGAGCCCGCTGGGCTTTTGCAAGAGTGCCATTTGAGAGCCCAGTGGTGAGAGGTTTCCCAAGACGCCTCCCAGCCTCTGTGCTCATGGGGACTGGTCTCTCTAGAGGTTATTCCTCCCTATTAGCAGGAGAAGTTGATATAGTCCCCCATGTCCTCTGCTAGTAAGTCATGTTGGAGCTTAATGACTCAAAACCAGTGCAGTGGCTGCCTGCCTTTTTTATATTGTTCCTAGCTGCGATGTTGCTAACTTTTTGTGTTCTGCTGTTTTCCCACTCCATGTTTGTATAGCTACATATACGCAGATCCAGCCACACTCGCTGATCCAGCAGCAGCAGCAGATCCACCTGCAGAAGCAGGTGGTGATCCAGCAGCAGATCGCCATTCATCACCAGCAGCAGTTCCAGCACCGCCAGTCCCAACTCCTCCATACAGCCACCCATCTCCAGCTGGCCCAACAGCAGCAACAGCAGCAAGCACCATCTCTGACCCAACAGCAGCAGCAAGCTCAACCTCCGCAGCAGCAGGCTCCACCTCAAAACCAGCAGCAGGCTCAGACCCTTGTGGTGCAACCTATGTTGCAGTCCCAGCCACAGCCTGTGCAGCTCCAGCAGGACAGTCCTTGCCAGCCAGCCACCAAATCACCTGTTCCAATTCAGTCAAAATCTCTGGTCACCCCTATCAAACCACCTCAGCTTGGGCCTGCCAAAATGTCAGCAACACAGCAGCCTCCACCACACATCCCAGTGCAGGTGGTGGGTACTCGGCAGCAGGGCTCAGGCCAAGCCCAAGCACTGGGTTTGGCTCAGATTGCTGCAGCAGTGCCGACATCCCGGGGAATGCCAGCAGTGGTCCAGCCCGTTTCCCAAGCGCATGCTGCTTCGCCATCATCGTCTTCAGCTCCAGCATCCTCACAGGAAGCTCCTTCGCTCACCACAGGGGTGAATTTGGCACAAGTTCAAGGCACAGCCCACATGGTGAAGAGCCCAGCCTCCTCTCCAGTTGTGGCTCAGATGCCAGCAGCATTCTACATGCAGTCTGTCCAGTTGCCAGTAAGTGATACCATTGAGAAGGAGAATAGCGTATGGATTCTCCTTGTTCATTCCTAGGACACCAATCGCAGTCCAGGCCCAGGTCAGTGGGATGGGATGGGCAAGGGGTTTTGGTAAAGGGATGTGAAGACCTTTTCCTCTCAAAAACACTAATTCCAATCCAACCCTTGGGGTTACTGACTACAAGCATTTCTCTTCCACATTATCATTCAAAGGCTTGCATGAAGTTAATAGATGACACTCGGACCCTGCCCGAAATGAGGTAGCTGTCCACATCACATACTAAATATCCCATTTAACAATGTGGTGAGTTGGCCTTGGCTGGCTGCTGGGTGACCACCAAGCTGCCATATCACTCCCCCTTCTCACCAGGACAGGGCGAGAAAATACAATGAAAAGCTCATGGGTTGAGATAAGAACAGGGAGATCACTTACCAATTACCGTCACAGGCAAAACAAAGTCAATTTAGGGGAATTAATTTATTGCCAATTAATCAGAATAGGATAATGAGAAATAAGAACAAATCTAAAAACCACCTTACCCTGACTTTCTTCACGGGCTTAGCTTCACTCCTGACTCTTCTACCTTTCCCCCCCCTGAACAGTGCAAGGGGACGGGGAATGGGGGTTGTGGTCAGTTCATCGCATGCCTCTGCCACTCCTTCCTCCTCATGCTTGTCCCCTGCTGCAGTGTAGGGTCCCTCCCAAGGGAGACAGTCCTCCACAAACTTCTCCAACGTGGGTCCTTCCCATGGGCTGCAGTTCTTCATAAGCCGCTCCAGCGTGTGCCCTTTCTATAGGGTGAAGTCCTTTAGGAACAGACTGCTCCAGCATGGGTCCCCCATGGGGTCATGAGTCCTTCCAGCAAACCTGCTGCAGTGTGGGGTCCTCTTCACGGGCTGCATGTTCTGCCAAGAGCCTGCTCCAGCACAGGTTTTCCATGGGCTGCAGCTTCCTTCAGGGCACATCTACCTGCTCTGGCATGGGCTCCTCCATGAGCTGCAGGGGGGCAAACTGCATCTCCATGGTCTTCACCATGGGCTGCAGGGGAATCTCTGCTCCAGTGCCGAGAGCACCTCCTCCCCCTCCTTTGCTCACTTTGGTGTCTGCAGGGATGTTTCTCACTCCTCACAGCTGCTGTTATGCAGTAGTTTTTACCCTTTCTTAAATATGTTATCACAGAGGCACTACCACCATTGTTGGTGGGCTCAGCTTTGGCCAGCGGTGAGTCTGTCTTGGATCCGGTTGGAATAGTCTCTATTGGACATGGGGGCAGCTTCTGGTGTCTTCTCACAGAATTCACCCCTGCAGCCCCCACGCTACCTAAACCTTGCCACATAAACCAAATACAAACAATAATTGGCCTCTTTGTTGTCTCTTTCAAGAGACAGATGAGAGCTGAGTGGGCTATGAAGACTGAACTCCTCTCTCCTCACTAGGTGTGGATACCTCCAGGTCAGAGACCCCTTGGCATGTGGTACCAGCCACTGACTCTAGGTCTCAGAGGATCCCCTAGTAACAGGCTATGCAGAGGAAAACAATGATGGCTCATGTTCCACAGGCCTCATCCATGCTGCTCTGAATTGTCTGCCTAGGGCCTGCCTAACTCCTTGGGACAATAGCACTTTGCCAGCTCAGATATCCTTAGCCAGTTGCTGAGACTGTTTCTGAACTCTGGCTGCTTCTTCAGGAAGGTGTCACAGGATTTGTCTGATTTCTAGAGCAGGGGGACAATTCTGCTGCCATCCAACATGTTTCCCCTACTGTTTTGACTCTCCACTGAAACTGATCTGATCTAGCCAAGAGCCTGTTTGGAAACTGCTGGGTGACTGCCATTCCATTTCTTTCTTCCTGGAACAATCCCTTGAGGTTCACACACTGTTGATATTGTATTCATGTTGATACATGAAGCTTTGCTCCCTGCTAGGCAAATGCTCCTAAGTAGAGGTATATACTATGAAGGACCTAGAGATGTTTCCAGGAGAAGGAACCAGGCTGGAGATGAGCATGATGGAGCAGGATGCATCTTCCTTTGCCTTCAATCTGTCTTGTTCTTTGCTTTGAGGTTCCTCTCTCTGCTTACATGTTCCTCTTTATTTACGCAGGGCAAGTCTCAGACCTTAGCAGTTAAGCGCAAGGCAGAGTCAGAGGAGGAAAAGGAGGAATCGCCCAGTGTCACTGCACTCCTGCCTGCCAGATCCTCTCCTGTGACAGACAGCCCCAAAAACATGGAGGAGAAGAGTGCCCTTGGAGGTGAGGTACAAAGGAGAGCTCTGCTTGTGTGTGCTAATGATTTGATCTCGTATTCCATTTGAAGTAGATGGAGCAAAGGTAACTGACTCTTGTGCTGTTAACTTTCCAGATAAATCTGATCCTGCTGCCATTGGAACCCCAAATACCACCTCAAGTGAAGGAACATCAGTCACCCCCACGTCTGCTCCCACCCCAAACCTGGCCATGGTGTCACGTCAGATGGGAGACTCCAAACCTCCACAAGCCATCGTCAAGCCCCAGATCCTCACACACATCATTGAGGGCTTTGTCATCCAGGAAGGAGCAGAGCCCTTCCCGGTAGGGATTCTCTGCTGCTGGGGAAGGAGGTGTAGTGCCCTCTTGGAAGCAGGGTGGGCTTCCATCTTTGAACAGGAGTTTCTTTCCCCGTGTTCCAAGCCCGAGACACAGACAGTGAAGAGGAAGGGAAAGGAAGGAGGTGTCACGCGTGAAGCAAGGCATTAAGTGGTGATATTAAAGAGAGTGGATTGGAGGGAGTAAAGCAAGCGTGATGGGGACTGCTTTCAGTAGTCCTCAAAGCAATAATCTATGCAGGAATTATCAGAAGGTTCTTTCTCATTTTTAGTGAAGGAAAGATGCACTGCATTTTAAACAAGGAGCAAGGGAAGTTAAAGCAAAGAAGGGGAAATGCAGTTATATGGAAATGTGGGATATTCAAGGCAGACAGTACTTTGTGGTCTTTGAATGAACCACCAAGCCTGTGAGTCAGGAAGGAGTAATAACTTTGTTCAGCATCTCTCCTTCCCTAGTACGCAGAGGGATTCTGAGCTGTAATGAGGTGTGAGCAGTATATACCTTGCAGAGGGTGGTGGACACAGAGAATCCTTTACTGATGGGCCCAACTCTTTCTCATCCTGTTCAGGTGGGTTGTTCTCAGCTGCTGAAAGAATCTGAGAAACCGCTGCAGGGAGAGGCTCCTGGCCAGAGTGAAAACCTGTCCAGCAATTCCCCAGGAGGGGACAGTGCTTCTATGGGTGAGTTACAGCACCAGGAGGCCTAGCTAGTGTTACTGAGTTTCTGCTCTCTGATGCTGTATTACCAACTTTATACATTATGGACTTGCGTCCCTTCCTGCTTTCCTGCTAACTCCCTAGAGACTCAAGCTATGGACCTAGGATCACCTTTTCTTGAGTGCCAGAACACAATACTTTGTTGTTAATATCCAACACACCCTCTGTCAGTACTAAGCAGGAGAATCTGAACTGTACCTGTCTCTAATGACTCTGAAGGCTGTGAAAGATGTGTGGACACAGCAGAGAGTGCCGTGATGGAGATACCCCTACAGCCTTGTAGGATATAAGGCATATGCTATTTTTGGCTTGTTCAGCAAAATGGTACTGACAAGGAGAAATAAACTGCTCTGCTCAATATCCTGGGGTCCTAATTAGTGGAGCTTCTGCCTCTTTTCTCCCAGGTTCTTCCCCAAGCTAATTGCTTAGTAGATTCAGCGGAGAATAGTGCTTGGAATCTGTCTGTTCAGAGGAAGAGTAGTGGAATGGGAAATCATTGTGTGTGATCTGCTTCAGTTGAAATCGTCAATTGTTGTGTATCTCTGTATCTCACTAGAGCTTGATAAGAAGGCAAACTTGCTGAAGTGTGAATACTGTGGAAAGTATGCCCCAGCAACCCAGTTCCGTGGCTCCAAGAGGTTTTGTTCCATGACCTGTGCTAAAAGGTAATAAGCAAGACTACCTTCCTTTTCTCTGACTGTACATTCTCTAGAACTGGCCATGTGCCCCTTCTCTAGGTAGTGTACAACACTTCAATACATCTGATCCTCCTTCCGTGGGATGCACTGGCCACACAGATCCTTTAGTATTCTAAATATTTTGTGAATGCTTCTAGATCTGGAGAGGTGGATGTGGTGCTGAGTGTAAACAGGATTTCTGACTTGCTCGGAAATTAAAATGGGAAGGGGGAAGTTCTTGGGCTCCGAAAAACCTCTCTTCAGTAAAATGTACATTTGACTGACTAAACGAGTTGCATACTGGTAGCTGTCTGCTGCATTGGTACGAGACAAAGACCCAAGGGAGCACTGGGAATTAAAAATGGGGAGAAGTTAGAGTAGTCATTGCTGCCTCCTATTGATAGCAGAGTGCTTGTTATGGGTCTTTTCTCCCTTAGGGGAATGACTTAATTGACCCTTCAGATGTTAGATCAAGACTCTGGTGCCCAGAGTGTGTCAGAAGTCTGGACTGGTTCCTTCCAAGGGGAAGCCTTAGAAGGAGGAGGAACAGAACTTCATGGTAAAGAGGAGTTTTATCCCCATCTAGAGCAAGGAGAAGCAGTAGGTTTAGATAGTTACTGTTTCCTTACTGCTGCTCTGCTTCTACCCATTTGAGGTACAATGTCAGCTGCAGCCATCAGTTTCGGCTGCAGAGAAAGAAGATGAAGGAATTCCAGGAAGCTAACTATGCCCGTGTGCGCCGACGGGGACCACGACGCAGCAGCTCTGAAATTGCTCGAACAAAGATCCAGGGCAAGCGCCACAGGGTAAGGACACAGTCCCGTCTGCCTCTGTCAAGGCAAATCTCAGTGTAACAGTTGTCACTGCTGGGTGTACCACTTTCTCAAGAGTGGATGTAGTCATACAGGACTGTGCCAAGTGCACAGTGACACAGTTGCTACACAAGGCACAGCAAACCGTTCTAATCGCTCATCAACTGCAAAAAGTGGATTCACGTTTGTACTTGTTCTGTTCACTCCTGGATGTGTCTCGGAGGTCTCAGTGAGTGACATCAGCTGACAGCCTTGGTAGAAAACAGTCCTGTCTTCCTGTTTGAGTAGCATTCTTCCACATAAATGATTTGAATCAGATTATAGAAGAATCAAATGAGCATCAGCACTGACATGAGGAAGGGGAATGGACTGGGGGAGGATGGGGAGAAGGAAGAGTAAGGGAGGCAAGAGCAAAGTCTCCCCTTTCTGGCATTAGGGAGCTCTTGTGTCAGCTGCCCTTGGAGCAACAGCCTGAGATGGTTGTCCCAGACTGTTGGAACAACTTCTGCTGTTTCCAATGTCTTGTTTTGTACCTAGTAATTGTGAATTTCTTACGAAACACCTTGTGCTTGCTTTCTTTCCTATGGGCTTGTAGGGCCAGGAAGACTCCAGTCGAGGCTCTGATAACTCCAGCTATGATGAAGCTTTGTCCCCTACATCTCCAGGACCACTGTCAGTAAGGGCCAGTCATGGAGAGAGGGACCTGGCAAACTCTAGTATGGCCCCGCCTACCCCAGATCTACATGGCATCAACCCAGTCTTCCTGTCCAGCAATCCCAGTCGTTGGAGTGTGGAGGAAGTGTATGAGTTCATTGCATCACTGCAAGGTGAAGTTACGATCCTCTCCTGCAGTCCTGTGATCCAGTAGCATGGGGAAATTTATTGGCTCTCTTTCTGGAAAGAAAGTGGTGTCAGTGGTGCCTTGTGCTTTTATTGTACTTTTGTACATGTTTCTGAACTGGAGTAGGTAAAACAGATGGATGACTTGTACTCCTCAGGCAGCTTGTGAAGTAGAGTGGGGAGGGGGCTTGGTTAGATTCCTAGCTTGCTTTCTGTACCTGCCAGAGGTCCAAAGAGTGGGAACAAGGGTAATGCCCAGGGCACATCTGTTTCTCAGTGCTATTTTTTTTGGTTTCGCAGGGTGCCAGGAGATTGCTGAAGAGTTTCGGTCACAGGAAATTGATGGCCAGGCCCTGTTACTTCTGAAGGAGGAACACCTCATGAGTGCCATGAACATCAAGCTGGGACCAGCTCTCAAGATTTGTGCCAAGATCAATGTCCTCAAGGAGACCTAACAGCTCTGAAGCCAGAGGTCTCGTTTTTACTGTGACCCTAGGGCAGCTGCCAGCTTTGGAGCATCCTATTGGGGTGGGGAAGAATAGGACAGTCCCCTGTGGTCTTGCATTCAAGAATGAGAAGGAATTTAACTGGTTGAAACTGCCATGCACAAGCTCATGTCTTGGTCTCTTAATGGTGCTACAAGGGGGAGGGAACCTCCTACCTGTGGCCTTGAAACATCTTTTCTTTGTCCTGATTTTGAATATGCCTCTCCTGTATACCACATAAAGATGGGAAGGGACCTCTTTCTGTTCTAGCAGACTTCTGAAGGGGAACTGCCCTTGCCCCTTTTTTGCTACAGCAGGTCTGCTAGATCTTAGTTTTGAATCTTGCTGTGCCAGAACTTGAGGCACAGCTAGCGCCTGCCCTGCACGGACATTGGGAGCAGCTCTGCTTGGAGCATTTAGGAAGAGGAACTAGTAAATTCCAAGTGACAGAGGTGGACAAACAAGAATTTGAGCAAAAGGGGCTGCTGCTGTTCCACTTTTAAAAAAAATACCAAGGCTGTTCATGAACTGGGTTTAATAGCCATTCCAGCATGCATACCAAACTTGAAGGCCTGTGGCAATAGGAGCTGCCTTAGCTTTACTGTCTCCTGTAGAGATGCAGAGTGAAGACAAAGTGTTGTGGCAGCTGTTCGCTCCAGATGCTCCTCATTGAACCAGTCAGAGGAGGATTTATCCTGAGTACTTATGACAAGATGATGGGAAAACCGAAGAGGAAGGCGATTGTCTTACATTAGGGAATCCTGCAGCACTAGGTTTGTCTCCCCATTGTGCTAGGGCATAATTTACAGATCCAAAGCAGTCTCCAGAAGCGCCAAGGCTCTTCATAAAATGGACTGGGGTTTTGGTTTTGGGGTGGGTTTTTTTTTTTGTGTGTTCTCTTATCAGTTTGTATTATTTTTGTGTCTGTCTTCATTATCCTCAGGAGAGCTTATGGGACAAAGTTTAAGCTGACAGGATTGTATTGCCTGCCTCAGGCTCTTTTTTTTTTTGTGTGCTTTTTTTTTTTTTTTTGTTGTAAAACAAATATTTCTCCTCCTCAGTTAAAAAAAACAAAACCAAAAACATGCCCTCCACCAACTGAATACTGATCCTTTAATGCTACTTCTCCTTTCTAGGGGGTAGAATTATGTTACAGGCTGAGTCCCTCCCTTTCAGGCCCTCCAGCTTTGGGGTTGTTTTTTTTAAGGACCAAATGTGGTTTTCTGAAGTTTTGTAACCTGGTGAAAACCTGGGCAGAGTTCTTCTCTTCCAGAAGTGCCTCTGCTTAAAACAAACAAGTAAAAAAACTGAAGAAAAAGCATGAAGAGGTATGTGCCCCCTAGAGCCAAACACCTGAAAGAAAGATGATTTATAAACCATGGGTCTCAGCTCTTCTGTTTTCAGAAGTTTCATATGAATATTTGAGTGAAACAAAACTGTTCTGTGTGGAAAGCATCTACTGTTGCAGGAAAGCTGTAGTGGCATGGGAGGAGGCCTAATAGCATAGGTAGGAAAACATTAGAGATCTTTATTGACTCATGTTAGAAAAAGAGAGGAGGGAAAACGCTTAGAAGATGGGTAAAATGTGGCAACAGCTTCCTCATCTTAACTGTCCTGGTAAATCTCACTCTAATGACATCCCTGTTCCTGTGAGAGAAGACTTCTGAGACTTCTTGAATCAAAACAGGCCCAAAGGAAGCTGCCCATACTTGCACCCTGATGCTACTATTTGGTGTGATGTAATTTGGGGGCTGGGAAGGCAGAGGTTGGAATCTCATCAGAGATCTCAGCAGAGGACGGTTGCCCTTAAATATCCTTAGCAGGCTGGGTGTGATAAAACTGTTTAGTTTGACCTTTGGCAGGGTAGGCAGGCAGCTAGCCTGCCTATGTTACTAGCTCATCCTGAGGACTGGATTTTATTTCAGTCAAAGGGGAAGGCTTCACTTCTTCATTTCATGTTCATTGTTCTTAATAAAAAAATGCAAAATACTTCTTCAGGCTTTGCAGTTCTGGCTGCTTTATATCCCCCCCCCCCATTAGTTTTTGAGAAGTACAACCTTCATCAAAAAGTTACTTTTGATTTTTATTGCTGCAGAGAAATATAGAACATAGGAAAATTTTCCCATCTGTAACTATTCAAGCTTTTAAGGTTTCAGTTTGAAAGACGTGTATACCCCTCTCTTTTAAGCCCTAAGGGAACTGAAGTGATACAAGGTGGCAGTAAAAAACATGTACTAACAAGACAACATGTATTCCTGGCAGAAGAATTTCAGGCATAAGGCACCACACACTAAGGACCCTTCACCCTTGGATAAGAAAGATGCTGTGGCTGCAAAGAAATCTCCTGTTACATCAGCACAACACTTCACCAGGTTTTTTGGTCATTTTATTTTTGAAAGTTGTGTTTCGTACAAAAAAAATTACCTTAAACACCACCATGAAAAACAGTAACAACAAACTTAGTGACTTCCTATTTTTCCCATGTTATGAGAAAGATTGAAATCATAACAAAAGTCAAAGAAAGCAGGAATTGTTTGTCCACTCTAAACCCAGCAAGAAAGCAGGGCCACCCCTTTTGCCTCAGTGTCACTGTTCAGACTGCTTTGGCAGTATTAAAAATACAGGAACCTTGTCTGTACCCTTCTGTTAGCAGTAGTGGCTTGCTTATTCACAGTCTCTACCCTCAAGACCAAAGACAGTTTTCTGCCAGTCTACAATAGGGCAGAATGGGACTGCTTAGAGTCTAGCCCCTCATATGAAATGCAACTAGGAATCGAGATGCCAAGTTCCTGAGGGTTCCAATGAAGTCTTACAACTTGGCTGTACCTGCTTTTCACCAGGGCCCCAGAAGAAGGTCTCTCTCACTCCCAGCCAGGAGCAGTATGCAAATACCATCTGCACAGGGCAAGTATCTTAAGACTGGTCTGCACCATGCTTAAGGGGATAGTGATTTATGGAAGCTGGCCTTGTAAGCATGGGAGTCCCTTATGCGGTTTTTAATGTGTTAGCATTCTTGTTCTCGGCTTCTATGGTTTCTTTTTTATAAAAATAAATTCTGATAGCTTCACAGGAAAACCCTCTGCCAAACAAGGTACTTTCGGAGAGAATGAAATCACAATGCTGACAGTGACTGAGCTGCGTGGGCAGTCACCTCAGGAAGCTTGTAACAGAGCTCAAGTGATAGCTACCTTTCTCATTTTGCCTTGATGTCAGTTTCACCAAACGTTCCCTTTACTTAGCAGCACGTCATTTCCTTTTGCTTCTCAATGATTGAGAAGACAGAGACAATATTTTGACTGAACTGGAAAGTCACGAGACTGTATTTAACTCCTATAATTTTTTAGCATTGCCCTCCTCTAGCCTGAGAGGATGGCATGCATCCCTTTATATCTGTTGAAGGAAACTGGTGTATACTCTTCAACATATTGCCAGTAGGAAAAGAAAAGACTGCAGAGGTGCTAATGCGTCTTCCACCCCCACTGAGTGGCATAGAGCGCTCTGTGCAGGTTATGCTGGCCGAAACAGTGCAGAAGCTAGAAAAGCTGAAAATGCATTCAAAGAAAAATAATTCCAGTGTCTTACAGATCCTGTAAACCCTAGGGGAAAGAAGAAAAAAAAAAAAAGACACAAAAGATCCCTCCTACAGCCTCAGCTGTTTTAACCCACTGCCTCCTTTTGCTTCCCCTTTCTGCACCCTTCCATGGCCCTTTTTTCCTCTCAGTGATTCATCTCCCATTCCTGCTCAGTGCTGAACACTCATATTGCTTTCTTGCGATCTTCTGCTCAACTCTCAGCACTTTACTCCCCTAGAGCTCTGCTGCATTTTTAAAAACCTCAAACTGCATTATACTCGTAAGACATGCCATCAGGGACCAGTGCTGTTCACACCCAGAGGCATCCATCGGACTTGACACACCAGAGACAGCGAAAGCAAATAGTGTAAAGAAAATCAGACGTGAGAGAAGGAAAACTGGCTGGGAGGCACCTGGCTAAACAAGCGCTGGGGAGACGGGAAGAAAAGAACTCAGTGTTGAAAGCTTATCACATTGGTAGCAAGTGGTCATCCCGTTCTTCTGACTCCTCACCCAGCTGGTCATCACCCACACCACGGTATGCAGCTGGCGCATTTCGAGGCTTAGATCGGCAGACAAAGTCACAGCCATCCTACAAGCACAGGATATTGCACCGGAATCAGACTGTATGCAATCCAAAGCAAAGCAGCTTCTGTGATTTCTCTTTTGCTAAGGGATTACGCCTATTCCTGTGCTATCTGGGACAGGTCCCCAAAACTGTCTTAACAAGAGAAGCACACATACAAATATCCTACTCAGTCTTGAAAGCTCTGGGGTAGAACGTGGTACTGAGTAACAGTGTGCAGCAACATCACACTGAGACAAGCATGGAGGATAAATGGCACTGCTGACAATGACCAAGGAAGGGCTTCAGGGAGTCAGACATGAACATTTCACAGTCCCCAGCTTAACATTCCTACCTGAAAAGTGTTAACCACTAATAAGCATGTGTTCTAGTTTGTTATGTAGCAATCACAGGATATCAGCAGGCAATCAGACTCAAAGATTCAAAAACAGAGTACTAAAAAAAAAACCAAACACCCCACCCCCAAAAAACCAACCAAACCAGATACCCTCCTTTTCTGCTTTCACTAGACTAGCCTGGTGGTAGGCCTACCCAAGAGACAGTCCACAAAGATAAGGCATGTGCCATTTTCTCCTGTCATAACATATGGGTCTGACTGGGAATATACAGGGATTTTCACTCACCGCCACCAAATTGCCCAGATCTTGCCAGAAGGCAAAGTGAGGAAACTGCTCCATGCCCTTTGCTCCCACTACAAGGCGCTGGTAGAGGAACCCACCAATGATGTAGACTGCAATCAGCGAAGCAAACCTGGAGGGCGTAATTAAAAATCAGAGCTGAGGAAATCCTATAGACAACCCCTTCCAAGCAAGCTACCTGCTGCAGACTGATATTGGAACAAGTAGCTAAGCACCACTCAAGAACAGAGCTATCAACAGAGACCAGACCAGAAAAGGTCCCCAAAATATTGATCTGCTAGTATAAATCTTTCAGCAGTTATTACATGAAATAGTGCCTCTGAGCAGAAACACAGAAATGAGTCAAGACTCCTGGTCTGACTTTTAGGAAGCCACATCTTCCATGTTTCAGTGCACTTGTCTAAACTATGAAGGAGGATGTCTACAGAGAACAGAGCATCTCTGCGACATCATGCCTTAAGCAAGAGCTTTTGTCCAAAAAGCTCAGAGGCACAGTAACATCTAACAGCAGCTGTGGATAGGTACACTACAATTATCTAGTCTAGTATAGCATTTGCTATGTTTCTAAATGGCACTAGGGATTATGGCCCACATACAAACAGCTCTTCCAATGACTCACGTGATCAGTAGAATGGAGCCAACGCTGAGATGGGAATCCTCAGCTGGACAAGCCAAACTGCTGTCCATCTCAAAGAGGTAGAAACACTCCTGCTCCTTTTCCCGCTCTTCTGAAATAATGCTGAATGAACTCTGCAATTTGGGAAAAGTTAAGTCATGTGAAAATATGCCCAGGCATGCTGAACTTCACCAGAAGACAGTTTTATCATTGTTGGTGCAGCTGGGCAACTGACACTGGAGGACAGAAGGAAACCTTGCTGTCTTCTTACAGCCCTTCTGCTCATAAACAACTGTCTGGCAGCCTGCTCCTCTCCTACCTTGTGTGTCACTCACCGCCATAACTCCCCGCTTGCAAGAAATCATTATCACAGCTCTTCTCTTCTCACCACTGCAGTGCCTGCCATATGAATCACCTCCTTTATAAATCAGCATGATCCAGTCACCTGCCAAGAGATAAAGAACACAGGCTGCAAATCCAGATCAGGAGGTGAAAGGCAGATACAGAGTAGAAAGGTATCGAGTGGAATCTTACTTCCATTGAAAACCTGGGTTTCATTGATTCTTCCTATCACTGTAGTCTTTCCATTCTGTCTATCTGTTTGCACCAGACCACCAAAATCATGCAGGGTGCTGTTGACCTCCCTGCACACCCTGAAATGGTAGACGTAATTTTCTGTTTTGCCTTTCTCCACAGTCACGTTAAACCTGCAGCAGGGAGAGGACAGAATAGACAGCCCATAGGATTACAAAGAACAGTGCTCAGAGCAGCAGACACTTGAGGCCTGGAAGCCAGTCACAGTCCATACTAACAGGGGAGCCCGTTCTGCAGTCTGGCCCCAAGTTTTCCCCCCATCTGGGGCTAAAGGTTGGCACTGTGCAGCCCCGCGGCCTGCAGTGTGTGGTACTGTACCTCATTTGGCTCAGGGGCTCTAGTTTCTTCAGCAGGGCTCTTTCCATTTGCGACTCGCTGCTCTCATCACCAACCACATCGCAGCTCCTCTCTTTCAACTGTTCAGCCCGCGCACCGACAGCAAGGGCCATAAAGACTACCAGCACAGCAGAGATACGGCAAGGTGATGACATCCTAGACACACACCACAGGGAACACAGAGTATTAACTGTTGCAGCCCCCCGCAAACTAAATTCAGGGTCACGGAGTGAATGATTGGCCACTTCCTCAGTCCTGACTGCAAAAAGGAGAAGTCAAAACCTAGACACATCTCACAGTCCCCAAGAGACACTAAATCTGAATCTCTTGCACATTCAAAGACTGGAATTCAAAAATTCAAATTCACTGGGCTGATTTGCGATTTTTTTCTGAACTTTGCCTCAGGATCGTAAAAAGTTTTGCTACTGAACACATTAATTAACATTGATTCAGTCAGAGCAGAGCCCAGCAGGCTAAATGCTGGAGTAAGTTTCAGGCATAAGCCATTGTTCGTTATTTCATCGCACTGAGAAGCCAGTCAGCAGAAAATGATTTACCAGGCCTCAAATCACTCCTCTTCACAGCTCTCGTTTGAAGAGCTTGCAGGGAAGAGCCACTGTGATTAGTCAGGCTCTGTTTGTTCAAATGCCTTAATCTTAATAATTATAATTACATTATCTTCTAGTACTACTTCAGCTGAGAATCTGAAAGTGTTTAATACTGAACTGCAACTTCACAGAACAGTTTTCTTCTGTTTACACAGTGGAAGAAGGGAAGGAGGAAACTGAGACATCCTACGTCAGATCCAACTGAAGAGGCAGCAATGAAGATGATAATGAAAACTAGAAGATTTGGCTTTCAGATTCATGCTAAAATCACGTATGAAATAGTCAATGATTGCGCCAACCAACCACAGTGGTGCAACAGATTCCCCTCTGCTTCTCCCACTGCAGATTTCATTAAAGCTCCAGATGCTGTCAGAAGGCAACTGACAGATCCACAATCAACTAAACACCTGGCTGTGGCTAGACTGAGCGCCTGTTAGAGGGACAGCCTGTTTTGCTGAACCCAACGATTACCCTCAACCCCTGCAGAGTCCATTGTCACAGCTTACAATCACCAAGCCAGCTCTCTGATCGCCACAGAGGTCAGACGCAAACACGACCAGGTCAGAGACGCTGAAACGAGGAAGCCCGTGACACGAGAACTCGTGATTCGTCTCTCACAAGACCAAAAGCAGAACCCTGGCCTTCGCACCAGCCACGGCTTCTCCGGGCAACTCACTGGCAAAGGCTTCGCTCGCACACAGGCCTGAAGTGAAAAGCGATGGGACGACGCCGTTATCTTCCCCTTGGCAGCTTACCGCTCCGGCTGACCGCCTCGGAGGCCGGCTGCGGCTGACCGAGCCGCTGCCCAGCGCTAGGACGGAGCCGCCCGCCCGGGGCAGGCCGCAGCTTCATCCCCACCGCGGCCCGAAGGGCCTCGGTGCTCCCCCCCCGCTCCTCCCCGCCGGCGGAGCGCCACCTCCACCGCGGCGCCCGCCCCGCGCCGCTCCGCCGCACCCACCTGCTGCCGCGCCGCCCGGCCTCCCCTCGCCGCGCACGGGCACAGGCACGGCCGCCCCTAAGGAAGAGGGATCCGCCGCTCACGGGCATCCCATGCTGCGCGCCCGGCGGTGACGGGGCGGCCCGGAGACCGCAGGCGCGGACGGCACCGGCTTCCTCCGCGGCCCCGGCCGGCTCCTCTCGCCCGCCCCGTGAACCGGAAGCAGGAAGGGCGTGGCGGAACTGGCGCCCGCCGCCAATGGGAACCAGGGAGCCGCTGGGATCGCCGCGCCCACTGGCGAGTCCTCAGCCAATGAGGAGCGGCGATGGAAAGGGGCGGCCTCTAAAGCCCGCCGAGCCTATAAGGGAGGAGGCTCCGGAGCCCGCCTCCTTCCTCTTCTCCCTCCAATGGGCGGTGAGAAAAGGCGCGAAAATCCCGCCTCCCGTCGCTTCTCTTCCAATGAACGATGAGGGCCAGCAGAAAGGAGCCCCGTAGCGCCCGCCGGCTAACCCCTCCCACCCNCGTGAGGCGGCCGGGCCCGGGGGCGGGCCCTCCCAAACTGGCCTCATCCCAGTGCTCCGCAACGGCTCCTCCGTGAAGCCGAACTGACCCCCCTTGGCCCGCACGCGGGTCCGGATCACCTGCAGAGAGGTGACCGCGTCGGTAGAGGTGGAAGGCCCCCCGGGGCCATCGAGGTGTTGCCTGCCTTTCCCCCCCCTCCGTCCCGTGGAAGGCAGCAGCAGTAGGCCATCGCTGCCACGGGACTGTGCCACCCACCGCCCCTCCTCCCTCAGTGTACCTCCAAGGTGACTTCTTGTTAAGCAAGCGTGGTTCATAAAACTGCTTCGTGGCCTCCTTCCTTCTGTCTTGGTCCCCGCCTGACATACTGGTTAGTTATACTGCAGAATAAAGGTGTCCCCTCCAGCTCCTGCGAGTTTTGCCGCTGCGAGAGGAATGCCAGGTCCAGCTGATCATGCACAAGGTTGGTGGCCTTGGAACACCTTGAGTGTGATTAATACAGCTATAAATGATTTGAGACTGGCATAGTTAAAGGATGTTTCTCTGCTGTGATGGTAAGAGACTCCGCTTTCTGGGGCTCTCTTATTGGAAGAGACTGATGTTCTTCACCAGAGCTCTGAGGCTTTTGCATCATTTTAGATGCAAAGAAACGCTGGATTTAGTGGACTAATCATGCAAGAGAAGTCACTTGTTTCAAGAGGGGTTTGGGAGGCCTCCGTACGGTATGCTGCTTCAGTACTGAAGAACCGTGAAGAAGCATTGTTGGCTCCTGGAAAACTGATCAGTTTAGTCCTGCTGTGATTTGTGTCCTTCTGCTAATTCCACTGGGAGTACAGCACAGACACCTCAGCTGCAGAAGTCAGATTTATTTATATTCACACTTAGCTATTAACTGTGTGTTGCCTGCATACCCTCCTACGGCGCGATCGCTTCCTTTCTACTTCCTGTCCAAGCTAATAACTCAGCTTATTGCTGATATTTGAGAAAAAAAAATAGTAAAACACATCCAAACTGGGCTCCTAATTCTTCCCCGCCAGCCTTCACTTCTCCACTTGTTCACAAATAATGCCGTCTTCGTGATCACACGAGCCCTGCCGGCAGCCTGCAGTGCCTTTGGCCACAGCCTGTTCCCCATGGTCTGGCCACTTAAGCAGCGTCCGAATCTTGTGGGTTTCTTTCCAGCCACACAGATTACATTCCCAGCTAAGCTCTCATTGTGACTACAGCAAATTCTCCCTCTCTAGGCTTGTCAGCTCTCTTTAGCCTTGTCTAATATCCATTCAAAGCATTCAGGAGAGACTTTCCTCTTCTTGGCTTGCTCTCCTGTCTTCTGCCTTCCCCTTCCTCCTAAGTACAGACTCCCTGTCTTGCTGTCTACAGGCCCAAACCCAGGTTTGGAAGGAATCTTGTGGGTGCAACATGCCACCTTTAGAGGCAAGTGTGTGATGGAGGAACTTGCAGAAATATCCAATCCATGCCTTCCCAGACATGTGCATTGTAAAAAATAGGCCACAACGCTCTATATCAAACTAAGCACCCTCCTGGACAATCCCTTCTCAAATTTACAGCATGTCATCAGGACAGGAAGCCATCATCCCTGTCCTAGAACTGAAAACCATGTCAAACTTCATTGTTGAGAATGCCCAGGCAATTCTTGTAAACGAAACTAGTGAGGATGATGTACACCCTGAGCCTGGCAATCTGCAATCTGACTATGAACTGGAAGGGATCAGAATCTCGATCAAAACAAGTATCAGCCAGCCATGCAGCTAAGAGGTTTCTCAGGATGCTTATCAGTGGTCTGATTTCGCTAATTCAGAAGAAAACTATCCTTTTCTGTTATTGCTTACCACTGATTCACAGCATGCTCACAGGTTGGAAGGGACATCTCAAGGTCATCGGGTCCAACCCCTGCTCAAGCAGGGCCACCTGCAGCCAGTTGCCTGGGACTGTGTCCAGATGGTTCTCCAAGGATGGAGACCCCACAACCTCTCTGGCCAACCTATGCCAGTGTTCAATCACCTTCACAGTAAAAAACTGTTTCCTGATGGTCAGATGGAGCCTCCTGTGTTTAAGTTTGTGCCCGTTGCCTCTTGTCCTGTCACTGGGCACCACTGAAAAGAGCCCGGCTCTTCTTGTACCCTCCCTTCAGGTATTTATATACATTAATGAGATCCTCCCCAAAGCACCTCTTCTCCAGGCTGAACAGTCCCAGCTCTCAGCCTTTCCTCATATGAGAGATGCTCCAATCCTGTCATCATCTTTGTGGCCCTCTGCTAGACTCTCTCCAGTACGTCCATGTCTTTCTTGTACTGATACTGTTGAGATGATGACTCAGAGGGTCTTGAGGGATGCCAGCTCTCAGTGCCTGCCTGCGTCTCAAGCACATTCACACTGGGTGTTGAGTGAAGACAGAGTTCCCAGTAGAACTGTCCAAACCTCCCAAGGGTTTCTTCTCAAACCCATGCTGTTCACCTCTACCTCCCTCTTGACAGCAGTTGGGCTGCCAGTTTGCCGTATTAATAATAATAATAAGATATAATAATAATTATAAGCCTTTGCTTATTCCACTTGTCACCTTGTACTTTCACGATTCACCTTTTTCAACTTGTGCTCCCACTCTCCACCTGCTTCTGTCCTAAGAGGGACCTCTTCAGTGCGACATACATTCTCACAATTACTGCCTCAGTGTAATCACAGCCTCTTGCGTTGACGACAATTAGAATACCCATGCACTTTGTGATTAATCACCTCTTCCATTAACGGCTGTTCTTAAGTCATCCCTCATCAGGTCAGGAAATGGAAGTTGTTGCACTTCCAGCGTTCTCCATTCTGTTGTAAATTTGGTTATTTTGAGCAGCTGGAGATAGGCGTTGCAACTTCACTTTTCTTGTCTTCTGATTGTAGCCTCAGGTTTCCTGTTTCACAGCTCTGTCACTCAACAGCCTGATCGAAACATCTTATCATACACACGCTTTGCTTTGGCATGGAAGGAAGCAGATCAGAAACTTCTGCAGCCGAAGCGAGCGAGGAAATAATTTATACTTCTGTAAAATTCTCTCAGACTCCGCCGCCGAGGGCCAAAGCTGGATGGGAAAGGAGAGGTAAGGAAGCTGGATGAGGTAGGTCAACAAAAGATTTTCTTTTGCGTGAAACCAAGGTCTAACAAAAACACTCTGAGCTGGCCACTGGCTTTGAGTACCAGCTCACGGTGCTGTTGCTTTGGTTCTAAAATTACCGTGAGTATTTTACTGTGATAATAGCCGATGGGTCAGAGCCCCAGCATTATTTCCCTCCCTCTCTCCGTCAAACCCCTTTGGTGTCTACTCCTGGGCATTCAACTCAGGCATCCTTTTCTCCGAAAGACGTTTGCAGTTTTAAAGTTGTCTAAGAGATTGTCAGCAATAAGAGATTGTCAGCAATAGTTCTTTGAAGGGCAGACGAGATGCGAGTACTGATAAATTAGAGGCGTATGCTAATCAGAGATCAGAGACAGAGGAGGCATATGAGATCATCCAGTCTGTCTCCTGTGGGGCTCTGCAGGATTCTTTTGTGATACATTTTTTCCTGTGTTTTCTCTGTTCTGGTTTTACATACCTCCCAGTGAGCAAATTTTCAGCTTTTGCCTTGAGACAGTTCTGCACGGCATTTTACTATCAGGAAGATTTCCTTAAATGTTCTCTTCCCTTCTTTCTGCTCCATTCCCCCTGTTCAGGCCTTTTAAATGTCACACTGAGCAATTTCTCTGGCTGCTTAGTTGAGAAATACCATCGTAGAAGAGGGAGATTTTGCATTCATGGCCATTCTTTATAAGTGTCTCCTTCCTGTGAGCTGATCGCTTTTCCTTTGAATGCCCATGTGCTTTAGACGAGTTATGTTGCATTGGCAGCAACACTAATGGTTGACGTTAGGTTTTTTCAGAGCTGTTACAGCAAAGGGGGCTGTTGCTCTGCAATACAAGATTTCTGTGCCCTGATCAGAATAACTGCATATATCGGTGGTTGTTACTGCTGCCTGGTCACTCGCTGCACTATGGAAACAAACCCAGCACAGAAACCCCCAAGTTCCTATCTGGTAATCACACTTCATCTGCTTGGAAGGCAGTCTTGCTTTTGCATGTGTTTTCATCAGAAATTATGTTTACTGTTGCATCAGAAAACACAGGGATATCCCTTCATTCCCTGCCATTTGTGTTCACTCCCACCCTGCTGGAGGTGGGGATTACCCGATGTCCTCTTGAGGTGTTTGCAGTTTTCCTTTTAATGTTCCTCTTCTCCAAATTCCTTTAGGTACCCTCATCTTTTTGAGCTAAAGTCAGAGGGCCCAAAATAAGGAAGCTGATCTTTGAACACACTTTCTGTGCATATTATTTGATTATATCCCAGCTCTCTTCTGCGTGCGAGCAGTCCCTAAGGAGCATAGTTTAAGCACCTTTCTTTAGAAGATCCTTATTTTCAACTCTGTCCCTGCCTCCATCACTTTTGAGGGATGTGTTCTCAGGTATTTCATCTGTGTTTTCAAATGCACACCTTTGCTACTAAGTTCTCCCTGTGACGCGGTATCATAGGTATATCACAGGTGTACAGATCAGTCCTCTGGTCAAAAACTTTTTTTGTCTCTCATGGACTGCTCAAAAATGAAGAGTTGCCCTAGCTGTCTTCTCTCTGGCTTCCGGAGAGCCTTAGGTATGCCCGGCTACCAAAATGTCAGTCCAGCCATCACTTAAGACAGTGTTAGTCTGTGTGGCACGCTCGTAGTAACAGTGAGGTCTGTGCCATAGCCAAGGACAGGATCCTCATTTCTCAAATCCTCCTCCCTGACCTGAGGTAGTCATGCTGCTCCCATATTGACGTAGGCAGGAGCTGAGGGGAGCTATCTGGGACAGCGCAATGACATTCTTCAGATTGTCCTAGAAGAATTGAATTATAAAATGCTAACAGCTTTCAGTTTTTGAACTGAATCTGTACTCCCAAACCTAAAAATATTGGGTTGCGTTGCTTGCAGATGAATGCAGTGTATCACAGTCATTTCTCCAGAGCACCGAGAGACCTAACTACGTGGTTTTTATGCTAGAAAGTTATAACATTGGATATTTATGTTAAACATCAACTAGTCCACTTCTCCCTTCCCTTGGGGAGACTCTTCCACAGTTCCTCAGACAACTACATGGAAATATTTCTGGATACTCCATTCAGATTTCCCTCCTCTGTTTCAAACTCATCTCAGGTACTTCTCCCTTCCTCTTCTACAAGAGCTTCACATGTACTTCAGGGGCTGAAGGACAAGCACAAACCCTTGAACCTGTTTTAAAAAGAGGGAACTGCATAGATTCCCTTTTGCAAGGGGTAAAAATCCTGATTTATGAAAATTTTTATTCCACTTCCCTGGGCTGATCACTGCAGTTCAAGTGAGGCTCAAATTCACCTTGAGCCCTTCAATATGACTTGCCCCCTTCATTCTCATTTTTCTTCCCAAAATTATCTAATGGCATACTTTTTCAATTTTAAGAACTGAAGTGAACTCTCCCACTGCTCTGGATTTGGAGGTGCCCTGGGATTTTGTTTTAATACTGAGTAGAGTCAGTTCCTTTTTTCTGCAATTGGTTTGAAACAATAGAGGGTGAACTGCTCTTTGCCAGGAGGCACCAGCTTGGATGCCCGGTGTTGACATTAAAGGATTAACTGTTTCACTGACTGTCATCCCAGTCACCTTGTCCTGGAAGTAGTTTTCCCTAAAATAAGGAACAGTGATCTGGAGGATGCAGGAGATAGCTCCTTTGAGAGGCAAGAGAAGAAGGAAAACAGAAGTGCAAATCCTCAGTTTCTCAGAAATGTGGTCTCAGAACAAAGAATTATGTTTCAACAGACATGTATCCCCTTTTACTTGGTTTTCAGTTATAATCTGCAAAGAAGCTCCACCCTACCATTAACCTCGGGCGGCTCCATTCTCTTGAGGCTTAATCTGATGGCAAAACCCAAGGTGACCTTACAAGAGGAACAGAGAGCAGATAGAACAGCCACCCAGTTGAAGTCCTTCAGTTCTCCCATTGTCCTCTTTCGTGATGCTTAGGAGTAGGTGGTAACTGAAAACTCTTTCTGTATTTTGTAACTGAAAAGAGATGAGTTTTTGTTCTTTAATAACAATTAAAAATAAATAAATCTTGATATTTTTTAACTACAAGTGGGCCAGCTAGATCCTGGAATCTTCAGGAAATATGACAAAACCTTTATCTTAGGAAAGATCTTTCTACCAGAAGAGCAATGCTTACAATGAAGCTCTCTCATGCTCTCTCTCGTTACCTTAGAAACTTATTTTAGCCAAAACCTCAGGTCTAAACATATTGCTGTAAACTAGAAACTGGTCTTGAAACCAGTGAGCCTGCAAACCACTCTAAAACAAAAATAAATTAATTTTTATTAATTTATTAATCTTGCCTACTTTCTGTATTTGGATAAAGCTTCCAATACTTAAAGGATGCATTCCTGTTTTTTAAGTGAAGTCCCTTCGCTTTCTGTTTTAGTGCTGTCTTGTTTCGTCCTTCCCACAATATTCTTGATACGTGATGTGCATTTGTTTTCAGCCTCTACCGAGAGATTCTAAAAATAGTGTCCCCTCCTGCTTACAAATATTTTATTCTTTTAGCCATCCCTTTTAATTTCTCCCTGACAAACTTCCACATTTTCCTGTAGTTTCCCATTTTGAAATTATTATACCACAGTGCCTTTTTTTGTTCTTGGTGTTTTTGTTGGGTTTTGGCTCTGTTGAATCTCAGTACATTTGTGTTCACTGTGGCAGAGAAGCTGCTGGATGGAGCCACGGTGAGCTGGGTGGCCTGAGCACAGCTCAGGGCAGTCACGAGCTGCTTCGCTTTCTGTTTCCCAGCTCGCTGCTCCACAAGGTGCCTATTGATGGTGTCTAAGCATTCAATCTCAGCATCATGTCCTGACATGGCATTTGCTTTATTTAATGCAATTAATTGATGCCTGTTGTTGTTACTGTGCTTCCCTCATGGTTGCTCTGGTTCTTTTTGCCAGTTCATGAGTGCTGTCACCATCCTTGTCTGGCATATAATTCCAACCTGATGCATTTAGTAGTATTTGCCTGGTCTGCGGGGTTGCTGTTACTGTTACCTCTTAATGGCAGTTAGTTATTTAACCTAATTTGACTGTAATTTTACTTGAGCTTTACTTGGCTTTTTCACTTGAATTTACTTTACTTCCCTGTGTATTTTGTATCCTATTCCTATAACATCCTACTCACAGCCCTTCTTCTACCAAGTTTTTGACATACTTGCTGTGGTAGCATCTTTGGTTAAAGCTAGCCTTCCCCTCCCTCCATCTTACTGCTTAGACTCTGTTATGGTTTGAGAGTCCCATAACAATTTGTTGTCATTTAGACAATCATTCTATCACCCGATGAGCCCTCCCCACCTGGGAAAGGGAATTGGGAAAGAACAAGGAAACCCGGGAGCTGAAGTATAAACAGATTTAATAGAATAAGATTAGATAATTAACATTAACAGCACTAAAGAAGCGATATTGATCCCGACACCAATACAGAATATGCAAAGATTATACTCAGCCAATTATAGCAGTAGGAAGCTGTGCACTCCCAGCAGTGGACAGCAAATGTCAGACACTGCGAGCGCTACGGCTTCAGGAGGAAGGAAAGGCCTCAGGGGTCCGGCACCAGGGCATGAAGTTCTCAGGATGGCAGCCATCAAGGGAGAGAGAGAACTTCGCAGCAAACTTTCTAATTTATAGTGAATGTGACGTTGATGGTATGAAATAATCCTGTTGGCCAGCTTGGGTCAAGTGGCCGGGTCTCGCTCCTCCTCATCCCTGCACCTGGCAAGCTCGAAAACACTGAGACCTTGAGACCCACACACCATAGCTGGCTGTAAAGTAAATATTTTCACAAATTCAGACACTGGAGTCTTCTAAAAGTGCAGTTTTCCCAAGTATTAGAAGAGAAATTAGTCCTGTGCCGCTCAAACCAGGACAGACTCCTAGCCTTTTTAGGGAGTACAGATGTGTTTCTTTGGGTCTTGTGACACAACTGAGAGAGTCACCTCAGATTTCATGAGCTCCTCCACAGACTTTGCCACTGGATTTGGGTAGAAGACTTTGGAGCACTACAAGAGCATAAGCTTACGGGAGAAGCACAGGGGAAATCCTGGGTTCCTCAACATCAGTAACCATTAGCTGCACATTTAGTGCCTCTTAGAAAGTCTTACTGTCTATGCAGTTGCCATACTGAGATTAATAAAACAAGCAAACCAAATACCCCCAGAGCTCATCCACGGCAGTAAGTGCCATCCTCTCCTCAGTCAGGGAGAGAGGAGGTTTTAGTGCTGAGATTTAAAACATCTTATGGAAAGTTAATGCCTCTCAGCCTCAGGAGATGACGATAGGAAAGCAAGGTGTAGCCTGGAGATTAAAATGTCGCGCTGTGCATGAGCAGATCTCTACGTGGCAGTCCTCCCACACCCTTTGAAAGGAAGCTGTGCTTGGCTACGGTGCAGGCTGCCCCAAAGAGTCACCCTCTGCCCCTGGTAGCAAGTGAGTAGCAGATGGTAGTGGTGAAAGTGTGGAGGTCTTCAAGGCTCCCATCCACAGGAGAGGCTGCCATCCATGGGAGAGGCAGATGAGAGCGCAGAACTGACTTGGAAGTGTCCTGGGAAGATGTAACATGACAGTGTGTCTAAGCCTGTGAACAGGATGCTGAGGTTAAACTTGTCACTGTTGCTGAGAGAGGTGGGGGAAAGGCTTTTGGGTTTCTTTTTGCATTTAAGCTGGAACATGGTGGCTGTGGCAGTGCAGGTCTGTGTTTCCACCTCAAGCTTCAATGCTGAGGCAGGGATGGGTTTGCTGGGGAGGCTTCTGCCAGCACAGGGTGCCACATGGTGCCTGGGAGGCTCTGGCTGACTTGGGGCAGGTGGTTCCTCTCCTGGGGTCAGCCAGTGGCTGCACCAGCCTGCTCTGTGGCCAGGCAGGGGCAGAGCTGTGGCTGACCTGGAGACAGGTACACCTCCTGGGAAGCTCAGGCAGGGACTGATGGCACTGGGCTGAGCTGAAATGGGGCCCTGGGCCAGTGGGCAGGGGTGTGGGGTGTGGGGAGGCCCTGGGGAGGCTGAACAGTGATGGCAGTGATGTACAGAGTGTGGCCAGACACACTCTGCTCTAAATAGTTCAGTTTTTATGCTCTAAATAGTTCGGTTTCTTGTGGAAATGCCCAGGACACAAGCAAACTGCCTAAAACGACCATCAGTTTTCATATGACTCCTGTTCACTATGGTTTCTTTTCTCTTTCACAGCTCCCTGTCTGTGGCCAGCAGTTGTGCCAGGCTTGGCTATAGGCTTTGGGATACTGAGCGTCATCCTAGCGATTGTTTTGATTTGGAAGATTAGTAAGTACACAGAGGGGTGCTGAGGGTGAGCATCCAACAGCAAAGGACTGGAGACTCATCTAAGCACTGGAGCTCAGATCCTAAACTCCATTATACAGGGTTAAACCAGAAGCTGTTCTAGATTTCTACTAGCCTTAAGTACTCACTGCCTATCCAGAATATTTTGAAGAATATATTCCTTGTGCAGACCCCAGGTAATCCATTTCAGATCCTGTGGCAAAAAGCAGTGAAGCATATTGAAAGGTTTTTGCAGACTTGTCTGCTGCAATTATAGTGGTAAACCATAGAACAAATATGTAAGGCATATGACACTTTTGCATGTATGCAGAAGGTGCAAGACCATGCGGGAGAGCCTACTGTTTGCTGCTTAAAATGCATTCACGGGACATGTGAGACACCATACCCACAGAATGACATAGTTTTTCCCTTACTTTTTGCACACCCAGAATGTCGTCTGCTTTCAAATCGCCAATTTTGATTTTCAGGTATCTGCGTAGTTCAGAGGAAACTGGTGTGCGCGTGCGTGTGTGTGTGTGTTGCACCAGCATCAGAGTGCACATGAGTCTTGTACAAATATTTGGAAATTGCACAGAGGATCTGAACTTAAGTGTTCATGCATGGTTATTTTTAGATGCTTATTCTGAACTGTGTTTTCTGCATTGCAACTCTCCGGAAGAGTTGCTTTTCAGCAGGTCCTTGCTGACAAGTGTCTTTCTGTTGGTTAACAGTAGAGAAAAGCTGGTATTTTGATTCCTTTACAGGTGACTCCCAACCTTGCTGCCCTGAGCAGTGGGTGGCCTACAGAGGGAGCTGCTACTCCTTCTCCAAGGAGAAGAAAGACTGGCATTCCAGCCAGGAATCCTGCCGGGCACAGGGAGCTCATCTCTTGGTGGTCAGCGATACCAGCGAAATGGTAATGGGTTTCTTATTCTTTGAGGATCTTCTATTTCCTTGCAGATACCTCAGTGACTGACATCCAAGCAGTGCTGTCACTCTGGCAGTACTTGAGGAGAGGAAGGATTTATGACTGCGACATTATAGTGCACTTCCAGTTTCAGTATACACCTTAGAACAGAAGTTCCCAGCAGGCAAAGAAACAAAGGGGAGAAGGGAGAGGTGAGGGTCCCTGTCAGCTACTCAGAATCGTCCTGTGAAGGATGTTAGGAGACAGCCTTCTCCACTGCCCTCTCCACCTCCCCTCAACAAAACTGATATGAATGACATGAACAAAGCCCCAACAAAGCTGATACGAATGATCCCAGGAAAAGTCTGTGGCACTGTACATTCTCTGTAATCATTGCCTGCAAACCAGTATGTCCCCACTCTCCAGAAATGCTTCCTTTGCAAAAGCGATGGCTCTCCTCCCTGCAACCGCTCCGGCTCCTGCTCAGTGACCCTTGCCACTCCCTGTGTTCGTGCACAGACATTTCTTTCTCAGTCTGCTTTCAATGCTTACTTCCCCTCTCTGCCGAAACCCCTTAGTTGTGCTGGTGAAATCAGGAACCCTCTGTTCCACTGCTCATTTTCTGGCAGGTGCTCACTGGGGGTAGGGGCACGTATGACCACTAAAGGAATGGGTAGAGCTGATCACTAGGGAGGTGAGGCACGTCTGCCTAATTAGAGCAGAAGGACTTGATCTGGTTTTGCACAAGCCAGGGCTTATTAGCTGAGGTCCAATGAACGTGGACAGCTTCCAGTCCCTGGACAAAAGTTGCATTGTATGATGTTCTGTGGGGGCTTACAAAGCCAGGTCTCTGCTCGACTGGGAGTGTCTACCAGGCTGTCACACTTCCTTAGGCAAATCCCGATTCCTTGGGAAATACTCATCTTCCCCAGATTACTCATTTCTCTGCATGAAGAAAGCCTCTCTGGTCCGGCTCCTTTCTTACTACTGTCCCTGCTACTAGAGTGTCACCCATTATCCCTGCTCAGAGTTCCCCACATAAGCAAGACTTTCCCAGCTATCCGGTTATACGTGCCCTGTGCTGCAAAGGCTGTGACGGTTCGACCTCCCTTTACCTACCAGGGAAGCACAGTTACCTCCAAACCACCAGCAACACTCAAGTGTTCCTCAAGCTACTCCTATTCCCACCACTTTACCAAGCCAGCTTTGTTAATGCTTCTGTGTGAAGACGCTGCTCTGAAGCTTTGTTTATGGCAGCCAGAGATAAGGATGGGGCCCAGCCATACCACTGAAATGTTGCTTTTGTTGGGTTTCATTGTCTTTTTTTGGGGGGATTTACTTCAGGGCTGAGTTTCTGTTGCAGGCTTCACCTTTTAAGAGTAAACAGGAGTTAAAGGTTAGGCAAAAGGAAATGAGCATTGAAAACACGTAGGAGGAAAGGTTGTATAAAATTTAATGTGCTTTGGTCCTGGGCTCTTTACACAGATCTGTTGGTGCCTACACTTCCTGCCCTGACCTGATTTTACCTTTAATTGTTAATACTTTGTATTATTAGCTTGCTAGCTAGCTGTATGGTAGAGCATTAATATTCATCCTCATAGCATACGTTCCTACATAAAGCTTTGCGTAGGAAGCTCCAGGAGGATGGGGTGCAGTTGGTTTGCATGTATTTCCCTGAGAAATGTCCTTTGAAGAATCTGCCCAGGACCCTCGAAAGCAGGCTTACTTCCTTGTGAGTGTACACATACATAGTCGTTATTCCGGGCACGATCTGCAGGGCTGATCTTCCTGATTAGAAGGTGTGGAGAAGCAGCATTATCAGCCACTTAAGGAACAGTCAGGGGAGGGGATGTGTCTTGCTCCCTGTTCTCTTTACTTACCCTTACCTCTGTTTTCAGGCTGGCTCTCATTAGTCACTTTGTAATTCATCTCCATTTCTAGGACCTGTTCAAGAGTATTCAAGCAGAATGTTTCTGGATTGGACTGAGGAACAGCACAGACTCCGGCTGGATTTGGGAAGATGGCTCTATATTCAATGGCACCAAGTGAGTTTAATTCTGTTTTAAAAACAACAGCGCTAATTCAGATTGGCTGGTGTTCCACAACACCCAGAGTTCCTGCACCAGATCTCAGCAGCTTTCTTCCTGGGCAGATTTTCTTCTTACCATCACGTGTATGGCACTGAACTCGAAAAAGCCTACTTTTTACTGCCCTGCACCTTGTAAAGGCATCTACCAGTGAAAAGCAGGGCTAATGTTAGTGTCTCACTCTCTACTTCCCTCCAGCTGCTCAGACCAAGGATTATTCACCAGCACTGCCCACGCAGTTGCTCAGTCAGAAAAGCATATGGTCCATCTTGGCTTTACTGGGTTTAGCCACCTTGCATGCATTCTGCCAAGTGCTGGTGTCACTGAGTGTGAGGACATAAGCCATTGGTGCTTTGCTGGTGCCAACCCAAGTCAGAACCTTAATTTTGGCTGAATCGTTACTTGGACAAAATGCAGCATTCTGCATGAGGGAAAACAGGATTTGGTCCAGTGCCTTTGCCTGGCCCTTTCCTTTTTATGGCGGTTAATCCAATGAGTTAGTCTCCAACACTTCTCCAGCAAGGAAACGTGCCCAAGATCTCACTGTCAGTAGGTCAGCACTCTAAGCCCTTGGCTTAGTTACCATCTTAAATCCAGCTTTCTGTTCTTACAATGTCCTTGGAGGCAATCATCTTTCCATGGAACTCTCAGCACTGTCGTTCCCATGGTGGTGAATATCACTGTTGCTGCAGGGCATTGTGTCTGTGTGTGGTTCTGATTTGGGTTCCACAATGGCAAAACTACTTAGATGTTTAATCTCACAGGTCGATAGTTTTTTGGTGTACATTTTGTTTTCTAACAGCTGCCCGCGGAGGTTGGGTTCTTTCACTTCCTCTGGGCTCCACCCTTCAAAATCAGATGTTCTTTCTTTCTTGTCTCCAGGAGACAATCTCAGCATTTTCTCTCAGTCTCACTTTTATTCTTTGTCTCTTGCAGGATCCTCTCTAACAGCCCTGTGCAACACTGTGCTGTCCTGATAAAAGATCACTTTCAGGCCTCCAGCTGTGAGTTTTCTGCTCCATGGATCTGTGAGAAATCTCTTAGGTAAATACCATTTACCATTTATGAGATTTTCATCTCATAACCATCTCATCAGTGGTACAAGTGGATCATTGTCCTGCAAGCCAAACCTCTGCACAAGACCAAGGACTTGCCCTTTCCACACCCTCACAAAGGGACAGGCTTGTTGGCCATAAGGGTGAGTTATCCTCAGTGAGAGATCATTCCCAACAAAGGTTTTGTCACAACAGACACTGGGTCTTCGGATCTCTGAGGGTGAGCTGGCCATTTCCCTCCATTCCTGAGCATCAGATGTCATTTCCATTCCCTGCATCTCCATTGTCTGGTGCCAGCAGGACCAGGAAAATGAAGCCTGCTGTTTACTGCCAGAAACATATAAACAGACTTCTCCCAGCAGCAGCCTCTCTTTTTGCATCCCAGTGCTACAAATGGGAGAGGAGAGGGTGAAATGAGACTATGGCTTCTGTAAATCTCACAGTGAAAATAAACCTCCAGTACTGCACTGGACCAAAAGTGTGTACCCATGTCATTACTTCTCTCTGTTGGAAGGAACCAGCTGCACACCATATTTTATAGGCCAACATCAACCAAACTAGCCAAGAGGCTGGACTTCTGGAGTCAAAGGTATACAGTGAATCGTGTGTTATTATTGAATCAACCAAGAACGTGTTTCCCTCTCCACCTCTGCAGTTTCATACTGCAGAGAGAGAAAGCAGTGGAGAAATCCTTACGACAAGGAGCTTTCAGTTCAAATAGAGCCAAGACAGGCTGAGAGTGTGAACGGCGTAAAGCCACAGTGAACATTAAGGATGGGACAGTAGGTTGCATTTCCACACACCTGGAAAACTCTTTTTTCCACCCAGAGATTCTGTTCCAACAAAGGAAGAGAAATTTTATTAATTTCCATTTTGTCCACTTTATCCTAATATGTTTCTATTATATTCCAATTTACTATTACCACTTTATCCTTGGTCTGGAATTGCAGTGTATAGTCGGATGCAGTCAGAGCAGTAACACTGACAGGACTGTCTGATGGTGGGCAGTTCTGATGCAAAATGTCTGCTGCTACGGTCTGAGAGTTTGATTGTAGGTGTCCAGCACATCGGTGCATACCAGTGGGCGTACGCTGCTGGGCCTATATGAACGGTCTCTGAACCACACAGCAGCTGTGGTCTGCTCTGAACATCCACCTCACTATGCGTATATGAGACGGTGTGCAGGAGTGTTTCCGTGGGGATTTCCCAAATAGCAAGTTGCAAGCCTTGGCAAGCAGCAAGTTGGTGGTAGATGTTCTGAGGCGTGTGTTTGTTCTGGGAGAAAGGGGCTGACAAGAACCTTGTGAAGTTCAACAAGGAGAAGGTCAAAGTCCTGCAGCTGGGGAGGAACAGCCCCATGCACCAGTACATGCTGGGGGTGACCCAGCTGGACAGAAGCTTTGCAGAAAAGGACCTGGGGATCCTGGTGAACACCAAGTTCCACATGAGCCAGCCATGTGCCCTCACTGCAAAGCAGACGAATGGTATCCTGGGCTGCACCAGACAGAGTAGTGCCAGCAGGTCGAGGGAGGTGATCCTTCCCCTCTACTCAGCACAGGGGAGGCCACAGTGGGAGTATTGTGTGCAATTCTGGGCTCCTCAGTGCAGAATAGACATGGACATACTGGAGAGAGTCCAAAGAAGGGCCACAAAGATGATGAAAGGACTGGAGCATCTCTCCTATGAGCAGAAACTAAGACAGCTGGGATGATTTATTCTAGAGAAGAGAAGGCTGAGGGGAGATCTTATTAATGTATATATAATATGTATTAATATACATAATGGAGCTGAAGGGAGGCTACAAAGAGGACAGAGCCAGGCTCTGTTCAGTGGTGCCCAGTGACAGGACAAGAGGCAATGGGCACAAACTGAAACACACGCGTTCTCTCTGAACATCAGGAAACACATTTTTACTGTGAAGTGACTGAGCACTGGAGCAGGTTGCCCAGAGAGGTTGTGGACGTCTCTATCCTTGGAGATATTCCAAAGCCATCTGGACATGGTCCTGGGCAACTGGTTGTAGGTGGCCCTCCTTGAGCAGAAGGGTTTGACCAGATGACCTCGAGGGGTCCCTTTCAAACTCAACCGCTCTGTGATTCTGTGAGAGATCTGCTAAAGGTAAGGACAAGGAAGGCACTTTAGGTAGGGGGAGGTGGGTAAGTAAGAAGGACAGGTCTGGGGAGATGAGGCTGAGGAGGCAAGTGTGGAGGAGAGACAGAAATTAAGAGATAATGAAAGTAAAGAACTAGGCAGGATGGTGCATGGCGGGGAAAGGCTATGGAGAAACTAACTGACCCAAGCACTGGAGGTTTTGTCTGAAAATGCTAGATCAGGGGTTCATGAGGAGGATTACAAATAAGTTGGAAGTGATTGTTATTGGGATGGATGCTGCTGTGCCACATGTAAATAAGCACTACAGACAACTGTGAAATCACAGAGAAAACAGAAACAAGACCTTGTTTCCAAAAAGAAAATTGCTGTTTCCCCCCAGCAATTCTCTTTTCAAATAATTGAGATTGTCCTTGCATCACCTGGTTGAAAGAAGCAGCCGAGTGCAGTTTTGAGCAATCCAGTTGCAAGGCAACAGCAGATTCCTCACACTGCCATTTACAGAATGCCTTCAGTTGGTATGTGAGGCTTGACATTCATAGGGGATGTGACACATGAAGGAATCAGGGCAGAGGAGGACAAAAATACTGACCCTAGCATACCCAGCTAAGTGGATGTCTGCTGAGCCTCATACAGAGTTCACTGAGCTGAGGGACTTCAGGTGGGAATGTTCCCAGCGAGGGCAGGTCTGATTTTCAATAACCATGCCCGTAACAGTAAGACCTGGGGAAACTACGAGAAAATCACAGTATTTTAAGCCGTGTATCAGGAGGTAAAAACTTTGAGTTTTCATCTCAGGTTATCTGGGTTACTTTGGGTGAGTCGTTTTGCCTGTGCCAGAGTCCATTCAACTATCAAAAGAAGATGCTGTCCCTGGCTCCTAGAGAGTTGCCAGGCCCTGTGAAATGATGCTGGAGACTTTGCCTGCTTTCTCAAAATGGTGGCAGCATGTACAGAAGGGAATGTAGCAGTTACTTTACCAGAGAACCCCTGTGAAGAAACAGCTTCTCGTGTTATCGTGGTGTGTGTGAGGTGAGCATGTCTCTGAGCTTGCCTAGTTTACCTTGTGAATAGGGCAACAGCTTTGCCTCCCCTAGGATTTCACAGCGCAGTGCATGCCAGACTATCTTACTGATCAGCTCTTAACGTGGCCTCTCAATCTCATCCCAAAGAGATGCGCAGGGAATGTAAAATAAATCAATATATTAGGTTGCCTCAAAAGGTGACCATTCTTTGAAGGGAAGGGATTTTCGGCTGGGAAGGGATTTTACTTTCAATGATGCACATGGCTCTTCTCTGGGTTCAAGTTTTTGCAGTACTAAAGGGATTTGAAGCAAGTATATTCATTGCCATGAAAAGCAGCTGAACAAATATCTTTGGCAGAGCTTTTCATCTGCCCACAGCATGTTGATATAACTGATTGATATATACTGATTTTCTTGGAAGTAAGTTCTTCTTGGATGAACTCTGTAAGCAGCGATGAATGAATGCTGGAGGAGCATGGCAAGCAGATCGAGGTAAGTTACGGTCCTCATTCTCCATGGCATTTCTGAGGCTGCACTTGGACTGTGTCTGGTCTGCTGACCCCCAGTTCAAGAGGAATGTGGAGAAACTGGAGAGGGTCCAATGGAGGACTACCGAACCAGTCAGAGTATGGAGAATACGACCCACAGGGAGTGACAGCAGGAGCTGGGCTTGTTTAATCTGACCAAGAAGTGGTTAGAGTGATTAAACAGCTGCCTACAAATACTTGAAAGGCAGTTACAAGGGTGTTGGAACATGGCCTTTCCTGGTAGGGGCAGAAGATATAACATAACATATAGCTGCAGCTTGAGGAGTTCAGGTTGAACATGGGGAAAGACGTCTTCACCAGAGTTTAGTGCAATACTGGAATGGGTCACCAGAGAAATGGCAGGTTCTCCATACTTGGAAGTTTTCGAGATGTGACTTGACAAAGTCACGGCTGATGGCATTGGCAGCAGTCCTGCTTTAAGTGAAAGGGTGCACTAGATAACTTCCAGAGCTCCCTTCCAAGCAGCACTTCTGTGATGCTGTCAATGAATGCAGCAGGATTCTTGGTTCAGAGACAGGATGCTTAATGCTGGTTTTGCACAATTGGGGCACGTGTCCCTTTCAGCTATGCCAAATGACAGAACTTCAGATTCACTGAGGGAAATCGAGGAAGTCATACTAAACCACACTCTCCTCATGGATAGGCCAACACCTTGCAGGAGCTTTCTTGAGGAGCTTAGAGTTAACCACTTAAGATCTAGCCAAAAAGCTCTAGAAAACCTGTTGGCCTTCTCGGTTGCACTCACAGCAGATGGAAATGGACGGAGAGAGAGGGAAAATGCATTGCCTCTGCCTTGTCTGTGCCACCACCTACAAGCAGACTCACATGGGCCATGCAGAGACCCTTGAAATTAGGCTGCTGGGACCCAAGTTGCTATTGGGAATGGGATGGAGGCCAAGCAGCTTAAGGGCAGATTTTAAAAGTCAGTTCGGTACCTGTGCATGTTCACTGGTACCTACTGGGATACTGAAGGCTTTAAACTCTTGCCCCCCTCAACTGAATGAAAACATTTCTCTTCAGTTTTTGCTGCACAGCACATTTTTGACCAAGGTCCTAATGATCGGGAGCTGGCTTGTGAGCGGTGTGAGCTGTTTGGCTATTGGCCAAAAGGGCAGCCCTAGCTTCCTCTGCTGTGTGCAGTTCTGCACCTCTTTTCTCTAAGGTTTGTGTTCAATCAGTCCGGCTCCCGACCTGTTTGAACCAATGTCAAGTGTCATCTTCAAAAAGGCTTTGACCACAAATCCTCTTCTCTGCAGGTGAGGCAGATCTTCCTGGGTTACATTTCTTTTGGGCAGGCAGAGCAACCTTTAGGCATCAGATGGAGAAGGCAGGACACAAGCTTGGGCCGTGTTTCTTCTGTGCAGTCCCCAAGGAAATTGGACGTTTCCCATGCAGGTTACTTCTGGGCAGAATGAGGTCTGTAATGAAGGTTTGTTACCTCATTACTCTTGGATTTCTTAACTCCAAAGTTCCTGAGCTGACTAAACTTCTGGTGATGATAGTAAGAGAGGGAAGGACAGACAGATAATCATTTTATCCTGCACCCTTTTTAGTCCAAAGATTTTGCTTTGCATCCTCCAACACAGATCTCCATTCTTTGGAGTCTGTGTTAGGACTGTATGGAAGACAGATGTTCTACTGCCACTTGCAAGGGTAATCATTACCAGAGCTATTGATCCTCCTGCTGCAGACCAAGGTAACTACAGTAAAGACAATGGTCAAAAAGAAATTGCCCTCTGTGATACAACATCGCCCATCACAGTGCATTATGTGGATTTTCACCTAATGAAACCATCAAACAGCAATAATTTGATTGAGATGTGCCAATAACTTGACATGGAACAAGAACCAGTAAAGGGGAAGCAAGACCCAGACCATGTCTCTTCTGCTGTGTGAGGGCAACTGCTGCTCTGGGGAACTGGTTAATGTGTTACACACTGTTAATTGGTTGAACTTTTGGCAGCTTGCCATCATGTCACTGTCCCTGTTTCTGTGGGGGTGAAGGTCAGATTATCTTAGACGACTTGATTGTCCAGGCACTCTCTGGCCCCTTTTCCCGGCATTAGCCCTGGTGGGACCAGGAATGGAGAGCACAAGAGAGCAGGGTGGGTGGAGGGGGAAGGTTTTCAGAGTTTGCATTCCCTGTTTTCAGATCCTGCCTTGGTAAGTGGTGGTTAGGCACACCCACTCTTGTTTACCAAAACCTACCTCAACCTCCTGCTCACAGTGTGAAGGAAATCAAACTGCTCCCACTCCTCCAGCAGCCTCCGTGACCAGCGCTGTGGCCATGTCCATAGAGGGAGTCCTGCCAGAAACAGAGGCCTTCCCCTTGTCCTCTGCTGTCAGCCCTTCTTTTCTTTAGCTACCACCTTTCCTCCTGCATTGCCTGCTGCCCTGCCCCAAAACAGAGACAGCTCCGTCCAGCCTGCTGGGCACCCTCCCTTCCCTCTCCTCGCCAGCACCTGGCCTTCTGCCCAGATTTAGAGCTGCTGGTTCCAGCTCCTCCGGACCGCCTCTCCTGGTTTCCGGAGGGGCCCTGGCCCCCAGCCCTTATCTCCTCCAGCCCCTGGGCTGTTTGCAGGGGAGAGTATAAAGGGGTTGGCTCGGAGAGCAGAGCACGAGCACAAGCAGCACCGGACCAGGCTGGGTGTCTGCTTGACTCATCACGTCTTGCTCTGCACCATGGGGAAGGACGGGCTGCTCATCAAACCAAACATCTTCCTCCTTCTCCTCTTCTTCCTTCCTGGAGACACCTCGCCCACCACAGAGCCGTAAGCTACGCAGGGGGGTCTCTGGGCAGGCAGGAGACCTGGGTTGTATTCCCGTGTCTGTTGCTTTGTGCCTTATCTTCTGCCTACTTTCTTTTACCCGAGAATAAAGACGCCAGGGCTGGGTACAGTGTCTTCTACAAACAGCAACCCTAGTGCTTCAGGGGGACCCAAAACAGTCTGTGAAACTGAGATGCCAGTAAAACTTCAGGGGGAAAAAAAAGAAAAAAGAGGGGAAGGTCTATGAGAGTATCTCCTGCAGCTTCAGAGAACTGACAGCGTTTCAACACATTTTTCTGCACAAAAATGGTTCTTTTGAAAGGCAACTTTTAATAACTGTTTACACATTCAGTGTTTCCTAAGAGACAGACTTTTTAAAAAGGCAATGAAGGGTTTCATTGTGGGTTGACTACCCTACTCCCAGGTTGAAATGCCCAGGAGACGGGAGTGTTTTTTTGATTGATAATGAGAAAAAAAGGAACAAATAAGAGATCTGGTGTGACCAGAAATGGGTTTATTCTTTAATTCACATTTTTCAGCTCAGCCAATGGAATGAAAATTCCCTTCTCCCTCAGGGTTATGTGGCACTTTAAGACTGTGACTGTTCAGGTTTGTGAGGGTGTATTGTGCTGCATCCCTTCTTCACCCCCTTTTGCCCTGTTTGTATGTGAAGGGAGTGTGGTTGTGTGCATGTGTGTATGTGTATGGCAGCAGCAGCAGCAGCAGCGTATGAGGGGTCCTGACATGCCAGAGACTTCTTCCTTTGGCTTTTTGGTGATGTCTTTTCCTACCCAGCAAAGCAAGGCTGTGCTGCAGCGCTTTCGCCAAACGCAGGGCAAGCAAACGGCAGGGCTGGGACCTGAGGGGACAGAGCTTTCTCCCAGCAGACCAACTGATGGACATAAAGGTGTCAGAGCCTCCCCTACCACTAAAGGCAACGCGCTGCCTTATTGCCAAGGTGTCGAGGGCTCTTCTCCCAGCTGCTTGCTGCTCTGGGGGTGCCTGTCAGAGGCCAGTCCCAAAGGGGAGCACTGTGGCCATTAGGCAGGTCAGGTTTGATGACCAGATGCTGTGCTGGGCACTGGGACACCACCAGCACATTGCTCTGCTGGGAGAGAGGGAGGCTGCATGGGGCCGGGCAGGGACCCCCTGGTCGGGCTGAGACAGAGGGGTGTGCTTCCCTGCAAAACTGAAATTTGCTCCAGTGCTTTTGACTAAGATCTGGCACCACGCTGTGGCAGTTCTGGGTCTCTGTGAGGAATGAGAGTAGTGCTAGGGATGGTTTGCAGCGTGCAGTCAGTGGCATTTATTCACCAAGTACCAGCACTTGTGTGGCTCCTGAATCCTACCAAGTGCCTAGCAAAGCTGACAACTGACATTTCCCCACTGGCGTTATTCAGTGTCCCAGGAGGCAGTACTGCTGTTGTGCCAGAACCTGGAAAAACATATCCTTTCCAGGTGTTTGCATTGAGGATTTCCTGTGGTATCTTACTTTTGAGAGCGGCCTCTCTACTTTCCCCTGCTGTTACACACATGCTGGAAATCTTGTTACACGCCTAGAAAATGCATTTCTGTCTCTGTTCAGTGAAGGCTGTAGTCATCAGATGATTTATTTGCTCTTTCTGTATGGCCCCCATTACCTGTTCCTGCCCCTCTGACCTGTCCTTCTCCTCTCTTCCTAAGGCAGTACATGGTGCTACTGCCCTTTCTGATACACACTGATTCTTCTGAGAAAGTCTGTGTTCAGCTGACCCACCTGAATGAGTCTGTGACACTGAGCACCACACTCGAGTATCAAGGGGAAAACAGGAGCTTGATTGATGATGTGGTGTCGGAGAAGGACGTGTTCACCTGCATCCCTTTCTCTGTGAGTATCTCATCCTTGTGGGGGCTCATTCCTTGTGCCAGGGATAAACTGCAAGGGAACTGAGTAGTAATGACCAGAGTAACACTGTGTAGGTATTCACTTCCTTCTTGGCCAAAGATATCACCCTCAGCACCCTCTCTCTGCTGAAATCTCCTTAGCATGCTACCTGAATAGGGAATGCTGAATCCTGGAAAGCCAGTCCCCGTCTAGGACAGGAGGAGGAGAGGCCAGGAGAAAGAAGTGGGTTTAGTACTGATGCTCTTGATGATGGCTGTTTGGTGAACAGTGTCTTCAAATGGCTGTCCACATCATCCTTCAACAGCCACAGATTGTCACTTGAGTGCCTTCAAATTGGGGTAGAGCTTTTGAACCTCAGATACTTTTTGCCTTGTGGATACAGTACACTGAATTAATGTGAGAACATAAAGCTGTGATTCCCTGTGTCTGAAAAAGAGAGTGAAGCAGGAAATCCATGGCTTAGTGTAATTGATAGCCCCAGGGACTATAACAAGTCATGGGCAAACAGGAAAGTTGGTCATCTGGCTCATAGCACAGATTATCTCTTTGGCCTGAAGGCTGAAGAGCTGACCTTCAGGACACTGAACAGGTTGGCATCTGTGTCTGGGTTTGTCAGATACAGGCTGAAGAATGATTTTGTCATTTGGAGAGAGATGTATAGAGATCTGGCATGTCTGGTTTGGAAAAGGAGAAGTTCTGCAAGGACTAGGGACATCATCTGAAAGAGAAAGGGGATTATTCCATTGCCCTTGTGAACATCAAAAGGAAAAGGACAGAAAGGTTTTGGTTGGGGCAGTAAGAATTTCTTAAAATTAGGTGGCAGAGCTGGGAGTTCCTTTGCTGCAGAATATTTGCACAATCACTGCACAGCAGTAGGAATGAGTAGGAATATGGGACAAGCAAAGATCAGTCTCTTGTTCCTGATTATAGTGTCCCTCACCTCTGGGTTGGGTCCATCAGGATTATATTAGATCTCTTATTTCATGAAGGCCAGTTCAGTTCAGAAGGCCTTTAAAGGTGGTCCGTAACATAGTTGCCTTCTTACTCTACAGCTTCCAAAATCAAACAGCCTGTCACCCGTCACATTTATCACTGTGACGGTGAAGGGGGCGACCCTGCAGTTCAGGAGCCGCAAGTCAGTGCTGGTCAAGGATTCCGAGAGCTTGGTCTTCGTCCAGACAGACAAACCCATCTACAAGCCCGGACAGACAGGTGCGGGGGAAGGGGTGGAGATTTGCATTTGAAGCAAAAATTCATATTAAAACTGTTGGACTGTGCTGGCCAGATGGCGACTACTTTCAGTTGGGGCCAGAAGAGCAATCTCATGGCCAAGACTTACGTTTTTAATGCTCCATGTGGGAACAATTTGGGGAACCTTAAGATATATGCACATACTTGGGGCACCTACACACTCCCTCTGCCACTGGAAGCTCTGTTGTTCTGTGCCACGCAGTTATTGTCTGCATTAAAATCAGAGAAGGACTGGATATTTGTCCTATAGAGAACAGGGCCAAAATTCAGACTAAGTCATGAAATAGCTTTCAAAGTGTCAGCTGATTATGCTCAATAAAGACAGAGAGAACTCTATAAGCCATTTATTTCTTCTGGGCCATTGATCTCCTAAACTTGGCCTGGACAGGAACCAATGTCCTAAAAGAGACACTGAATTCTCTATCCACCCAGAGCCAAGACAAACTTGCAGCCAAGTGCTGAAATAATTTGCTTGCATCCATCCTTCCTAAGAAGTCAGTCTGGTTATAACAAAATTAGAAGACCCATGTGAATTCAAATGTAAAAATGTATCCTTACAAAGTAGACAAAGGCAACTTAAAATTTAACTTTGGTCCTGATTAATGAGATTCTGATGCCCACGATCAGTAAGATGTTCACACTGCCATGGATATGCTCTTAACATGCTCTTATTCATGTAATTTGTTACATGGGTAACCTCCTAGCATGACTTAGTTTTCTAGTGAATGGAATATCTTTAGAAGAGAACGGCTCTGTTCCATCTGAACGGCATCTGTTCCATTCGGTTTTGCAACTGATGTTTTCTGCTTGGTGACTGCACTGTGGAACCTCACTGTCTGCCTTTCTCCATCAGTTCTGTTCAGAATTGTTTCTCTGGATAACAACTTCCGTCCCTTGAACGAGGTGGTAAGTATGATGCTTCCTTTTTACTAGTTATTTGGCCTTATGTCATCCATGTGGGGAAAGGGAGGAAAGAAGTGTCTTTTGGGGAGAGCTCTCAGTACACTGAAATAGTTGTGCAGTTCCTGGGCTACCTCAGATCTGTTCTTCAAATTTCTGCACAATGCTGCCTTCTACATTCTTGTAAAGGTTTGACAAACTGCAAATGAATGGTCCTGGTGTAAACACCTCAGCCGTGAGCAAATCTGCCATTATCACAGTTTACACAGTAACGTNGGTGCACCTCAAAATCCTCTGTTGCACCACACCAGGTAGTTTCTTCCTTATCCCATTGGGTGATCAGCTAGTTCCCTGAAATGTGGTCATAGCCCTGGCCATTTGACTGTGTTGCTTGCTCTCTGTCTAAATGTCTGTTCTAAATATGGTGTTTCTTCTCTTTCTAGTTTCCTCTGGTCTATATCGAGGTATGTACAAATATTCAATTCACATTCATGTCTATCACACCTCAACATGGCAGCATGACTACCAGTTGCCTCCAGATGATTCTTGCCTATTTTATTTATTAAGCAGGTCCATAACATTAATTTGAATATACAGAGCTTTAACTCATATTGTGGCAACTATGTACTCTGGGCCCAGGTTACAGCGCCTTCTATTGTGCAGCCCTGGGCTCCCCACACAACTCCACTAGTGTCCCCCACTCCTGCCCTGCAGCATCCTGAAACACTGGGGCTGGGCCTCCCCTCACTGCTTTTGTTAGTGCTTTTTAGTTCTCATTGCAGACTCCCACTGTTCTCACAATCTCCTTGTGGTCTCATTATCTGTAGGACCCAAAGAAAAACCGTCTGTACCAGTGGACAAAGACAGAGTTAAAGGGGGGTTTAATCCAGCTGTTCTTCAACCTCACCTCTGAACCTATGCAAGGGACCTACAAAGTGGTGGCACAGAAGGCCTCTGGGAAGACAATTCGGCATCCTTTCTCTGTGGAGGAGTATGGTAACTGTCACTGCAGTTTCAGGTTCCTAACAGCTAGTCCCGTGGGGCATGAAAGCTTAATTGAACAGGGGGGTAGATCTGATCAGGATGTCCAGCATGGCTGGAAAAAATGTCTCCGTGTCCTCTCCCTCCCAAGCATCATCTCTTTCTGAGGAGTGAAGACTGAAGGACTTGAGCCACCTGTCTCCACTCCTCCCTAAGCCCCAGAACACACAGTGCAGATCTTCTGACTGCCCACCTCAGCAAGGCTTCCATCAGGAGGAACAACAACTGTGCTTGAATCAGTCTGTCCACGAGCCTTGCCTCCTTTCAGAGGTGATTTAAGGCCACAGACTCATCTCCAGTCGGCTACACACCTGTTAAGTGTCATGCTATGAGTCTGGGTCTCCCCTGCCTGAAGTCCAAAGTCCTGACCTTTTGGTGTAGGCTGGGGCTGTCTGCAAATTCAAAAATCTTGCCTGTCCTCCCCCCCCAACCTAAGCCTGTAGCTCACATTACGCCTTAGTGCCTTAACCTCTCTGGTGCTCTCACCCCTATGCCAGTTCTGTCTGCTTGCTAGAAAATGGTATCCCAATAGACCCATGCGTGGTTGCAACCAACATACCTTCCCACCCCAGCAAGCCAGCTGCGGCCCTTGTTACATGGTCTGACATGATCTGGCTCATGCAGCAGAGATGAGTCCTGGAATATGAGTCTGGAAGTCGTTTCACCTCTTTGAATTGCAAGACTGTTCCTCTCTCCCAGATCTCCCAAGACAGTCACCATCCAGCTGGGTTTGGATGCGATGTCACCCTGTGCTAAGTCACTGGGGAAGCAATGGGGTCTTCCTATTTTGGTAGTTGGTAGTTTCTACATGCTTGGAAATGCAGAGACCAGGCTGCAGTCCCAGATCTGTACGTTTGTGGGCGACTTAACTCTCTATTTTACTCTGCCCTACTGCTGGGGGACAGATAACCCATGTGTTATCTAAGAAGCTGCTGTAATTTAATAGCTGGTATAATAATCCTGTCTTCTTAGCCGGCACAGTGGTTGGCTGAGTGCCTGTGGTTTTCACTGACTTTAGTGGGATATGCAGGTGATACAAGCCTCTAAAATCTGACCATTTAGATGCAAAACTGTTTCAGGTCATTTGTAAGAATAGCCTTTGAGCAGCCTTCATGTCTCATTCTTACGTTATTTGCCACCACATAGACCGTCTTCCTTTGGTTTTGCTGCAGTGCTGCCAAAATTCGAAGTAACAGTGAAAATGCCCAAGGTGATCACCATTCTTGACGAGAAGCTGCAGGTGACAGTTTGTGGTCTGTGAGTGTCATTCTTTCATGTCCTTCTTGGCTTCAGGTTTTCCTTCAGCTGCTGCTGAAAGTCCAGTTGGGAGACTGAGACATAATACTTCATTATATTTCTCAACCATCTCGGGGTCCCAGGACCAAACAGACTACATCTACCATTAGACAAAAGGCAACAATTATTGCTTGGGGCACTTTGTATGCAACATGTAGAACTATATTGTTGTTCTGTTTTTTTGGGAGGGTTCTTTTTGAGTCATAGAGGATTTCAGACCAGCTACAGTACTAGGGAAGAGGTCTTCAGTTTAGTTTACTTGGGAATGATGTTTTAACTGTGGATTCTGCTTGTCATCGCTGAGAGGAAACCATCAGTGATGCAGATGCCCTCTTTCCTTTGGGCCACCTCACTCAGTTCTGCATAGCAATGTCTCACGCATCCTGCAGGGAGAGCCATGGGTTGGGCTGGAGAATGAGCCAAAAGACCCAGTGCACATACATGTACAAACTAGTTCCATAAGAATTAGGCAGTGGGGTAGATACTTGCAATGTGTTTTCCAAGGTGAGGGGAACTAAATCACCATGAGGGCAAATGATTTCTGCAGACTTGTGTGCTGTTCCCAGGGATGCAATCAGGACTATAAGATTTCAGTGCTCCTGACCCCATTGCCAAGCTTGACCCTAAAATGTTACCAAATTTCATTCTGCTTTTTATTGCCTGTGGTGACCCTGCTGTATCCTGGAGGCAGCTGGCTCCACTGGGGGTGAGCTAGTCATTTTCCTCCATCCCTCTTAACTTTCCTAATGGCTTGTTCTTTCAATCCTCCCTGCTGGTAGGTACACATTTGGGAAGCCTGTTCCTGGCTTCGTGAGCTTCCGCGTCTGCCGGAAGTTTGAACATGCGGCCACCACCTGCTATGGTGAAGAGGCTAAGGCAGTGTGTGACGAGTTCTCTGGACAGGTGAGTCACGGTTACTCTTGCGGGTAGAGTGACAGGAGACAGTGCAGTTTACTAAGCACACCTTGTATGGAACAGGCTTGCTCTGACAGAGTATGTATGAGCGTGAGTGACGAGAGGGGAGAGACTCCGTGTATTTTAAGGAAGCCTGAAGAAGGAGAAAAGATTGGGTGCAAGATGAAATGTGAAAGGTAAAAATAGGGGGAAGGCCTGTGCAGTAAGAAAGGTGTGTGTAAAAGCAAGAAGCTGATGGAGATGGAACAGATGGAAGAAACAAACAAACAAAAAGGTCAGATGGAGTGTAGAAAGTATAAGAGAGAAGTGAGATAGAAAAGGCATGAACGATGAGAGCAGAGCTGGGATTGGCTTACGCTAAAGACAGTGTGTGGGATCAGAAGTTCATGTTAGAAGTAGGAAAGGAGCAGAAACAAGGGTAGGGGTGATACAGTTTGAGCAAGAGGGAAAGGGATATGGATTTAGCAGCAGTAGTTAAGACAGACAGAAAAAAATAATCACTTTTTTCACTCTTCAGACTGGAAAGTCTACAAGAGCAAAACTGAATGGTGTTTGGGGCAGGGACAGGTGCAACAGTGCTAGCTTAATTGACAGCAGCTGGGGTAATAGCAATGGTGGAAATATGCCAGGACAAGAAAGCAAGCAGAAGACGTGCTTATGGTCCTTGGGGTCTGCTATAGCATGATCCCCACAATTGCCTCTGCCACTGCTGTTGTGATCCATGCTGAAAGAAAATATGAACACTGCAGTGCTAACTTCTGTTCCAGGCATCTCTTCCCTTTTCTGTGGAGACCTGCCTTGTACATGAAGGTGCTGAAGACCAGTGGCAAGCTTTGGAAATACTGTTCCAGCTGTCAACCTCTTTCTGTACATACACAGGCTTTGGGTTATGTATCACTCATATGGCTTGTGCATTTTAAGTCAGCAGCTATATTCTAATGTGCCTGATGCCTGACAAACATTTCCTGTGTGGCATACATTTGAGTAATTCCCTATGCTTCTGTATCAAGTGTTCGGAATTTCAAACTTCACACACACATATACACAAAAATCTTCTAGTTTGCAAACTCTTTGCTCTGATGTTGCTGCCAGTTCTTCGAAATGCTCCTTGGCAAGTTATTTATGTGCCTTTCCACTTTTGGTAAAAACAACAGAGGGAATGATCTGTGAGTTTACAGGCTTCTCTTCCAGTTCAGGGCAACGCACAGTGATGGATTCATTAAGTTGGATAAACACTATATAGATGAGACTATAACAGTCTTGTTTGTTTTCCTCCAACAGGCAGACAACTATGGTTGCATTTCTGAAGTGGTAAAGACCAAGTTATTCCAGCTCAAGAGAAGTGGATATGAGAATAAGCTCCATGTGGAGGCTAAGATTAAAGAGGAGGAGACAGGTATGAATCATCTGGATTGAAGAGCCATGTAATAAGCCAAGGAGAGACCAGCAGAAGGGCCTGCCAAGCAGGGGTGAGGTAGAAAAGCAGACTCTTGCTTTTCTGGAATCCTAAATTTTTCCTACCTGGAGGCCAGGAGCAACAACAAAATCGCTTGTCGGGCAAAGTAGGCCTGGAGTAAAAGTACAGACAGAGGCAAATGAATTCTTCATGCTTCTTCCTGCAGGAGTGGAGTTGACTGGAACAAGCTTCTCTGAGATCACAACCACCATTAGCAAAATCACCTTTGAGCATTTAGACTCCCACTACAAACCTGGAATCCCCTTCTTTGGGCAGGTAGGGAAACCATGAGAATGGAATACCATGAGTGCCAAATGATCATGCTACTGCATTTCCTCAACAGATACATGTCCCGCTCTGTAAAGATGATGGACCTCAGTGCTGCTAATCCCTGTGGGCCTCCCCTCCTCTACAGGCTCTCAAATCAGGGAACAGCAGCTGAGAGCGTAGCCCTCATTCTGCTTACCCCTCTGTCCTTGTGCTTCTGCTTCTCCAATCAAGTAGAATTCTGGTTTTCCAGTCTCCTGTTTAGTAGGAGCCCTGAGGGGTGTGGGTGCATGTCAGTCTCCATGTCCGCTCCTCTGACTCAGAGGTGGAGATAAGAAAGGACCAAAGAAATAAGATTCGGAAAGTTTGCAGCTCTCTCTGAAATCAGAGATAGATGATGCACTTGTAAAGTGCAGTGGGGGCTTCCTTGTCTGACATGAACCCAACATTCTTATCTTGGTGGTCTATCAGTCTGTTCAGGTGACAGGCATTCCTCTCCTTCTATACTGTACTGTTTTTGTTCCTCCAGGTGAAACTGGTGGATGGGTCTGGTGCTCCAATTGCCAATGAAATTGTGAGGATTTCTTTACAAGGAGGCCATGAAAACAACTACACAACAAATGAAGAGGGCAGGGCATGGTTCGCCCTGAACACTTCCATGTTGTACTTCGATTCTGTTGGAGTTAGGGTGAGTCCTGCGGGCAGAGATGGTGATGAAGTGACCCACAGGGCTGGAAGGGAAGTATCCCTGAAGTTTCTACTACATATGTAAAAGCACTTAGCTTCTTGTTCCTGGTTGGTTCCTGGTCCTGCCTATGGCAGGGGGGTTGGAACTCGATGATCTCCAAGGTCCTTTCCAACCTAAACCATTCTATGATTCTATGATTCTATGCTTGTGCCAACCTTGACATCAGTGTGGTGGAAATAGTCATGCAACAAACCTGTTTGCCATGTCACAATTGCAGGTAGCTTGTAAGTACTTAATTTCTGCTTGGGAATAGCAATATAGGGTTAGAAGGAACATCAAGAGATCGTAATCTTCCATTCTGCTCCAAGGGATCACCAGCCCTACCTAGACAAATCTGTTTCAAGGGTGGGTCTAACTCTCACAGTGGAGTGCTGCTAGTGCTTCACTGTCTTTCAATTAAATGATTTCCCAAGTATTTAATCTAAATATCCTTTGTGGTCAGTTAAGGCAATGTGCATCTCTCAGAGTTTAATTTAGCATTCTGAGTTTCTAAGCCGTCCTCCTTATTTTTTCTTATTTTTTTTTCTTTTTCCTGCCATAAAGAGAAAGAGTATGAACTGTTCACAGAAATTCTCTCCTTGATGAGAAATTTGTTTATCTGGAAAAATTAAGTGCTGCTGAGCATCCTTTTGTTAGTGTAAAATGCAATATGTGTGGAATATGCACATTTTGTAGTATCACCCTGGAATAGGGCAGATTGCCTAGAATTATATTTGTGTCTCTCCCTACAATTCTCTTGTCACAGATTAAAACCATTAAAAATTGTCCAGAAGTTACCACTAGGTGCTTGAAGTTTCCAGAATTTTGCAGGGTAAAGAAATGGCAAAAATTCCCAAGTTTAGTGAGAAAGATAAGGAAATAAGAGCACGTGAAGCACATGAAATGCTGAAGTAGCACCATTCTAAATGTGAAATATCTTCCCCTTGCTCTCATTTTTAAGAAGACCTGGACTCTGTCAGTTCCTAAACTCTATTCAATTTAGCTTTTGAATTCTCAGGTGGAGACTTTTCCTCCTTTTCTGTAGCATCCTTAGCTTGACCTTGGCACTAGTAATCTCTGAACTGAACAGCATTATGCCTTCTCCAGCACCAGTAATGAAAAGAAAAATGAAAATCAGCTTCTCTTCTCTTTAAACTAACAGGTTATTAGAGTGGGCAAGGTATTAGTGTATTAGGGTAAAGAGCCCTTGAGGGGAGATGATAGTAAACAAACAACTGATATGATTCAGCTTGTTTGAGACAAACTCCAGCTTCTCTGGGAGTGAGATCATTCCCAATGATTTGCTAAGGATACCACCACCCGGTCTTGCATCTTCCAAACTCATGGGTTTTTTTTTTGTAAACTACCTTGTTGCTTAAGTACAAAAAATACCAAACTTTTAACACTAGGCCATGAATTTTGGCTCCAGTTCAGCCACCTGTGTTTGAGAAGCTATGTGTGTATTTTCTCCTTTTCCAGGCAACTCATAAAGTACGCTCCTTCTGCTATGACCGTTCCTGGGTTGTTCCATATTATGAAGAAGCCTATCTCCAACTAAAGCGCTTTTACTCTTCTAGTAATAGCTTCCTCAAAATTGAGCCCAAGTCTGAGACACTAAGCTGTGGCTCCTCCACAGAGGTCCAGGTGCACTATATCCTTACTCCAGAGGCTATAGGAGAGCAGAAGAAAATCGTCTTTTACTACCTGGTAAGATTGCACCTGCCATACAGTGAGGTTGTCCCTGGTGATTGTAGGGGGGCTGGAGATGGAAATTGTGCTTTGTGGCAGTAGGCTTTAAACTCTTTCCTATCATCCTTCATATGTTCTTTCCCCACAAAAAGGAGGGTCTGGGTGAGGAGCAGAAGAGTAAGGATGTCCCAAAGCCCCCTGGGCGAGCACTGGGATTTTGTTACAGGGAGGCAGAGAGCAGCTGAGCAGGGTGCGAGCAGCAGACATACAGCTCAGTTGCTATCCTCTCAGGTTCCCCCTCTTCAAGGTTTGGCTCATGCATAACCTCAGTCACAGCCGGGTTTCTCCTTCCATTCAGGTGATGGCCAAGGGAATCATTAAGCAAGCAGGCACCCACATTCTGGATTTGAACCAGGAAAGCGGTGAGTTCCTCTCCCCTGCCAAATTGTCGCTGCCCTGGGAGGCTAGGCAGCTGTCACATAGACATACAGGCTGCTTCCATATAAATGCAGGGATGTCTGTCTCCAATGTCCCCTAAGATATGGGAAGAGTTTGAGTTTTCTTTTCTCTGCCTTTATTTAGGCTTTGCACAGATTTGCTCTAACCCGCTGTGCCAGCTGTCTTTCTTCTGATGCTGCATTTCTCCAGCTCCAGTGCTCACAGGAGACACAGACTGATGTTCTGTTTTTAGAAGCTGAACCAAAATTCAGCATGCCTATGCACTGGAAAACAGGACTTGAAACAAGCCTTTTCAGTCAGACAGTGAGACTTATGCGTCTCTGTGAGCACCAGCTCACCCTGCTTGGAGGCCTGGAGTTTCATCATGGCTAAGATGGAGTTCAGCATGAAGTCAAACCTAGAATTGTGGCTGCTCCAAGAGCAGGTTCCCTGTACCTTAACTTTTTGCTCTTCTTTTGTTTACTAGCCAAGGGGGCCTTCTTGCTACAGCTGCCTGTACAAGCTGATATTGCTCCAGTGGCCCACGTGCTTGTCTACACCACTGCCCCCAGCAGGGAGGTGATCGCTGATTCAACCAAGTTCAATGTAGAGAAGTGTTTCAACAATAAGGTAAGGTCCACTTCTTGAGGGAGCAGCCATCAGACCGCAGCGTGGTCAAACTCATTTATTTAGATTTAGCCTGGCTAAGCTCATTTATTTAGATTCACTAACACTGGACAAGCGACCTGTCAATTGTTCTAGGTAGCTTCACTGCTTACTGGTTTGTGCTAGCTTGAAGGAGACCAACTGTTGGAAAAAAGGTGCCAGCAGGGACTACACTGATAAAACCCCTCTTAGCAACTACTCACAGCCACTGATCTCACAAATGGTCCTGTGTAAGAAAAAGGGAGGCCACATGTCTATGTCATACTGCAACCCGTATATTTCACTCCTTTTCCCACAAACTCATTCCAGCAATGAGGTGGCTGCGTGGTCACAGAGCAAAAATAAAACACACACAGTCCCAATCCAGTGGGAGAAGCTAATATTTGTCAGGTCTTCAACTCCCTTACATCTCATCCCGTCATTTTTAATTTCTGTTATATGTTAATGGAGATAAACCTTGCCTGAACCTGCTGAGCAATGCACAGCGGTGCTTCAATAGCAATGGTGAGACTGAAGGAGTGCAGAAAAATAAAGCCTTCTTTCTAGGAGCATGTGGATCAGGATTCTTTTATAGCCGCACATATTCCTTATGCAGAAGAGCAGTTTGATGTATGAACAGCCGTAAGAAGAGAAGAACCTCAAAAATGCCCACCAGGACTTCAGAACAGTAGACAGGACACTGCAAAAGGCAGTCCCTTGGCCTGCTAAAACCCAAGCTAAATGAGTTCTTCTGGTGTCACTGTAGGAGCTTGGTGACCTGAGTTTTGTTTATATATTAAAGGTAATTCTACACACCGCATTAAGGTCTGGATGTAAGCCAAGTGCCAAGTGATTTACGTGCTTAGGTACTTTCCTCTCTGAAAACACCTGTATTCAAAGCTATTGTCAGTCCAGACAGGACAGACTTTGGGCTATCTCTGCTGGACAGTTTTTCTAGTAGCATGCTTGCTACAGCCCGTGTTCTGACACTTCCTGAAGAATATGAGACTGCTTTTGCAGTCTCAAGATTATGAGTGCACCCTGGGAGAGGTGGGGTGCGTCAGCAGAAGGCAAGCTGTGGTCCGGTTGGCATATGAAGGAGACTAGCAGCTGATGCTGCTTTGTCAGGGAACATGTTTACTCTGAGGACGCTTTGATGGTTGCACACTAGGGGAGGGTTTGTGCTGCTGAGGAGGGGGAAGATCTATGCTGGTTAGCCATCTTATTACAAAATCATGTGAGGTGGTGATGAAAACAACTTCTGCTAGCAAGAACTTGCAGGGCAGAAGTTGGTAGGGGGTTGTTAAAGTTGTGAGTTAGGTTTTGGGGAAGGCACACAAGTTTGGCGGGCCTCAACCAACAGGCCAGTCCTTCAGAATCATTACCAGCTGGTAGATACTGCAATATTGCTCCAGGGCATCACTGCTTCTCATGTTACCAAAGAATCTGCTAAGCAAGTTCTTTGCAAGCTTGTTTTCTCTCCACAGACAATACATGGGTGCAGTACAGAGACTGGACCTGGTTCAAGACCATGCCCAGCTGCCCGAACAGATCTAGCCACTGTGTGGGATTATCTCATTACATTCGCAGGGGCCATAAAACTCAAAACTGCCTTAGAAGTTTTATAAGCAATTGTGATGTTTGAAGTTGCCAAGAACTGTTAGTTCTGATTCCTCTGGCACTGCAGGATGGAAACCCAGCTCTGCAGTAGCACAGAGGGAGTGTGTGCGTGGGGTGTGTGCATGTGTATGTGAGTTTTGTAAGGTTGGAACTGAGGCACTCAACTGGGGGGAAAAGGCCTGCATCTGTGACACAGCTTTTCCTGTGGCTACAGGTGGACTTGAGCTTCTCTCCTTCTGAAGGCCTGCCTTCTTCTGATGCTCACTTGCTGTTCAGAGCCTCCCCAAACTCCCTCTGTGCTGTCCGTGCTGTGGACAAGAGCGTTCTCCTTATGAAGCCAGAAGCTGACCTGTCACCCAGCTCTGTAAGTACTTAGTCTGTGGAACAACTTGGAGCCCGGTCAGAGCAAGCACAGCCCAGTGTTGTGGTAGAAACAGTGAATAGACCCTCTTGTCAGTGCTGACACAGGAAAGCTGCCCTGTGCTGTTTCTTGTCTTCCTTCAGTGGGCAAAAAGATGAGAACCGTGCAGCAGCTGTTTCTTAGGAGTTTTGTGTGACTGTAGGGATGGCAATTAGGAAGACCTTTTAAGGCAACTGCTTCTCTTGGCCAGAGCCAAACACTGTTGTGAGTTTAATGATGAATTTTCAGTGATTCTCTCCAGCCATGGAATAATTTTCTTGGAGTAGCATCTGGAAGTGTCAGAGTTTATTCCCCTCATGCCAAGAAGCAAACAACAATCCCTGGGTAGAGACAAAGGACTGCAGATGGGCTGGCCAGTGTAAATTTTTATATATTTGAGCCATAATAACCAGAGTAACATGCTGTCCATAACAAAAAAGGCAGTATCTCCAAATTTGGATCTCTTTTTTGATTCCCAAATTCCCATTGCTCCCACCACAGGGAGGACCATGGCAATGTGGATGTATGTGCAGGTGATGTCACTGCTGTGGTGCTTGTATCCAGCTCCCTCAGTTGTGTTTTGTGACAGTGGACACTGAAAATGCCAAATAACCTGCTCTTTCTCTCCAGGTGTATAGCTTGCTGCCAGTGAAGGAACTGCATGACTATCGCCGTGGTCCAGACCTGTTCTTGGAGGAGCCCCTGGAGAACTGTGTACCCTTGAAGAAGATAGTTCTGAATGGAATCACCTATTCTCCAGTAGTGGAGATGAACGAAGAGGACACTTACAGCATCCTAAAGGTGTAGCTCTCTTGTGTGGTTAGGGAGTGGAGTGGGAGGAGGACTGAGAATGCTTAAGCCTTCAGTGGCATAATGGAAGGGGTTTGTGAAGCTGAATGATCTGACACTAATTTTTACTCAGTGAGAGTCATAAGCTTCACCTGTCTTGCCAGCTTTGCTCCTGACTTGGTGGAATAGGGATAAGTCTCAAAGTTTTCTTAAAGGAAAAGCTTTCAGGCTGCGATAGGTCAAGAGGAAATGGCCTCAAGTTACGCCAGGGGAGGTTCAGATTGGGTAATAGGAAAAATTTCTTCACCGAAAGGGTTAACAAACATTGGAACAGGCTGCCCAGGGAAGTGGCAGAATTGCTGTCCCTGGAGGTATTTAAAAGACGGGTAGATGTGGTGCTTAAGGACATGGTTTAGTGGTGGTTTTGGCAGTGTTAGGTTGATCGTTGGACTCGATGATCTTAAAGGTCCCTTCCAACTGAGATGATACTAAGATACTAAGACTTGAAATGAAGTTCTAACAGGAGGTAAATAATCCTGTGCCATTACAGGTACCCCAAATAAATCAATACATCCTTGAACTGCATTGGAGCCACAGACATTTCCTTCCAGAGAGAAAGCTCTGTATCTACTCCCTGGCTCATCCTGAGCCCCAGGCTGGAACTGGATTGGAACCAGTGCCCTGGAGACAGATACTTTGCCCTATACTTTGGTCTCTTTTAACCACCCAGGCACCCAGACCAGGGTTGGGGCGTTCATCTCAAGGTCCAATGCACAGACAGTAACAGCTTCTCCTTTTGAGGCAGTAAAATACTAACGTCAGGTCTGCTGTGTAAACATCAACAGGACTCAGTAACAAAGAAACGTGTTGGATTTCTCTCTCATAGGAATTGGGTTTAAAGGTTTTCACAAATACCAAGGTGAGGAAACCTTGGTATTGCAACACTGAGAATCCCATGCCTGCAGCAGTCCACTATGCATCACCTTCAGGCATTACGGCACCGTCTATGCACTCAATGAGGACAAGCGGTAAAGGAACTGGGTCTTGTTATCACCTCTGTTCTGAACAGAGATCCTGTCTGTATTTTGGGGTGAATACTCCAACAAGAGTTGGGGTTGTGGATTTAACCCTTGGAAGTAGTACTGAAGTAGTGGGTTCACAGATGTCAGCTTCTGCATGAGTGTGAGGCATATCTTGTTTGCTGGGTTGTGAAGGTCTACACACAAGCTTTGATAACTCCGCATTATAAGTCATCAGAACCAGGTAATTTTCAAAGATTCTAACAGAGCAGAGAATATTATTCTGCTGCTGAATTCTCTGCTGACTAGGCTTTTGCACTAGTCTTTTCCTAGATATCACTTAAGGGGTATCCAATACCATCTTCAGTCTGCCCTCATTGACTCACCCAGTTTTATGTATGGTTAAAACCAGATGAAGCGGATAAGAAAATTTTCAGTGACAAGTTGGTAGACTTTGGAGGCTCAGAATGGTAAGATGCAAGTGGCAGAAGTCCAGTCTGAAATGGACGCACCCTATTTCTAAGGGCTATTTCAGCTCTTACACTGTAGCTGTTTGGGCAACAGAACTGGCCATATCATCGTCCAGAGTCTCATATTAAGGGAAATATCCAAGAAAACCTAAGTTATTCTATCTGGATAACTGATTCAGAGAGTTTTCCTTTGGAACAAGAACCTGTGCTTTTTTACATATCCAGTTTTAAGACAATTTCAAATTCTGACAAAAGTTGCTAAGGTGCAGGATAGATGCTTTATAATTATTTTAAACTGAAATAGGTAGCAGTAAGAAGACTGAAATACCATGATAGACAAATACAAGCAAGCTATCTGTCATTCTTGCTAGGAGCTATGTGATACAGCTCTGATCTTTCACTGATGCCCTGAGACCTCAGACTCTGGAGGTGCCTGTTGCACAGATAGTATGGATACTTGCTACACAATTTTTTTCTAAACATAGAAATTAATTTAGCCAAAGTAAAGATGACCAAAACTAGAATTTAGTTAATAACTTTTCTTATTTATCTGCTTGGGTGGATTTCTCTTTCTGTTTGTAAAAGCCAAGCAAACCAAGTCCCACCCACCCCATCTTTGTTTCAATAAAGGGTTATTTTTTTACCAAACTTTGTCCCAAACTCAGAATATTTTGGGGGGAATAATTTTTATATGTCAAAATTTTGTTTTAGTCAAAACGTCTATTTTTACCCCTCCCAAATTCCAATGGCATGTTTTCACTTTGAGCATCTTCAGCCTAGTTCTTGAGGAGGCCATAGATTTGGCAGGGAGGTGGTTTTCTGAGTCACAATGACCCTACAAAAAACACAGCAACAGTGGGATGTTCCATTACTAGCTGGCCCAATAGAATGGAGGATGTTACGTTGAGATTATACCCAAAAGGGAAAAGGCTGCTTGCACAGAAGGTCATAAATAGGTCTTTGCTCTAACATCCTTATTTTAACCTTGTGAAGTGCTGCACCACAGACTTTGAGGTTCGCTGGAGACCAGTGGGAAACACTGGAAGGATAGCTTTTGCTAATAAGCCCTGACCCTGAAACTTCACTGCTGTTGGTATCAGTGCTTACTACAGCCACAGCAAACATCTGCTGCCAGCACAGCTTCTGGTTGCCACACAGATTGCCACTTTCTCAGACCTAAGCATGGTGCTGATGTAGATCTTGCTTGTTTGGAATTATCAGTAGTTGATTTCTTTTCCATCTCATCATATTCAGGCATTCAGGCAAATAGATTTTATGACATGTTAAGCACACCTGAAGAGCTGACGGAGACAGTCCGAAAGTATTTCCCAGAAACTTGGATTTGGAGTTTAGTATCTATAAGGTGAGCACCTTGGGCTAGTTCCTCCCTTTTTAATAAAACTGGTTTTATAAGGCAAAAACATGAATCCCCACATGTTTGGCAAGCCTTTTCAATGCTAAAAAGTCCTTCATTGTTTGCAGAGATCACTTGGCAATCCTCTGAGATGGAATTACCTTCAGCTGTGGTTAGGTTTGTCCAAGGAGTGGTCAAGGGTCTGGAAGAAGATGTGGGGTGGCCCTACAGTAGCAAACATACTGTGCCCCATCATTCACATAGGCAGTACTGTTCAGTAGGCTGAAAGGGGTACAGATAGTCACCAAAATGCTATAATAGTCACCCCTCTGTCCTTTCTGTCTGTGCTTCACCAGCTCTGAGGGAAATGCTGATCTAGATGTGACCATCCCTGACACCATCACCGAGTGGAAAGCTAATGCATTCTGCACTTCGACAGACACGGGCTTTGGCCTGTCCCCGACAGTGTCCCTCAGAGCCTTCCAGCCCTTCTTTGTAGAGCTCACCATGCCCTACTCTGTAGTACGTGGTGAGTCCTTCATGCTGAAAGCCACCGTTTTCAACTACTTGACCACCTGCATCAGGGTAAGGAAGGTTTAAGTCCTTCTGTGTACCTTCTTGTACACCTCTTGCCTTCACCTAGCTTTCTTATCTTATCTCTGAGTAGCCCTAGACCCTTCATCCCTGAAGTTCTTATGTTATTCCTCTTATATACTCCAAACGCAGAACCCGCAACCCCAGCTCTCTGCTCTTTTGCTACTGAAGAAATAGCTATTGCTATGGCTTCCTAGCTCCCTGTCTCTCATGATCATCCTTCCCTGATTGTGGCTCTCTCTACAACTGGCAGGTCAGTGTGACTCTGGCTCAGTCTACTCATTTCCTGGCTACTCCGGTGGAAAAGGAGGAAGAATCTCATTGTCTCTGCGAGAATGGGAGGAAAACTGTGGCTTGGCTGGTGACTCCCAAATCTCTAGGTAAAGGTCTCAGGGTGCTGAAAACTGCAGGGAGGGTTTCTCTGTGCTCTTCCCCCTGTTCAGTATTGAGTGTTAGAGCAACACAATTTCCTGGGAAGCACTGCAGCTGAGTGTCTGTCTCATTTGGGGTTACTTGGGAGGCAAATGTTTGTGGACTCAATAGTGTCCACGGCCATGTCTGGCACCACATGCAATTCCATCAAGCCTTACAGCCCTTGGACAACACCTTCTGAAGCCTGAGACATTGCTGGTCAGCAGGGATGCTCTGTCAGCTCCATCCCTCCCAGAAACTGGATGATTGCCCCATGGGATCTTCATACTATGTTTTCACTGTTGTTATTACGTGCTGTGGTAGCAGCTGTGGTGTGCATGTGGGGTAGCAGTGGGACTGGTGAGTCCCACCACTGTGGCGTCCTAGGTTCTGGAAAACAGTCACCAAAATAGAGTCACCTTTCAATTGCAGTGCAGCTCTGCTCCAAGATGGCTTCTGACAGATAGCTATGTTCTTGTTGGAAAAAAGCAGGGACCAGGTGTGATAGAAAATCCCTATCCATGGACGTGTGAGTTGAAACTCCTGGAAGTGGCAGTGACTCCCATTGCCTGCCACTGCCCGGCAGGGCTGGCTGACTCCTGTTTCCTCCAGGGCAGGTGGAGTTCTCGGTGAGCACTGAGGCCCTGCAGAACCAGCAGCCCTGTGGGAATGCCATTGTGGAGACCCCTGAGAAAGGGCGGAAGGACACGGTCATCAAACAGCTGCTGGTGGAGGTATGTGGGCTGTGGGAAGGGGAGGACTGAGCTTTCCCACAGGCTAGAGCGTACATTGTGATGCAATTGGACAGGGTGCTAGACAATCTCATTTAGGCTCCCTTTCTCATGAAAGGTTGGACCAGATTATCATTCAAGGTCCCTTCCAACCTGGGCTGGCCTATGATTCCATGAGATCACTATGCAGCGTGGCAATATGATGGTCTTACATCATCTTTATACTTTGGCAGGGCTGCATAAAGACTACAGTTTCATAACATAGCTCAATAACACAGTGTCTCCCAGTAGTCTAAAATTCCCCTGTCCCCTACTGTAGCAGGACTCCTACTCCAATCCATCCTTCCCTTTATCTCCTATCTGTGACCTCCTATTTCAATACACCCTCTTTACAGCTCCTCTCCTTTTTTTGAGACAGCCCCAGCAGGTTTGCCAGTCAGCACATACTGCCTGTATGCTAGTTGAGTGCCAAGCAAACGACCTCTTAAGAGGAGTGTTATGCAGTTCTGGTTTGGTACCATAGCCTAGCACCAGGATGAAGGTGGGGGATTCACAAGCACCTGTAGAGAAGTCCCCTCAAAAGAAGTCCACAAAAATGTGCTAAAATTTTACAGCTTAGCCATTTCCTGCGTCAAGACAAGTAGCTGGTGCTATGTGGTATAGAAGGAAATATTATGTGGCAGGATTGCATAACCTTTATAGGAAAATGCTAGTTTATTATACGGGGTGTGGTAACCTGGCAGGTAGATTCTATGTTCTTAGCTTTTCTCTGTATCATAAAAAAACCTGATGCTTGCCTATTGTGTTGTATGATATCAGTATTGTCACCAGATACCTGAAGTTCTTATGTTATTCCTCTTATATACTCCAAACGCAGATCTGTCACCAGATATTACAGTGTACAACATCTTCCCTTTCTATTATCAAGAGACACTTTTTTTTTTCCCCTAAAGCATCTGCAGCATTATGATAAATAGCACTGCAGACATCTCTTCAGGACAGCCCTCTAGAGCAACTGTGAGCTTTGCTAACAAAAGCACTTGCTGTAATGCTGCAGTCCTCTTGTTACAAGGATGTTAAGTGTCTCTTGCTGCATACAATAGTTGCAGGTTGTCCATGTGATGATCCTGCAGTGTCTCCCTTTCTTTTTCCGATCCTTCCTCCACCTGCAATACCAATCACTTAGGATCACGTTTCTTGTACTTGCTTAAATTATTATTTCAGAGCTCTGTATTTCAGGGAGTGTTTGTGACTGCCTTTCCTTCTCCAGTTCACTCACTTTTCATGTATTCTTCTGTCCTTGTTAAGGATTCCTCTGACTGTCTATACTTCCTGTCTCACTAACTTCTCACCTCTCTTGTTTTCCTTCATCCCACCCAAGCCTGAAGGAGTTGAGAAGGAAACAGCCCAGAACTCTGTGCTCTGTGTAAAAGGTAAAGCCCTCTCTCTTCACTCTGTCCATTTGTTCCTGTGTGGTTTGGTGGGTGGGACGTGGCTGGAGGAGGAAGATAATGCTGCCTCTACCATAATCCAGATAGGCTGATATTTTTAGGTAATCAAAACATGCCCCATCAGCTGGGAGTCTGAAACCTAAGACAGAAGAAAGCCCTAAAGAATGGACCATCCTGCCTAAGCATCAGGGTATAAGCTAGGCCAGATTTACCATGACTGTTTGCATCCCTGTTCTATTGTATGCTGGCATTTGAGTTACAAGTGCTGTTTCCTGTTTTCTAGTGTGCTGAAGAAAAAGCTGTAGAGATGTGATCTACACTGCCTAACAGTGGCTGGGGGTGATTTCATGCAGAGATTGCCTTATAGCCAGGGAAAAACGAAGTGGTTGAAGTCAGGGCATTTCTAATAGGAAGCATTCCTGTTGTTTCAATGAGGACCCTCCCCTTCCACTAGCCATTTCTTGGGACTGCCCTGAAGCCGTTTGGGTCTTGTTTCTCTCTCAGGAGTGACTGTGAAAGAGAAGTTTTCCCTGTTGCTTCCCTCAAATGTGGTACAAGACTCAGGCAGAGCATATTTCTCAGTGCTGGGTGAGTGAACAGCCTGGGAGAAAGAACCATGTGCTGTTTCTGCCCCTCTGTATTGGCCTCCTACCTCACAGCTTTTTCTCTTGGTTTCCAGCACACCTTACTCCTCCTGCCTTTCATCCTTTCTGGCTCGAGCATTTTGCCTTCCAGTTGTGTTCTTTCTTTTCCCCTTTCTGCATGTGCTTTTGTTCAGGGTTCTCTGCCAGTGCCCTAACCTTTCTCTCATTTCCCTCTTTTTCTCTGCTATTCTGTGTTTCATTCCAGGATGTTTATCAATCCAGATTTTCTTTGTTCTTCTCTGTCATGTCCTGCTTCTCTCATTCAGTAGCGCCTTCTGATTCTGACAGCCAGCCCTGAGTTTTGTTAATCTGGTATCTCCTGTTCCCCAGGTGACATTATGGGCACTGCCATGCAGAACCTGCATCAGCTCCTCCAGATGCCATTCGGCTGTGGGGAGCAGAACATGGTCCTCTTTGCACCCAACATCTACATCCTGGACTACCTGAACAAGACAGGGCAGCTGAGTGAGGAGGTCAAATCCAAGGCCATTGGATACTTAGTGAGCGGTGAGCTAGGACATGGCTTTTGCTTCTGCTTTGCCTTTTTTCCAGATCCTCCCTGGAGTGGTTGTGTCAAACGTTGGCCAGATGTGGAAAGAGAGCTTCTCTCATGCACAGATGGTCTCTGCTGTATGCCTTAGAAGACCCTTCACTGCTTTTTCCTTTATTATTTTCTGTTGCTTAAGTGTTAGAGTACCTGATCATTGCACGCACTTTTCTCTGCTCTCTAACTGGATTGCAATGCAGTGCACAGTTGTCAGGTGACCTGCTACAGTGACTTGTCCATTGTCATTAATGCACCCTGCCTTCCTTCTGAAGAAAGGCAGGTGTTGCTTCTCCTCATGCAGTATAAGCAGTGCAGGGAGGTGGGGATGTACCAGTACTTCTTGTTGGCTAGGATAGGACTGACCTACTCCTCTCTCCTTTGCCTTTGCTGATACAGCTGTTTTTCTGTTCCCCCATCCCTCAGTAGACTTTCTCTGGCATCTGAATCTTGCTTTAACTCTCCATTGTAGGTTATCAGAGGCAGCTGAACTACAAGCACCCAGATGGCTCTTACAGTACCTTTGGACCACGTTATGGCCAACCGGGGAACACTTGGTGAGATTTCAATGTCACCTATGCCTCCTCTATATGCTCCTTTTTCTCACCTAAACACTTGTAATAAATGCTGCATGACAATAAATGGAAATGCTGTTGTAGACCAGCAGGCTTTCCAGAGTTGGTGTGGTCCCTGTGCTGCATCCTACTTAATGAAATAGGCTGCATCAGCCAGTTATGTAGCTGAAGCACGTTATCCCACCAGCAGCTCTGAGGACCATGACAGAAAAGAAGGAAATGGAGATAAATTGGGGAAGAAGGGGACAGGGATTTCACATCCTGATTGAGGAAGGCTGAAGAGTTGCAGTCACAGCTCTTCCAGACTAGCATCTGCTGAGAAGGCTGCTGGGAAGGGTGTTTCCATATAAGTGGAAAGGATGATAATCCAAGAGAAGAGCTGTATGTTTTTTTTTTTTTTTTTTCAAGAGTGTTTGTGTGTTACTAAGCAAAGAGAGCCTAGGGGAGCACGTGTGTTGCCAGTTTGACTTACTGCAAAGTTTTGAGTTGCTCCAGCATATCATTGCGATGCATTTTCAATTTTAGGTAAGGGTAAGAATGGATGATTTCATCACTGTTGGTTTGCTTTTAGTTTCTGAAACAGTATTTGGCTCTTGAAAGCATGTTGTCTTCTCACCACATGCCTGCTTCTTCTCCATATCTGTTTGTAACAACTCTAGCAAAAACTCTTCTACCATGTTTTTCTTCACTTTAAAACCCTGGGGAGTTCTGGGAAACCCATGAAGCATGGATTTCTACTGCAAGAGTCCTGCCAGCAGACCATGAGCTAGCAGGGATTTAATTATTCTTCCCTGTCATTTTGAGTATTACTGTTATGCAGATGTTAAGCTCATTGGCATGCAATCCCCTACTTTTTCCAAAGAGATTTGTTTAGATACGGATCAACAAACTGTAGCCTCAACACAAAGGGATCACAGGGTTTTATGAGCCAGATTTCTTGAGGTGAAGATATAACATACATGTGTTCTGACTAATTGGCCTACAGTTCCCCAGGGCTTCTTGCTTTTCTCCAGACAGATGATGTGCACATGTGCCCCGTCACCTGAGATGGACAACAGGCCTGCTCAGGCCCTTCCACTGCTCTTTCTCCCTTACAGGCTCACAGCCTTTGTCCTCAAGTCCTTTGCCCAGGCCCGACCTCACATCTTCATAGATGAGAAGCACATTCAGGATGCTTTGGTCTGGCTTTCCTACAAACAAAAGGAGAATGGCTGTTTCCGCAGTTCTGGGACGCTCCTGAACAATGCCATGAAGGTAACACGTCTGCCTGGTTGGTTTTTTTGTGAGTCTAGAACTTGACCATAATTTAGATGGGTCCAGTTGAGCTTCTTGAGCACACATGCAGATAAGAAATTCCCATGTCAATGGCAAGAATTAGGGAGCCAAAGGCCATTCTGTATGATCACCACAACAGGAAGTAGAATGAAGGCTAGCCTGCACTTTATAAGTAGTATTGATACCTCCACATCAGCTGCAAGGGGGAGGACGTAAGCTAAGGGTCTACACTGCCAAATGAACTATTCCCACTGGAATGGGAGAAAACACTGAAGATAAGAAGCTAGGTGGGGTCAGCATTCTACCTTTGTGTTTCTCTGCAGGGTGGAGTGGACAACGAGGTCTCACTGACGGCCTACATCACTATCGCATTGCTGGAGATTCCTCTGCCTGTAACCGTATGTGGCTGCACCCCTACTTGAGTCAGTTATGTTGTCTCAGTCTATGATGACACAATACTGCCCAGAATTTGCTCCAGATTGGAAAAAGGACTTGGTTGTTGAGCACTGTGACATAAGAGTTATGTGCTCAATTTTAGCATTTCTGGAACACATTGTACCCTACTTATTCCTAGACCTCATTCTGGCAGACCCCTCCTCAAAGTTCTGTAGAACGGTGTGTCATTATCAAGGCAAAAACCTCATTTCTCCCTACCCTTCTAATCACTGGTTATCTCCTCCCAGCACTCAGTGGTGCGCAATGCTCTGTTCTGCCTGGAAACAGCAGCAAATGAGAAAGAAAACCATGTGTACACCAAGGCACTGATGGCGTACGCCTTCGCCCTGGCAGGGAAGCAAGACAAGCGGAAGGCATTGCTTGCCTCACTTGAAAAGGAAGCTGTGAAAAAGGGTGAGTGCTTCTGGTGGGACGTCTGTCTTCCTACCCACTGGCCTTACATCTTCCCTTGATAAAATGCCTTCTGTTGGTGGGGCAATGACTGCAGGAAATGGCTTCTGTGGGTGGGGAAAGGTGGAGGGAGAGGAAGGACTTGTGCAAAGGGGGTGCGTTTTTGAGAAATCCCTCTCAGTGCCCGGTCCTACTTCTCTGCTCCGAGGGAGTTTGTCAGGAAGAAGCACGCACCATCCCTGTCGGTGCTGAGCTAAAGGGTAGCTCTGCCAGCGTCTCTCCTCAGTCCGCTCCTCTTGCCACACCAGGCACGGCTTAGCAAAGGCTTTGTGATGTTTATGGCCCCTCCTTCCTCCCAGTGCACGTGCTCAACATAGAACAAAGCTGACCTTGCACAGCACAAGGGATGATAAATCAGAGAAGAGCTGGATGTGCTGAGAGAGAAAACGAATATACAGGTCATTTCAGAGGCCACAGCATATGCTCTGAGTCTTCCAGGATATCACGTAACGGCTCGGAAGCATTCTGGTAAAGTCAGGCCGGACAGTGGTTTGCCCAAGCATTAGGCAGCAGGGTTGTGAAGGAAGTATCCCCAGCACCTTTTGCCTTTTCCACCTGCAGGTGACTATCAATCCATGGTCACTTTCTGTGGGTCATTTTGCCTCACAGAGCTTGTCACTGCCCAACCCCGGCATCTCTACTCACCAAGGGTAGGAGTGCCAGCCTGGTGCTCTGCTGGGGCTCAAGCCCACAAATGTCTCTGTGAACCTGGAGTCTAAGCTAAAGTGGTACCCAGGCCTGAGGACTGAGCCTCAGCAGTCTCAGACCCATTGTAAACCTGCAGCAAGTGTAAACCTCACCCTTCCACTTCATCCTACATGACACATGCCTTGTGGAGGCTCTGTCCTCTCAACTGCACCAGCAGCAGGTCAAGAACTGCCTTGCAATAACGACTAATAATGGCTTGTGTGCTTGTCTCCACTCTCCCCGCCTCCTGGGAAGAGGGGTCTGTTCATTGGCAGCGGCCGGGGAAAGAGCCAGAGGTTGATCTCCCGTACTATCACTATCGAGCTCCCTCTGCTGAAGTGGAGATGACTGCCTACGTGCTCCTCGCTCAGCTCACCACGCAGCCGGCACCTTCCCAGGAGGAGCTGTCATTCGCCTCTCATATTGCAAAGTGGATCAGCGCTCAGCAGAATCCCAATGGAGGCTTCTCTTCCACCCAGGTGAGCTGCTTCCCTCCCAACACCTCACACATCAACGTCAGAAGATGGCAAGTGTCAGAGACCCAGGTGGGAGCACAGTAAGGTTTGCCAGGCAGTGCATTCCCGCAGTGTCTACCATGGTTGCCAAGTTCCCAAGAGGCTAGAGGCTCGTACGTCAGGTAGTAGCTCTGGGGATGACTGATATTTTGGTTCATGACCTGGTTTTCTTGACACAGTGGGGCAGAACAGTCGGGACAGGAGGGACGTCTGTCTGTGCCATTGGCAAGGACTCGCACTGCCATTTGTTTGTGCATCTGAAGTTGCTGCTTCACCCTGTGGCCAGCGAGTGAAGGCTGCGCAGAGCTCCATGCCAGGGAGCTCAGGGAACATGCAACTGCTGTGCAGAGGGCACAGGAAGGGAATGGAAACATGCAAAAGCTGCTCTTTCCCCCTCTCCTTTCTACTTAAAACTGGAGAAAGGGAAGAGTGCAGGGCAGGATGCCTGCTGACAGCAAAGAGCCGGCTGGGGGAGGACAGTCTGTGGAAAGGATGACTGTATCCCCCTGGGTGCCGGGCCCCGTCTCTTGCAGGACACAGTGGTGGCTCTCCAAGCCCTGTCCCTGTACGGGGCCATCACCTATGCCAAGAGCGGAGCAGCTTCCAAAGTGACCCTGAGATCTGGAGGGGACTTCCAGCAAGACTTCCAAGTGGATCCCACAAATCGGCTGCTGCTCCAGCGCGTGCCCCTGCCCCAGGTGCCAGGGGAGTACACCACAGAGGTGTCTGGCGAAGGATGCGTCTACCTGCAGGTGAGGGTGATGAGGGCAGGGGGCACCCTGGCAAGGGAGTCCATTTCCAGGCAGGAGCCAGGGAGAGGGCAGAAGGGACAGCGGAGAAGGGAGGAGTGGGAGGGAAGGCTCTGGGAGAGGGAAGAGGAGAAGAAGAGCAGAGCTATGTGGAGGAGAAAGAGTGGAAGGAAAGGAGGGAAGGATCCAGCAGTGTGGAGGAGCTGTGAGAATGGGAGAAGTGGGGAGGCTGGATGGGGAGAGGATAGTCTCTCTCACGTATTGAGCACACATGCATGCACACTCACCCAGAGCTGCTGGCTCTCCCCTAGACAAGCCTGAGGTACAACGTGCAGCCCACGCAGGAGGATGCACCCTTCATGCTCCACGTGTACACCATCCCAGAGACATGTGCAGACTCCAAGGCTCCCAGGGCCTTTGACATAGGCATAAATGTCAGGTGAGTCTGCGTTTGGGTCTGAGGCTTCCTGAGAGGGCTGGAGCTGGGAGCTGGAGGAGGTCTGGTGGTCCAGGGAGAGCTAGTCTGGAAGACCTGGAAGGGCAGTGCATCCCCTGGAAAAGTGGGCAGGAAGCAGTCAGGTTGGGAGGAGAGGCTGTGGAGGAAGGACAAGTCCTGCAGTGATGGAACTGTGTGGGCTGCCCAGGGCTGGGCTAGTGAGAGGCTTCATAGATGACTTGTAGACCCTGGCAGAGCTGGAGAAGAAGGTGCTCGACTGCCAGGATGTGGTGGAGTGCCAAGATTTATGGAGAAGGTGGAAGTGCCCGCAGCTTTGACTTGAGGTGCACTGAATCTTTGTTGGTTGGTTCCTTAGTTACACTGGGGAGCGCAACGGCTCCAACATGGTGATTGTTGATGTGAAGATGCTGTCGGGATTTATCCCTGTGAAGTCCTCCGTGAGGAAGGTAGGAGCCTGTTTGTCAAACAACGGCCAGCTTCTTATGTCCAAAACACCTTCCAAGTGTCTGTAACAAACTACAGGGCTTCAGGGTTGGAATCAGCTTGATCTTTCCATTGTCATCTACACATTTGCTGTGTACAGTGTTCTCTTTTCATACTTGGCTCAAGGCCAGCACAAGGGGGGACAATGTGATGAATCTGGGAAAAATAGACTACGTAATTGTTTCATTAGACTGGTGATGGGCACCTTTATTATCACTGTGTCCTGATAGCTCCCTAAATGCTTTGTCTGTGCAGAGGACATTCAAAAGTAGTGCTGTTTCCTTTTCTCTCTGCTGATCTGACAACACGTTATACCATTGTAACTGTTCAGGCCTTAGGTCACTGTTTGAGATGCTGACTGGGTGCATGGTCTGGAAAATAAAGGCAATCGTAACATACTGCAGAACTAGCAAGCCAGAAGGAATGTATTTGCATTGAATCGTTCCATCAAAGTGCTTGAACTCAGTCTTGAGTCTTGAACTTGCTCAGTCTCTGCTGGAGCTGGGCCATACTTCATCAGCCATGTAGGCAAAGGGAAGGCCTGGTGACCATCATACCTAGGGTCACACCAAGGAGGCAGTTCCGTGCTGCAGACTTAGTTCCCTGGGTACCCCACTGTTTCATGCACAGTACATCCCATCCTTAGGGCTGTGTAAGGGGCACAGGGAGACCACCTTCAACGCGGTAACATCTTGGTCTTCTTTCTTCAGCTGGAAAGCCACCCCGTTATTGAGCGCACAGAGTTGAGTACCAACCACGTCCTAGTGTATCTGGAAAAGGTGAGTGTCTGTCTGGGGTGAAGATGGGTCAGAAACACAGGCACTGGGACATGTGGCCATATAAGGCAAAAGATCTGGGACTTGAAACTACCACCACTCTGACAAGAGTAGGATTTATACTGACTTTTGCCGACCTTTCAGACGTACTGGTACTTTCCTCCCATCCCTCAGCATCCTTTCCCTCCNCGCTTCCCTTCCCCAGCTGACCGGCGACACCCTGAGCTTCTCCTTCGCGGTGGAGCGGGACGTCCCCGTGCGGGGCCTGAAGCCCGCCCAGGTGAAGGTCTACGACTACTACGAGACCGGTGAGTGCGGGGCGGGGGGCGCCCGCGGCAGCGAGGGCGGGCGGCGGGACGCAGGGAGGGCCGGGGGAGCTGCGGGCCCCCGCGCCTGCCCCCGGCCTGGGCCCTTCCCCGCCCCCGCGCTGCCTCAGCCCTCTCAGCGCAGGGGCACCGGGGGCCGGAGCCGCGGGCGCTGGGGGCGCCGAGGTCAGGCCCGGCCCCGGAGCACGGCCACGCCGCGCTTCCAGGCGGACCCGCTGCTGCGTGTGCCTCTGCTGTCCCGGCTGCTGCGCCAGGGTGGCAGCGACGGCACAGTCGTGTCTGCCGTCCCGTCCCGTCCCCGCTCCTGTGTGCTGGGGGAAGAAGGTGCCTGAGCAGCCCCGGGGCACACGGCGGGGGAGAGCTGCTGGGGCTGCCCGAGCCGGGTGGCTCTGCCCGGCTGCTGCTGCAGCCTCCAGACGGGGCCGTGCCTGGGGCTGCCCCCACCCAACTGGGATCTCTGGGGGGAGCTGGGGGGTGGCAGTGGGCTGCTGTGGGGCGTGGGGGCAGCGTCCCTCTGGGTCCCGGCCCTCTGCCGGCAGTGCCGAGGGGCCCTGACAGCCCGCGCTCTCCCTTCCCTTCTCTTTTCCAGATGAATTTGCCACGCAGGAGTACAGCGCTCCCTGCACCACAGGTAGGGTGCACAGAAACGACAGATGTTCCATCTTGGGCTACTGCAGGTTGTCTGGAATGAGAATCTTTGCAGACCTTGGGTTTTGTCATTCTGGGTGTACTCTCAGCGTTTATCTTCATTGTGCCTAGCGCAGTCTCCATGCATGCCTCTGTACAGAGAGGAAAAGCAATGCTGCCACCCCATGTCCTGTGTAAGATCAGATACAGCTTTCATTTGATTCACTGAGAATGGCAATCCCAGTGTTACTGCCTTCGTTGGCACAGAGGCATTTGTCTTTTCCTGCATATGTGTGTCACATTGTAGAAATAAGATTGAAATCTCCCTTGAGACCAAACACCGCACTCAGCCCTTGCATCTCTGCCCTTTTCAGGGCCACGTTTACCATGCTGCAGACACAGAAGCATACTGAGTAATTGTCTCCCAAACATTGTGTTGATGTTATTCAGATGTCTTTGGTGGGGACCTTNTCCCATCCCTCAGCATCCTTTCCCTCCGCCCCACGCACAGATCGGGCCCTGACCTCCCCACCACCCAGAGGCTCCCCAGCCCTGGGGAAAGCCCCCAGGGTTTCCCCCCGTCCCTCAGCCCGGCCTGCAGCCCCCGCACCCCCCGGGGCCCGGGCACGCCTGGCAGGGGAGAGCGAGGCCGCCCGCGGGCAGCGCCCCGCAGGCACCGGGCAGCGCGGGGCAGCGCCGAGCCGCCCCTCAGCCTCCGCCGCTTCCCTTCCCCAGCTGACCGGCGACACCCTGAGCTTCTCCTTCGCGGTGGAGCGGGACGTCCCCGTGCGGGGCCTGAAGCCCGCCCAGGTGAAGGTCTACGACTACTACGAGACCGGTGAGTGCGGGGCGGGGGGCGCCCGCGGCAGCGAGGGCGGGCGGCGGGACGCAGGGAGGGCCGGGGGAGCTGCGGGCCCCCGCGCCTGCCCCCGGCCTGGGCCCTTCCCCGCCCCCGCGCTGCCTCAGCCCTCTCAGCGCAGGGGCACCGGGGGCCGGAGCCGCGGGCGCTGGGGGCGCCGAGGTCAGGCCCGGCCCCAGAGCACGGCCGCGCCGCGCTTCCAGGCGGACCCGCTGCTGCGTGTGCCTCTGCTGTCCCGGCTGCTGCGCCAGGGTGGCAGCGACGGCACAGTCGTGTCTGCCGTCCCGTCCCGTCCCCGCTCCTGTGTGCTGGGGGAAGAAGGTGCCTGAGCAGCCCCGGGGCACACGGCGGGGGAGAGCTGCTGGGGCTGCCCGAGCCGGGTGGCTCTGCCCGGCTGCTGCTGCAGCCTCCAGACGGGGCCGTGCCTGGGGCTGCCCCCACCCAACTGGGATCTCTGGGGGGAGCTGGGGGGTGGCAGTGGGCTGCTGTGGGGCGTGGGGGCAGCGTCCCTCTGGGTCCCGGCCCTCTGCCGGCAGTGCCGAGGGGCCCTGACAGCCCGCGCTCTCCCTTCCCTTCTCTTTTCCAGATGAATTTGCCACGCAGGAGTACAGCGCTCCCTGCACCACAGGTAGGGTGCACAGAAACGACAGATGTTCCATCTTGGGCTACTGCAGGTTGTCTGGAATGAGAATCTTTGCAGACCTTGGGTTTTGTCATTCTGGGTGTACTCTCAGCGTTTATCTTCATTGTGCCTAGCGCAGTCTCCATGCATGCCTCTGTACAGAGAGGAAAAGCAATGCTGCCACCCCATGTCCTGTGTAAGATCAGATACAGCTTTCATTTGATTCACTGAGAATGGCAATCCCAGTGTTACTGCCTTCGTTGGCACAGAGGCATTTGTCTTTTCCTGCATATGTGTGTCACATTGTAGAAATAAGATTGAAATCTCCCTTGAGACCAAACACCGCACTCAGCCCTTGCATCTCTGCCCTTTTCAGGGCCACGTTTACCATGCTGCAGACACAGAAGCATACTGAGTAATTGTCTCCCAAACATTGTGTTGATGTTATTCAGATGTCTTTGGTGGGGACCTTTCAGACTCTGCCCTGGGTTATTTTTTCCCTTCCTTTGGGAAACCCAGCTGCTGAGAGAAAATGTGTACTGGGATAGCTCATCTATCTCCAGGATATCTCTGCCTCCCCTCTCTGTAGCATGGATATCTTGAACGTGTCCAGCCATTCTCATTCTGTTACCTGTCTGCACCTGGGCATTTTTAGGTGGTTTCCCAGGTTTTAATGCAGCTTGAACTTGTGTAGCCACTAGAACACAGAGACGATGGACAGGGCTCTGGACACCACTTCCCCAGGATACTTATCTCACTCTGTCCTTTTCCCACCTCCAGCCAAGGCTGAAGAGGGAAATGTCTGAAGAGCACATCTTGTCTGAGCCTTGCTGGATCCACTCGTGTGTCTCTGCGTCTAGAAGATCTTCTTGTTGAGTGGGCCTATTGAAATGTTAGATGAGGACACCTCAACACCAAAAAGGAAGTAACGCTATAAATAAATTAAGTCTTTATTCTCATCAGATGCCTATGGCCTTATTTTTTATTACTGTGTCTTGTATCTCTTCCCATCCATATCTCAGAGTGTGTAATGGCCCGAGATTTAAATCCAGAGCCATCCATGGCAGGTGGTGTTTGGCAACTCCTCAGGAATACCAGGAGGCAGACAGCTTTTGGCAGCGTGGAGGTTCATCTCCATACTTGCCAGTTCTCCAGCAGGAGAGGAAACCCTACCTGATCCATTATGCACTGGAAGGTTGGCTCCCTTCCTTTAAAAGTGGGTGTTTTCTGCAAGATAATCCTTGGACATAAACCTCTGATTACATACTGCCTTTGATCCTGCTGTGAAATCACTGCTGTGAGGTGGAAGAACAGTGTAAACCTGTGCAATCTGATTTTTCACAGCAGGCCAGATAGAAGTGACTGTGCACTTTCGCATTCTGATAGTGAAGACGTTGTCTGCTTGTTTCTAAACAGCTGAAGTGAAATCAGAGAGGGATTTGGAACTTAACAGTGTAATTAGTCAGAATTTCAACCAAGCCAAACCCCTTGTGTTTTTCATGAGAACTTTATCCTCTTCCCCTCAGTGGAGGCCTATCGATGTACTTTGGGGTTTTTTTTTGAGTAATTTTAATAGAGGGTCTTTTACTCCCTCAACTAGGATTACAGTGCTTCAGCAGAATTCGGAGGGGAGGCCCTGGATTCCCATCTGGTAGTTTAGGTTAAGCTTTTTGCATGTCACTTTTCCAAATGATCACATTCTCTCTAGTCTAAACCTCTCCCAGGGATGCAGAGGTGATCTGCCTCAGTTCAGCAGGTCATATGGCACCCTGTGTATTTTATTTACGTGGTTCTGTGTGTGGAGGTGCCTTTGAACCTGCCAACGTAAACTTAGGCAAACACACCAGTAGGAGTCCTTCAAGCGGCTTCTTTCACATACACAGATCCAGGTTGTCAAAAATGTAAGTCAACGCAGCGAAGAACTTGTACTTGTTTCAGTGATGCTGAAGCTCTTTGTGTAGTTACCGTCCACGTGGGTGTCTCAAGACCCTTTTTCCCCTTCGAGAACTAGAATTCCTCACTGTGCAAGGAAAGCAGTTTGCTCTGGCCCCTTTTATAGCTGTCCCTCTGCTATGGGGTCATGAGAAACTGACTGGAGAGACACAGTCGCGGCTGAGACTGTTAGGGGTGAGCATGTTCAAAAGTCTGCAAACTTGTGCATACAGACACAGGCCTGCAAATATACACACTCTAGAGCTGGCTGTAGACGGATGGCAACAGCTCCTTCATTTTCATTTATTTTCTGGTGAGTACTCTACATGGTTATGGTGTTGGATCTTTTCTGCCTCAAATGAAACAAAGTGATCATCATGATAATTTAATTTAGAAGTCTGTAAAATCACTGGGGTATGTTCCATTCACAAGATTTGGATATTGGCTTTCTACCGTGGAAAGAGTTAACATAATGCTTTGCTGCCGCCTGGTTTTAATTAGATAACACCTAACTGTTGCCCACGGGCAGCCACATCACTTGTGATCTGGGGCCTCCTGCCTAGCCCATATCTGTAAAGCAGTTTAATGTCTCTCTGCTTGACTAGGCTGCGAATTATCAAATTCACATACTTGCAGGTCCTCCGTGGTATACCGTGTAGGAAACTTTAGCAAGGTTAAACTTAAGGCTGTACTTAAGGAAGTACAGGAATGTCTGAACACTGAATTTCTATCCCCATAGAGCATGCACTGCATGCTTCGAAGGCAAATCACCATGGTCTAAAATCAAAACTGTTTTATTCATTTCATTCATGTTGCTTTGAGAACTTGGAAAAGTAATTGGCTCATGGTAGGAAATTAGAAGGGTTTACTATTTCTAAATCAAAACAAAATGCAATTAGTATTCATGCTTGATTAGAAATTTTGCTCAGCTTTCACTGAAGCCAGTTCATTCCATAGACTTCTCGGAATATGAGGTGTCAAAAAGGTCTTGAGTAAATGCCAAACACCACAGGAGACAAAGTGACATAATATTAATATCTAGCAAAATAGATGAAGAACTTTATTTGTTCTCAATAACACTGTTTGGACAGGCACATTAAAAAAAATCGGATGGAACAACTAGCTGTGCATACTTTGGACACACAGTAAGCCATGATACCTAACAATAAGCATTTCATGAGAATAAACAGCCACATAAGAAGATCTTTCTGCCATTCAAAAGTTAAACCCAGAAATGAATGGGACAAAACCAAGAAAAGGGGAGCATTCCTGGAGGTATCTAAGAGGACTATGGACAGTTTCACCAAAGCAACTCTATGATTTAAATAAATGTGCCATTTAAACTAGACTTAGGTAGGTAGGTTACCGGCAAGTGCCATTAGCTTCTAGGCTTGGCCAAAAGAGTGTTTACCCACAACTCCTTGGGAATCTCCCAGAAGCAGCAGGCACAAGATATGGAAGTTTCCACAAGAAGGCCCAAGCTTCAACTGGAGAACAGGCCATTATAAGTTAGCAGCTGCAGGCATAATGCGTGCACACATCCCTCCTGCCCCCCCCTCACACTCTAACCTTAGAAGAGGGCAGATTGTGTATCTCCTCCCACTGTTCTACAAACAAGAAACAATCCTGGAAGGGGTGTCTACGGGGCACATCACAGAGGTTGAATTTCATGTAACATTAGCTGACCATCCAGGCTGCCTACCCGTGGGAGGCATGGATAGGCACCTGCAGAGACCAATTCAATCAAGGTTACGGTGTCTAAGTCAGGAGAGAGAAATTGTTCTCAGGAAGTACCTGTCTTTCTCCATTGATTAGAGAGGATCTCAGATGACAACTTCAGAGTATATAACACTGAAAGGGCTACATTAGAAAGTCTGACCCCGATTTATATCATGCTGTCCTATTTATTTTTTTTTTCCCTTACTTGTCAGCCTTATTTGCCCTGCACACAGACATGGCTGGATGGGATGCTCTTCAACCTAAGAAGCCAAGGAGATTAAAGCTGTAACTGGAGGCTGAGCAGAAAAAAACAGAATTGGGAATAATTTGTTCAGAAATCATTGGTGAGTGCAGTTAATTTATTTTTAAAGTTCATTTCCCATTCCTTGCAGGCACTATTCATCTGTCACTCCATCCTCTCCATAGGTGGTGGTGGGTGGTGGTAGTGAGGCAGGCGGGTTCCAGCAACTTGGAGTATTTTCATGCATTGCCCTGGTCTACTTCCTCTGCAAGGATGAAAGAAGATGGGAGGGTACAGGAGTTAGAGCAATATGCCAGTTCCCTCTCTCAGGCTGAGAGACAGAGAGAGCAAGATGTGGGTTTGGGAAGCCAGGTTTTGTATGAAGCACAATACAGGAGAGTGAGTTGCTGTTTGACCAGGGTTGAGGGTTGTCCATGGCACTCAACACTCACATCACCTTCAAAGCCATGTGAGGTTGAGAGAGGGATGAGACTTTCTGATCCACTGGGAGAGATAAGCAGAATGGAATTTGTCACAACTGGAATGGACACAGGAGCACAGTGCAAACAGGCAGCAAGGATATTCACTGCAGCAATGAGACATGCTCTTAAAATGTATTTATTTCTTTGTAGAGAGTGGAAGGAATCTGCTGCATCAGCACTATTCAGGGCAGGGAAGGAAGCTTTGCAACTGAGATCTGCCTTTTAGTCAGCGCAGACCACCTTTGGACACCTAGATCAGTGGATGGACCTCTTGACTAGCAACTTCCCATCATCCTTTCCAAGGAAGATAAAATCTCTGCCTTTTAATGGGCATGGGGAAGAGTAGCCTAAAATCTAAAACCTTCCCACTAGTCTCAGACTGGATAACCAGACCACACCCATATACCCTTTGGAAATGTTTTACTGTCCACTCAGTGTCTGTCTTAGGACTTATGCACCTTTTTTCCATGAAGGAAGGCTGTTGACCCAGAATCAGCAGAACACAGCTGTACCTACGGACACAGCCTAGGTTAGCAAGCAGTATGGAGTAAAAGCATGGAAGCTTGGGCTCTTTTCCAAGACACCCGATAAGAACACAAAAGGAGATAAATTTCACCATTTACCACCAGCAAAAGACAAAACTTTTGCCTTCCTCAAGTCCAAATCGCTTTTTCTCTGCTCTCAGATGCCACAGTCAGGCCCTGTGAAAAACCACTTCCCAGGGGCTCAGTGCTTTCCAGAAGCCTCCATATTCCAAACACCTGAAACTGGGCAACTGATGGGAAGCCAGACCTGCCAGTCTTCATATTGGAAGACTCCATATAAGAGAGGAGAAGTATTGCCTTCCACAGAAGCTCCTATATTACCTGTGCTCCTAAGCCAACCACACATGGCCCTACACTGCAGAGAACCCCCCCCAAAGATCATAGCCTCTCTGTCCCGCGAGCTCAGACTCCAAACAAAGACTGAGGGCTGACTGCCTAGGGTCATGACGGATAAATAATACCTGCCTCCTGAGAGCCCCCTTCCTGCTTGGGCAGCAGGGTAGGGGAGCAGGAAGCAGCTCTTCCTCCAGATAGTAGACACCAAAGGCAAACTTGCCATCTCTTGGGATCCAAGGAGAATGGCATTACTTAAAGGCATGCTGCAATGTGCCAGCACCGTGGGCTTTGCCATATACAGCTGCTAAGCCAGCTAGGGTGCCATATTGGAGAACTATGACCCCCACACAGACGAGTTATGTGGCTGTGTGTACAGTTGGGGGTCTACCGCCAGGGCAGTTTTCTGTCACCATACAAGACAGGCAAGCCTAAGTTCCTATAAGAGCCAAAAACTTACTTCTTCAATAGCAAGGATTGGGAGGGAGTCGTCGTTAATGAGGACTCCCTGCTGCAGGTATGGCTCCATGCTCAGAGTAGGAAGTGAGGGGCTAAGGGCAGCACTGCATTACAGCTTTAGTGAAAAGGTATGCCAAGCTTCGGCAGGAGGTTCTGGAGCATGGCATGAAATCATGGTAGGTCAGACCATGTGCTGCTTTATGGGATATCTTTTGCTGGCCTTGATTTGCTCTATTGCTCTAGACAGAGTGCTTTTGGGGAGGAGTGTGCTGGGTGGTTTGAAAGAGCCAAGTCCGTTCAGCATGGTCCCACAGCTACATTAGCTGGAGCTCTCAGGAAGGACCAGAAGATGCCTCAAATCTGAGTCAACAAGAATGATGTAAGAAACTTGAACTCAAAGAAAAAGCCCAAGGGGCAGTAACGGAACAATAGGGATACAACCTTCATTCAAGCCAGGAGAACCTGCCTATGGAACCCAGTCTGAGAATTCAGGGATGGTGGATTTTGAACGAGTCAACAACGTAATGCCTCCTGTACTCTCAGTTTTGCATACAAAATCTGTGTCTCTGAGTTGGGCCAATCTCATCCAAACTACCCATCAAGCAGAAAGAGACGAGCACTGGCTGGAAGACCACAAACACAATGAAGAAAGGCAAAGGCTCCCAGTACCCTACCTGTGGTGCAGGGAGCGCTGTACTCCTGCGTGGCAAATTCATCTGGAAAAGAGAAGGGAAGGGAGAGCGCGGGCTGTCAGGGCCCCTCGGCACTGCCGGCAGAGGGCCGGGACCCAGAGGGACGCTGCCCCCACGCCCCACAGCAGCCCACTGCCACCCCCCAGCTCCCCCCAGAGATCCCAGTTGGGTGGGGGCAGCCCCAGGCACGGCCCCGTCTGGAGGCTGCAGCAGCAGCCGGGCAGAGCCACCCGGCTCGGGCAGCCCCAGCAGCTCTCCCCCGCCGTGTGCCCCGGGGCTGCTCAGGCACCTTCTTCCCCCAGCACACAGGAGCGGGGACGGGACGGGACGGCAGACACGACTGTGCCGTCGCTGCCACCCTGGCGCAGCAGCCGGGACAGCAGAGGCACACGCAGCAGCGGGTCCGCCTGGAAGCGCGGCGCGGCCGTGCTCTGGGGCCGGGCCTGACCTCGGCGCCCCCAGCGCCCGCGGCTCCGGCCCCCGGTGCCCCTGCGCTGAGAGGGCTGAGGCAGCGCGGGGGCGGGGAAGGGCCCAGGCCGGGGGCAGGCGCGGGGGCCCGCAGCTCCCCCGGCCCTCCCTGCGTCCCGCCGCCCGCCCTCGCTGCCGCGGGCGCCCCCCGCCCCGCACTCACCGGTCTCGTAGTAGTCGTAGACCTTCACCTGGGCGGGCTTCAGGCCCCGCACGGGGACGTCCCGCTCCACCGCGAAGGAGAAGCTCAGGGTGTCGCCGGTCAGCTGGGGAAGGGAAGCGGCGGAGGCTGAGGGGCGGCTCGGCGCTGCCCCGCGCTGCCCGGTGCCTGCGGGGCGCTGCCCGCGGGCGGCCTCGCTCTCCCCTGCCAGGCGTGCCCGGGCCCCGGGGGGTGCGGGGGCTGCAGGCCGGGCTGAGGGACGGGGGGAAACCCTGGGGGCTTTCCCCAGGGCTGGGGAGCCTCTGGGTGGTGGGGAGGTCAGGGCCCGATCTGTGCGTGGGGCGGAGGGAAAGGATGCTGAGGGATGGGACAGAGGTGTCTCCTATGAGACAGAGACAAGGTCCGTGTCAGAGAGGTTTATGTTTTGTGTTGAGAAGCCCGGAGATGCTCAGCATAGCTCTCCATCTCGGTGCATGCTATTGCCAGTGTGCTGCAGAGCTGGCTGTCCCCCCCCACGGCAGCCCTGTGTCGGCCCTTACCTGCTCGATGTACAGCAGAACATGGTTTGTGCTCACTTCTGTCCGTTGGAGCTGGTGAAACCAAGGGTTTGAGAGCTGGAAAAAGGAGACATGGAAGAGGTTGCTGATCTGAAGGGAAGTTAGTCAACCATCATTCAACTCATCTAAGCTTCCTCCCATCCCAGGAACCTCAGCAGGTGGATGCTGAGAAGTTAAGCACAAGGTGAGTACTTCTGAGGGGACTCAGAAAATACTCTTGTGAGAAGCCCTGCACAGCAAGGCTTCCCCCCATTTGCCACCATCTCATGTTCTTGCACCTCCTTGACACAAAAATGGAATGAGAGACTTCCATTGTCACAGCTGTCGTATGTCTCCAAAGACTCCTGAGTCCACTAAATTAGACCTGATGGTCTTCTCCCAGCTCTCAGTATCAGGGCAAAAGTGTGCATACATTTGAGCTACTGCAAACTGCCACAAGGGTGGGAAGGGAGTGCTTCTGCTGGCATCCCTTGTACACCTTTCCTCGTCAGCTGAGGGGTGGAAGAACCAGAGGAAAAGAGGGACAGGCCTAACCATGGAGAAGGTACCAGGAGAGGAATTAGATGACCTTTTAAATAAGGAAGTTGATGTAGAGCAGACATACTGAAAGACGTCCTTCACACAGGCTCCTACCTTCCTCACGGAGGACTTCACAGGGATGAATCCTGACAGCATCTTCACATCAACAATCACCATGTTGGAGCCGTTGCGCTCCCCAGTGTAACTAAGGAACCAACCAACAAAGATTCAGTGCACCTCAAGTCAAAGCTGCGGGCACTTCCACCTTCTCCATAAATCTTGGCACTCCACCACATCCTGGCAGTCGAGCACCTTCTTCTGCAGCTATGCCAGGGTCTTCTAGTCATCTATGCAGCCTCTCACTAGCCCAGCCCTGGGCAGCCCACACAGTTCCATCACTGCAGGACTTGTCCTTCCTCCACAGCCTCTCCTCCCAACCTGACTGCTTCCTGCCCACTTTTCCAGGGGATGCACTGCCCTTCCAGGTCTTCCAGACTAGCTCTCCCTGGACCACCAGACCTCCTCCAGCTCCCAGCTCCAGCCCTCTCAGGAAGCCTCAGACCCAAACGCAGACTCACCTGACATTTATGCCTATGTCAAAGGCCCTGGGAGCCTTGGAGTCTGCACATGTCTCTGGGATGGTGTACACGTGGAGCATGAAGGGTGCATCCTCCTGCGTGGGCTGCATGTTGTACCTCAGGCTTGTCTAGGGGAGAGCCAGCAGCTTTGGGTGAGTGTGTGTGCATGCGTGCTCAATACGTGAGAGAGGCCATCCTCTCCCCATCCAGCCTCCCCACTTCTCCCATTCTCACAGCTCCTCCACACTGCTGGATCCTTCCCTCCTTTCCTCCCACTCTTTCTCCTCCACATAGCTCTGCTCTTCTTCTCCTCTTCCCTCTCCCAGAGCCTTCCCTCCCACTCCTCCCTTCTCCGCTGTCCCTTCTGCCCTCTCCCTGGCTCCTGCCTGGCAATGGACTCCCTTCCCAGGGTGCCCCCTGCCCTCATCACCCTCACCTGCAGGTAGACGCATCCTTCGCCAGACACCTCTGTGGTGTACTCCCCTGGCACCTGGGGCAGGGGCACGCGCTGGAGCAGCAGCCGATTTGTGGGATCCACTTGGAAGTCTTGCTGGAAGTCCCCTCCAGATCTCAGGGTCACTTTGGAAGCTGCTCCGCTCTTGGCATAGGTGATGGCCCCGTACAGGGACAGGGCTTGGAGAGCCACCACTGTGTCCTGCAAGAGACGGGGCCCGGCACCCAGGGGGATACAGTCATCCTTTCCACAGACTGTCCTCCCCCAGCCGGCTCTTTGCTGTCAGCAGGCATCCTGCCCTGCACTCTTCCCTTTCTCCAGTTTTAAGTAGAAAGGAGAGGGGGAAAGAGCAGCTTTTGCATGTTTCCATTCCCTTCCTGTGCCCTCTGCACAGCAGTTGCATGTTCCCTGAGCTCCCTGGCATGGAGCTCTGCGCAGCCTTCACTCGCTGGCCACAGGGTGAAGCAGCAACTTCAGATGCACAAACAAATGGCAGTGCGAGTCCTTGCCAATGGCACAGACAGATGTCCCTCCTGTCCCGACTGTTCTGCCCCACTGTGTCAAGAAAACCAGGTCATGAACCAAAATATCAGTCATCCCCAGAGCTACTACCTGACGTACGAGCCTCTAGCCTCTTGGGAACTTGGCAACCATGGTAGACACTGCGGGAATGCACTGCCTGGCAAACCTTACTGTGCTCCCACCTGGGTCTCTGACACTTGCCATCTTCTGACGTTGATGTGTGAGGTGTTGGGAGGGAAGCAGCTCACCTGGGTGGAAGAGAAGCCTCCATTGGGATTCTGCTGAGCGCTGATCCACTTTGCAATATGAGAGGCGAATGACAGCTCCTCCTGGGAAGGTGCCGGCTGCGTGGTGAGCTGAGCGAGGAGCACGTAGGCAGTCATCTCCACTTCAGCAGAGGGAGCTCGATAGTGATAGTACGGGAGATCAACCTCTGGCTCTTTCCCCGGCCGCTGCCAATGAATAGACCCCTCTTCCCAGGAGGCGGGGAGAGTGGAGACAAGCACACAAGCCATTATTAGTCGTTATTGCAAGGCAGTTCTTGACCTGCTGCTGGTGCAGTTGAGAGGACAGAGCCTCCACAACGCATGTGTCATGTAGGATGAAGCAGAAGGGTGAGGTTTACACTTGCTGCAGGTTTACAATGGGTCTGAGACTGCTGAGGCTCAGTCCTCAGGCCTGGGTACCACTTTGGCTTAGACTCCAGGTTCACAGAGACATTTGTGGGCTTGAGCCCCAGCAGAGCACCAGGCTGGCACTCCTACCCTTGGTGAGTAGAGATGCCGGGGTTGGGCAGTGACAAGCTCTGTGAGGCAAAATGACCCACAGAAAGTGACCATGGATTGATAGTCACCTGCAGGTGGAAAAGGCAAAAGGTGCTGGGGATACTTCCTTCACAACCCTGCTGCCTAATGCTTGGGCAAAGCCACTGTCCGACCTGACTTTACCAGAATGCTTCCGAGCTGTTACGTGATATCCTGGAAGGCTCAGAGCGTATGCTGTGGCCTCTGAAATGACCTGTATATTCGTTTTCTCTCTCAGCGCATCCAGCTCTTCTCTGATTTATCATCCCTTGTGCTGTGCAAGGTCAGCTTTGTTCTATGTTGAGCACGTGCACTGGGAGGAAGGAGGGGCCATAAACATCACAAAGCCTTTGCTAAGCCGTGCCTGGTGTGGCAAGAGGAGCGGACTGAGGAGAGACGCTGGCAGAGCTACCCTTTAGCTCAGCACCAACAGGGATGGTGCGTGCTTCTTCCTGACAAACTCCCTCGGAGCAGAGAAGTAGGACCGGGCACTGAGAGGGAATTCTCAAAAACGCACCCCCTTTGCACAAGTCCTTCCTCTCCTTCCACCTTTCCCCACCCACAGAAGCCATTTCCTGCAGTCATTGCCCCACCAACAGAAGGCATTTTATCAAGGGAAGATGTAAGGCCAGTGGGTAGGAAGACAGACATGTCCCACCAGGAGCACTCACCCTTTTTCACAGCTTCCTTTTCAAGTGAGGCAAGCAATGCCTTCCGCTTGTCTTGCTTCCCTGCCAGGGCGAAGGCATACGCCATCAGTGCCTTGGTGTACACATGGTTTTCTTTCTCGTTTGCTGCTGTTTCCAGGCAGAACAGAGCATTGCGCACCACTGAGTGCTGGGAAGAGAGAGAGACTGAGCTGGAGCAGCCAGAGCTCACACTGAGGTCTATCTTAGAACAACAGAAATCAGATGGTACCTATGCACCCTTGACATCCCCACTGTCCTGTCTGAGAAAGATTGTACTATTGTGTATCCCCTCCCCGCCATGTCCAATACTGCCTGTAATGAATGAGCAGCCGGAGCCTGTTCCTTATCTTGTATATGCTTTTCTGTAATACATGTTGTAATGTTTTTTTCCCTGGTTGATTTAAAGTCTGTGAAGCAAGGCCTTGAGAAGAATTACTGTCCTGATTGTGTCTCAGGGCAAGGGGAGTTCTCTGACATACTTCCTTTCTGTAGATGTACTAGATAGATACTTGCTTTCCTCCTCTATCGATCACCCTGAGCCTGTTCTGTGCTTTCACCCTCTGCTTTATCCTTTTCTTTTTATTGTTTAGTTCCCCTTTTCCAGGGCTTTCTGGAATAATTTCATTTGTAGAAACTTGATAACGTAGCTTCTAGCTTGGACATGAAGTCTGTCTCTGCACAAGAAAGAATATCTTTTTTCTATTTTCTGGAGTATTTTTCATGATGTGTTAACATCAACAATGCATGCTTTTTTGAAGCCAGAATCTCAAGGATGGCTTAAGAGCACAATCTCTACAGCAAAGCAAGATGTAGCTACTTTACATAGTGTTAAGTAACAGACACTGTGACCCCATGACCTTTCAGCAAGACACATGACTATTCCTCATTTGTGATGGAAAAACTGGTATAAAATTGAAGCAGTAACACTGCAGGGGGGCATGCCATGATCTGAAGCCTAACAGCACGTTTACAGCTTAATCAGTGGTCTAGAGGGAAAAGACTTTTTTTTTTTTCTTTTTTCCCCAGTGGCTTTTTACTTTGTAGTTTGCCTTCACTGGGTGTGTACTGGAAGATTAAATCTTTTGTGGTCGCTTTTGGAGAAGCAATTCAGCTGCTTTTGAGAAAGGAAAGAATAAAAATAAAATTGGTTTGGTCTGTGCCTCATCTAAGATTTCCTATGCTTACTGCTATGTGTAAGGTAAGTGTTGGGGAGGAGTTTAGTCAAACCACAGGACATGGCAGTAGATACACATGCTCAGGACAGTACTAGTAAGTTTTTAATGAGGGGTCTAATGTGGCCTATTTTACTTACAAAAATACTCTGTATACCTAAGGGCTGTGCTATGCTCAGGAGTTCATGCAGCTTAACTTGAAATGCACCCATATCCCCATTAGATTCTGACAAACCCCTCCACATTCAGTGCACTTTTTTAGGCTCAGACAGATAGACGAAAAACATCCTTGCTATCCAATACAGTTCTGCCCGAGAACTTGCCTTCTAAACACAACACATACCAAAGAAATAATACGCTTCTGTTGAAGTTAATGTGATACATGTCACCCTACTGACAAAATAATTCCTTCTGCTGGTTCTCACTATACGGGAAAAAACTTTCAACACAAAGTAGTCCCTACTACGGTTGGAGCAGAGGGATTATGGCAGCCCAGCAACCGTCCTGGCTCACCAATCCTTCTGCCGCAATTCACACCCCAATTTTACCTGCACCAGAGGCTTGTCTCACAGTGAGGGGTTCACAGACTCAGGGATCAGAATGACCAAACTCACGTTGCTTTACATAGGCTTCAGGCTTTTCACAGACTATTGTTTATGGTATTCCCTATAGATATACCTTGTTACCTATAGGTAGACCTCATTTCCCGAATGTTAAGGATGGGGATTTCCCATAAAACAATCTAGAAGAGGCAGAGAAAATGAGTATGAATCCCTGAGCGTGCCACCTTTTTTTACAGACCTGTGCTGTTGTGTCAACACAATAGGCCCATACAAGTGGTTCAACAGGAATGTACTATTCCAACAAACAAAAGGAGATTTTTGTGGGTGTAGAAACCCTATTTTGCTTGTTACAGAGATTTAAATATTGTTTAACTCATTATTAATCCAAGCTGTACTCTTTTAAAGGAGCAAAGGCTTGATTCTCCACAAAAGAACTCAGGAAAAGATTAAGTGAAATGTGTATATGGGAGACAGGATTGGACAGGGGAGGAAAATGGAGGAAAAATGTTATTCCAGTCTAGGCTTGAATGAAAAGAATATTCAGACAGGATTTCTTCTTTCAAAAGGTAAAGGAACCTGATAATCTGGGGGGCCACTAGTAGGGCAGGTTAGTACCATCTGTGGCTTGTGTTGGGGTGCAGACACATACGGTTACAGGCAGAGGAATCTCCAGCAATGCGATAGTGATGTAGGCTGTCAGCGTGGTCTCATCATTCACTCCACCCTGCAGGGAACCACAAAAGTAGATGTTGATCCCACACAGTACCACTGCCTTCTCCCTGTGCTACATATCTACATCCTCCAGGGACAAATTCTTCGTGGCCTCCTTCTCATGCTAAGTCCTTCAGAAGCTGCTGTTGACTTCTTCCTGGTTCTGTGATAACTCACATACTTAACTCCCCCTCCATCCCAGCCCCCAAGTGCTGAAATAGTTCTTTTGGTCCCAGAGTGACTTGTGGTCAAGTCATGGGCCTGACAAAGCCCATGGGGAGCCAACCAGGCAGACACGTTACCTTCATGGCATTGTTCAGGAGTGTCCCAGAACTGCGGAAACAGCCATTCTCCTTCTGCTTTTGAGTGAGCCAGACCAAAGCATCCTGGATGTGCTTCTCATCTATGAAGATGTGAGGCCGGGCCTGGGCAAAGGACTTGAGGACAAAGGCTGTGAGCCTGAAAGTGACAGAGGGAATTGAGACATCTTGAGCAGGCCCTGTATCCGCCATAGGGCATAGGGCCCACGTGGGCATCACTATTCTGGAGGAAAGCAGTAGAGGCTACAGAACTAGATCATGGGGGGCTGGTTGGAAACTGTGAGCTAGCTTAGTGACTTGGTGAGATAGGCACCAATGGTAAATGAAGCCTGCCATTCATAACCCCGAGGGCTGCGGGTAGGTGGGCAATGGTGCTCTGGAGATTCATCTGCATTCATAGCATCTTCGGCTAACAAGAACTAGCTAGGGCATCCTGTGGGTCATCCTCACTTGAGCTGAAGAAGGGTGGCAAGGGAGGTAAGTAGCTATCAGTGCATCACTCCAAACCTAAAAGGCATGTCCCTTAGCATCCTTCCCTGCTCCATTATCCCACATGACTGTCCTATGATGCCATGATGATCATTTTGTCTCCACCTCCATTTCAACCTCCACAATGACGATGCACAAGAGAACACTGAGGAAAGAGGGGGCATGAAAAGCAGAAATGAAAGGCCAGTGGTATTGAAGTCTTACCAGGTATTCCCAACTTGCCCATAACGGGGCCCAAAGGTGCTATAAGAACCATCCCAGTGTTTGTAGTTCAATTGCCTTTGATACCCTGAAATAGAGAGTGGAAGAATATTTTGGTTGTCACGGTACTTTTCACGGAGCCATGCAAAGGAAATGTAGCAGACATGGGATACAGTGTCCCCCTTCTAATGGCACAAGCGTGAGCTACACTACTTGGTGTTACAATGGAAGATGAGGCAAACCCACAGCTCTGACTACCTCCATCCTTGTGGTCTTCCTCTCATAAAAGACCTGGCAAATGGGTATCTTCAGTCATTGCCACTCTCTGCCCTAGACTTGATGAGGAGAGGTAAATGTATCCCGGACTTCAGAGAAATGGGAAAACAGTTCCCAGAGGAGAACTGAATACAAAGGTGAGCCCCACACAGGATAGGGATGCAGCAAACAGGATAGTTTTCATTGGAGGAAGTGCAGTTTTTCTGCAAAATAACTGAGTAAAACCAATCCCTCGTTAGTCAGCAGATATCCACCATCTCCATATGTACCAGTGTTATGTCTGCCAACATGTCCTAGCTAGTGTGGTAAAATTCTGGCCTAGTTGAAGGTGCGTGACACTGTCTAAATCTTAACCCTAAGGAGGGTCCGAGATCTACATAAGCAGCTGCCATGATTAATGGTTACAACTCGATTTATGGATTTCATATAACCCTTTTCTTATGAAGAGAACTCTGAGTTATTGCCAGTCCTGGACTTTTTCTGTGTTCCTGTTTGGATGCTGTCCTCTCTTACCCTGCACCTCCACCTGAGTGCAGGATTCTCTCTCTTATAGCTATTGTATTATATACTCCTGACCCACCACATGTTCCCTTAATGCACCAGGACAACCTCCCCAAGACCATACATGCCAGCGGCCAATAGTGTCCTTATCCAGTTGTCAAGGGAAGGAATGAACAGAGAAGCAAAAGCTGTGTCCCAGCTCACCGCTCACTAAGTATCCAATGGCCTTGGATTTGACCTCCTCACTCAGCTGCCCTGTCTTGTTCAGGTAGTCCAGGATGTAGATGTTGGGTGCAAAGAGGACCATGTTCTGCTCCCCACAGCCGAATGGCATCTGGAGGAGCTGATGCAGGTTCTGCATGGCAGTGCCCATAATGTCACCTGGGGAACGGGACAGTTTCCGGTGTAAATTAGCACAGTTCAGGGCTTGCCAGTAGACTGAGCACAGCCTGAAGAAACATGGCAGTGTTTCAAAATAGCATGTGACACTTCAAGAATGCTTCACTTACCTAGCACTGAGAAATATGCTCTGGCTGAGCCATCCACCACGGTCTCGGGGAGAACCAGGGACACTGGCTCTGACATTGACTTTTCTGGGATAAAAAACAGATCAATATGGTTACAATTCCAGATATATCTACACGTATGTGTAGCAGCTAAGAGGTGCCATTCCCTGCACAGATGTTTCCTCTTTTCACCAAATCCATTTATCTGTAATTTTGTTGTGGAAGCTTCCCATCCTGCAGATTTAGTGTTGGGCCTGCAATACCTTCACACACAGACTGTCATGGACGTCTACGTGGGACTAGCAGCTGGCCTTGACTGACAAATACACTTTCCAGCCTATTTTTCTGGCCTCTTCTGCTTTGGTGGGCAGACCCGGCTTACTGCAGAGTCCAGCTTGTGATTTTACACCCATTGTATGAAAGACGTTAGAGATAACCCTATTAAATCCCAGATATTCTCTCCCTACAGGGACCTGGCCAGCCTGAGTTCCTAAGGCTTCTGCCTCTGTAATTGCAGGGACTTATTACAGTCTCAGCTGTTGTCCTTTAGGAAAAATTAGTTTCACTACCAGATTGTTCAATTTTATCTGATCCCTACACCTTTCTTCTCAGAATGGAGCATTCACAAACATTGTCTTCTCCCTTTGTCTTTAGTCTCAACCTCAGTGAAGTCTGATAAAGCAAAAGGCTCTTACCAGATGCACAGAGCACAGAGTTGTAGGTAGTTTCCACCTCAGTCCCTTCCGGCTTGGGGAAAATAGCAGGAAAAAAGGCAAAAAATGAGAAACAACAACAAAAAGAAAAGGAAGACATATTAAGAGGGAAACTGAAAGGGACTCTCAGAAAATTAAATACTTATAAATTGTCTTGTGGTAATAACTTCATTATACTGAAAAGTCTTTAGAAATCGCTTACAAAGTCTTTTTCCTGTGTGTGCTAAACTGAGGATAATCGAGGACTATAATATACTGGCTAATTACAAACGTGAAATTTAATACATGTTCTTTCCTTTCTTATTGCTGAGAGAAGCCCTGCATCGTCACAGGTTACGACGCAGGTAACATGCAAGATGATGTCACCGACGGCGCACAGGGCTCTGTCTTCCGAGGTGCTACCCGCCTTGGCACAGTGCAGCACAGCTCTTCAGGCTGTGATGACGGCTGCGTGCCTGGGACACCAGTAGGATATGTACGCAAGAGCTGTGACAGGTGGCGACGAGAGCACTCCGATGCACCCACAAGCGGCACGTTACAACGCCCCAAATTTAAATACATGCCACAGTCAACTGGTGTTTGCATCCCTCTGTTTCAAAAACTTCTATCCTAATTTTTGAAGTGAGCAAAGAAGTCCTGTTTTCGGTTGACCTGGTTGAAAACATTCTGCATAAAACTCAGGAATCAAATCTTTATGAGAAAAAATATTTTGTCGGAGTTTATTTCAGTGAGATCCCCGCATCATTTTTTTTTTAACTTCCGAATAGGAGAGTTCCCATTGCTTCATTACTGATTCCCAACTTTTGCCATCTGAAATTTTTTTCTGGCATGTAAACAACGGTATTACCTTCACTTTCTCACACAGTTAAAATACATTGTCTCTCATTGTTCAGTATGAAAAGACAGAGAAAGATTAAAGGCGTTGTGGGGGGGAAGAAAACCCTTTTAGGATAAACTATGACAGAGCTAAACGCTTCTGTTTGAAAAGGCATTTTCTTATTTGTTTCAGTATGTCATTCTGAAATGCAACTAAATGAGAAATCCATTGTTTTGTTTTATTTTGAACATTTCAACAGGGAATTAAAACATACAAACTGTAACAATTTGAAAGATTTTCCTTTCCAGCTGAGAAATTCCTGGGTGGAAAAACATCCTGTTTCCCAACCGGCTCTCAGCAAGGCTCGGTTTCCCGAGGGGCGAGAAGGCACCCCAGCGGCTCTGGCACGCTCCCTTCTCTCTCCCTTGGATGCAGAGCCAGTTGCAGGGGATATTGGCATCCTTGTGTCTGGGACAATGCAGCTCCACCCCAAGCAAGTTACACTGTATCCACCCCTGCTAATTAATTGTTCAGCCTTGGATACTAATCTCTGATTCTATCCAGTCAGGGCTTGCTGCAGATTTATTACCTCATTACAATAACAGGATAAGAGCGGTAATCTCTCAGACACCCTGACAGAAGTCATTTTAGTGCTCATTCAGTTAATTCCACTTCCCCGCCATCTGGTAGAAAAGACTTTACAGTTCTGGTCTTCCAGTATCTTCAAAGAACAAAATAAACACTTTTTCCTAAAGGCATATATGAAATTGGGAAGTTTTCCTGAAAGGTTAAACAGTTATTTGTGCTCTGATACAAGAACTGCACTATATAATCAAATTCATTTGTAAATAAGTGAAATAAAAAAAAAAAAGAAAAAAAAGAAGCCTAACAGATACGAATGTTAGCAAAACATTTTCTGAAGTTACATATTATGTAAGTCCTAGCTCTGCCTTACTGAAAATTGCAATGTCTGCAGTGTAAGGAGGAGTTGCAATGTTATGTATTACTCCTGACTTACTTTTGTTAAATACAATTATTCCTTCCTGTCATGCATGGGATTGACAATATTATGACATGTGATATTACATATTTCACTATACAAGAAGCTAGTACTCTTTGTTTGCTATTAATATCACAGGGAGTCTTATACTGTGGATTAATTTTATGACTGGCTGTTTATCATGGGAAAAGCTGTGGTTTTATCATTGCAAAACACTGCTTAAGGAAAAAAATGTACAAAAGAGTGCAAAAATAAAAAGTCATACTGCTTTGAACATTTTTAAAAGCATAATAAAAACAATGATGGCAGTTTTGTTTGGAAATATTTGTAGATTGTGGTGACTGTTCTATATTCCAGAGTACTGGCCATGTGCTGGAGGAGATGCATAAGGTTTCTGGCACGTCTTCCATTTGCAGTATATCCCTGTGATTTATATTACAGGTAAAACGAAGTAGTTCTCATTTATCTCCCTGATGATGTGTCTGGGACAAAACTGTCATTATCGCCTGCCTTATTATTTCTGTCCTGCTGTGTAATGTAATACCCTGCTTTTACTATGAGATGGCAACATTATGAGTTACGGGCTCTATTGGCCCGTGTGAGATTTATCAATGCTACTTTTATAAAAGCGTGCAGAGTAAGAGTCACACAAGCCATTATTGCTGCTATCATGGCTAAAACAGAAAACCTTTATCATACCGCAACTGTTGCTGTGGAGCATGAAATTATTACTACATTTCTATGCCACCAAACTCAGCAGCCCACATACCTCCACCAGCAGCTGTCTGATGACCGTGTCCTTCCGCCCTTTCTCAGGGGTCTCCACAATGGCATTCCCACAGGGCTGCTGGTTCTGCAGGGCCTCAGTGCTCACCGAGAACTCCACCTGCCCTGGAGGAAACAGGGGTCAGCCAGCCCTGCCGGGCAGCGCCAGGGAAATGTGGGCTTGTGTTTGTGCTGGGTACTCTCTGGTGTGTTACAGAGAAGCTTTTCTGAGAGGAGAACTAAACTAAAGACAGTGTTTTATCTTGATCCAGCTGCAGCCTTCCAGGCCACCTCCTTTGTGATGGCCACCTGAGCAGGTGTTAGTCCATCAGCAAGAAGAGTAGTGGAGGGGCAGGTCTTGTAAACCAGTCTTGTTCTGGGAGACTTCAGAGAAAGAAAGCTTTGATTAAAATATTTCGGACCCAGTCACATTAAGCTAGGACATTCTCAGCTCCACAACAGGAATGTCTGAGTGCTTTGCATGCATTAAGGGAATTTGTGATTTCTATTCAAATGTTAAGAAAACAATGGCCCATAACACTTAAATAGTTTGTTTGGGACTTGGAAACTGCATCCCACTGTAGTGTCTCAACCTCAGGGTTGGACTTCTCTCTTTGGCCTAGACAAGATCCTTCCAGACAGGTTTGGAGTCACCTAGCTCCTCACGCCAAAGATCTGATGTCATCCACAGATACCTGATCCCAGTATTTTCTTGTTGTCCGGCCTCTTACCTAGAGATCTTGGTGTTACTGCCCAAGCCACAGTTTTCCTTTCATTCATGCAGACGCAGTAGGATTCTTCCTGCTTCTCTAGTGGTGTAGCCAGAAAATTAGTAAATTCAGCCAGAGACACGCTGACCTGCCGGTTGTACAGAGAGGCGTTTTGAAGGTTGGAATTGCAGAGAAGCTGGGGTTACTGGAGACAGTACACTACATGGAAATGGGTAGTGGAGCTGGTTATACTGTGGGATCGAGAAGCTTATGGATATTGCAGAGCAAGAACTGGGTGATAAAGTGGGAAAATATTGAGATGTGTACAACTGTAAGAGATTGGGGAGGTAAGTGTAGAGAACAGGACGTGTATCCTTGGAAAAGAAAATGGAGAGCATGGACCAGTTATGTGAGTAAAGGCAAAGCAATGACTGCAAACTTAGCCATGAATTAGACCCCCCTCATGATTAGTTAGGTGAAGAGGTAAAACACTAGCAGTGGGAAAGCTAATAAGGGAACAAGGGAGAGTGGAATAAGGAACCTGAAAATAGCAAACAAAGCAGTAAAGACAGGGAAATAAATGACAGTGCAATGGAATGGCTGGATCAGTGTCCTTCCTTGTTTCGGCTTCATTCCTTTTAGAATAAAAATCTGTATTTATAAAAAACTGAGAAAAGGTGATTGGAATTTTGTTTGAATCACCTCCCAAATTCTCTCTTGTCTTTTCTATTTGGTGAAAGAATGCAGATAAGATTAGTGAAGTATATAGCTCTGCTCATTGTCTTAGGGGCAGAAGCAATAAATCACAAGAAGGCTGCGTATTCCAGCAAATGTGGCGTGATAATTTGTGAGATGTTTATATGAGATGAGACTAAAGGCTGAACACAGGTATCCACCCCGGTGAACCTAGAGTTTCCATGTGGGTATGCAATAACGCTGTGGTCTGCGCATAACCCAAATTTCACAGGACAATGACATAAATCTGTGATGACAAGGCCGGGGGCCTCAGCTGCAGAGCTTTAGGTTCTGAATCAAACGCAGCTTTCAAACCTTTGTTGGGAAAACATGTTTCCCCTTCATTAAATACACCAAGAATTGATACATATGTACACCTATATGAAATTATAGTCAGAGATCAGTCATCTGGCTCGGGAAACTATAAGTGGCCCATTGTAGCCTTCCCTAAGCTGTCAAACTAAGCAAAGTTGTGAATGTTTCTTACCCTGATGCAGGTGGTCAGGTAGTTGAAAACGGTGGCTTTCAGCGTGAAGGACTCACCACGTACTACAGAGTAGGGCATGGTGAGCTCTACAAAGAAGGGCTGGAAGGCTCTGAGGGACACTGTCGGGGACAGGCCAAAGCCCGTGTCTGTCGAAGTGCAGAATGCATTAGCTTTCCACTCGGTGATGGTGTCAGGGATGGTCACATCTAGATCAGCATTTCCCTCAGAGCTGGCGAGGGACAGGGAAGAAGATTTCAGTTATAGTCTGGTGATCATCTATGTTTTTCTCAGCCTACTGAACAACACCTGCTGACAGCAAACTCCTGAGAGCAGTTGCGATACGGGCACTGGCTTTTGCATATCCTCCCAAAGCATCCTATACTTGGTGACCTTGAAAAATCCCTCTGTCTACTAGAAATACCCCTCTCATGGAAATACTGATGCTTCCATTGAGGCATAAATGTCTTTGGAGGTTTTGTCCCAGTGACCACACTCTACATTCCCTTGTACACTTACTTCACTGAAACTATGTCCCAGATCCATGTCTCAGGGAAGTACTTCCGGACGGTCTCCACAGGATTGCCAGCAACCATATGTTCTGTTAATTCGTAGTCGAAATCATCAAGCAGATTCAATGCAGTGACTAGCAAATTTGTTCAAGGACAGGAAGAAAGGAAAAGACATGTCAAACTCCACTGTAAATCAGGAAGATACTTTCCTTGCAGGCAGTGGTTATTCTTAGCTAAAATTTTAAAATTGAAAAAACAGCTTTGAAACCTTGACCACTGGAAATGCATGTATTTCTCAGTTGTCATCTCAATACTTCATTTTCCTAATTCTTCTTTACAGAGAATGGATGGAGTTGAGCATTCTTCTCCCACTGCCAGCAAACCCAGCAGTGCCAAAAGAGCCATGTATGATGTTATTGAGGGTATATTTCTATTGCAATACAGAGTCAAATGAGGAATTTACTGCCTCCAGATATTACAGTTGCACATAGTTTATTAAGTTTGGTTGAAGAATTGATTGTGTTTATACATGACCAGAAACAGAAGCCACACTTAGCCCTCCCCTCCTCCATCTAAGACTCTTTTGAGATGAATATGGGTCTTTACATCTCTGGCCATTAGCAAATAAGTGGTTCCCGAAGAGAGAGATGCTTTCTAACAGTGTTGCATAGTGGTGTGCCTTATGAAAGGTTTTACACCAGCCTTAGAAGACTTTATATCTTCTCAAAGCAGCCAGCTGTCTCAGGCCATGCTCTGAAGACAAATCCTGCATTTCAAAACCAAAGATCTGATCTGTTATAAATAGAAGGCTAGAAGCTATCACAAGACCAAAAGCTACAAGTTTTTAATAGAAGCTGGGAACTGCACCGGAAAAGTCAGTGACTGGAAGTGATATAGGTGAGAGTGTTTTATATAGCCTTTCTAATATCAGAACTATTCAGAGAAATAAAAGTTATATCATTATTCTGTCTTCACAGTCACAGAAGCTGCAGAGAAGTGACATGACCCTTTTATAGTCATGTGAGTGGGAGAGCTGCAAACAGAACCAAATTTCTCAGCCCCCTGTGGTAAAATATCTACCCACAGAATTGTACCACCTTCTCATTTATCTTGGCCCGCTTTTGCCCTAGTTGTTCCTCTAGTTATTGCTAGAATGTGACTACCTAGCAGTAAAAATCCCCTTTTTAGGTTTCTGTAGCTGGACTCAGATCTGCTGGAAAACTGGGAGAGTGCTGGCAGAGTCCATCCAATGTAGGCAGACTGTCTTAGCGCCTACAGGATCCCTGCGGTAGGGGCTGGCGTGGGAGTCACTGAGCACACACGGTTCTGGCCAGGCACATCTGTCTCGCTAGGGATAAGCAGGCAGAGGTGTATCAGTTTCATACTTCAGGAATGAGGCCAGAAGGGAGTGATCCTGAATTAGGTCAGTGTTATCTGACAAGAAAATCTGCTCTGCCTGGTGTAATTAATATTCAAAAGAAGTAGAGGGAAGGAAAGAAGCAGGGTGGTACATTTTAGGTAGTTGTGTGGGAAGGAAGCATGTGTTCTTACTAGAACTACTGTAACTCCTTTCCATCATGTGTCCTGGGTAATGCTGGCAGATTTCAGGCTTATGGATCTTGCTACTAGTGAAGACTTTTAAGCCCAATTCCTAGTAAACAGGGAGAAAGAAGAGCAAAAAGTATGCAAACACAGTTTTGAAAATAAACTATTTTTAGTATGTCAAGAACAGATGTACTTAGGTCTGGTATGGATCAGAACAACAAAGGCTTGTATGTAAGTGCCAGATAGACTGGTTCAACCCAGATGTTGACACTTTATCATGTTATACTCATCCTAAGGCTAAATCTTGGCATGATCAGATGGAAAGCTAAGGGCACAGGTCTACCTTCGGGACATCTGCCTGGGTGAAAATGACATATGTGAAAAACTTTAGATTGAGAGTACCCAAAAAGTCTTGTGCAGGATTCTCTAGATGGGTATAGGTATGTTTGTGGGTTATCAAAGTAACTGGCACTTTATTAAAGAACTATCTACACCAAATACAGAGAGAATATGCATGACTGAGGAAGGGTTTCTAATATTATGGTACCAGGGGTCACTTCTCAGGACTCTTTCCTTACATGAGCCCATTCACAGCTATCTCTACTAGCAATGAGGAGACCCCTAAAAGTTTTAATGGTTCAGAGAAGCACTCAGGTGCCAATGATGAGCTACATAGATGCAGGGCCTGGTCCTGGTTATAGTCTTGCATACAAAAGTTAGCAAGCTCAAAGCAAAGTTCACTAAAAACCCCTTCAGGATGGGGAGAAGAGGAGAGCAGACCGTATTCCAAAAAGGAATAACAAATTAAAACAAAAGGCTGGAGCTTACTTTGAGAATGTCATAGGCATCACCTTCGCCATCAGGAGAAATGGGTATGTAGACAAACCCATTTAATAATACGTTGTCAAGTGACACACAAGGGTTTACATTGTCTTCTTCCAGGTAGTAGTCCTTGAAGCTATAACCCCGTATTTCCTTCAGTGGGAGAAGATCATACACCTGGGGAAATGCAAACAACCAGGGAAAAGTGTGTCAGATCAGCACTTACACAGAGGGACACAGACAGTACTTAGCACTCCTTTGATAAAAGCCAGCTTCTAAAAACCAAGTGTAGCGAATGCAGCTATAAAAATACATGACCCCATGTCCGTAGTGGTGTTAATTGTAGCTGAAGAACTGGTTCATTTTTATACTTGCTCATTACCAGAAATAACCAAGACTTACAGAGCTGGGAGAGAGCTCATCTTCAGGCTTCATGAGGAGAACACTCTTGTCCACAGCACGGAGGGCACACAGGGACCTTGGTGAGGCATGGAGTTGCAGGCGTGTGTTGGAGGCAGGAAGACCTTCCTTGGGTACAAAAGTGAGTCTGACCTGCAACCCCAAAAGGAAGTTAGAGCAGCCGCTTTTCCAGACACTGTTACATGCTATTATACTGAAGCATCTCCTTTGTGAACTGAGCTCTGCTAGTGCCTTGCAGCTCTTCTAATATATATTCAGTTTTGACCAATGTAATTAATTATGACCAGTGATTCTCTTTCTTATTTTGTCTTGCTCCACTTTTTATAGTTATGGCTTTGTAACTTGTTCTGGAGTTTCAGTCACTAATCCTCAGTCAACATCTGGTCAGATCATTTCATGAACATGTGAATTCTGCCTCCATTCTGGATAACTGGACTACTGGCCACAAGATAAACATGGGTTGCATAACCTTATACTCACTTTATTGGGGAGACAACTTTCAACCTGGAAATCTGCTGAACTGGCGATGACTTCCCCACTGGGTGAAGTGGTATACACAAGCATCCGTGCCAGGGGAGCAACTGCCGTCTCAACAGGGAAGGTCAACTGAAATGTCCCATAAGCTAACAGAGAGAAAAGAGGCTAAGCAAAATACAAGAAGTTCCATTTGTCTTCCCTAGATAAAAAAGTCAAGTTCACTCATGCTGAACCTTTTTTGTTAGCAGGGGCAGGAGTACTGATATGTGTATGACTATGTCTATGACTGTTGCTGAAGTCAATGTTGCTGAAGACACCTGTATTCAAACAGTGATCATCTAATAGCCAAATGCAATGAGTTTGGTGGGCCTCAACGTGTCTTCTAGATTCTCCCCCATTAACGTCTGGCATAATTTCTTGATATTCCCAACCCTTTTCTTCCTCAAGCTCCAAGATATTTTGCGGTCTACAAAAAATAGATGTGGGAAAAAAATGTAGGAATAAGGGACTGTTATAATGGGTGGCAGCAGTCAAGGTTGCAGAGGGGTTGAAAGAATAAATTTGCAAAGTTACTGCTAAGCAAGCATTTAGCTGGAACACCGAGCTATCACTCCAACCACAGTGGAAAATGCCCCTCTATGTTGAAAGACTCTTCCTAGCTGGGCCTGAGCTTCATGTCACAACCTGGACAAAGGTGACTGATAGAACATATCTAGTTATGAGCTAAGGTGTTAGTTTAGTCACTACTGCTAGTGAGGATGCAGAACCTTCTGTGAACATGCAGAATGCAAGATCTTTTACTTCCATATACTGTTTATACCCACTGCAGTGTAACTCCTTCTCATAGACTTCCAAAAAGTCTCCCTGGTCTCACTGTTGAAAGACTTTTAAAGATGTATCATAGCCAGCTTCAGTTACTGAAATGTGTCATCCTTGGACATTTATACGAGTAAAATTAAATGCATTGGTTAGAATATCTGTATGTGTGTGTTTGCATGTTTATAAGGGAGAAACAATACCCAAAAAATCAAGGAAAGTGAAAGAGAGAAAGAAAAGGAGGTACGTTCTTCCTGCTCACCTAACATATGAGTTTCACAACACTGGCAAGCATCCATAATCTGAATAGGGTAGAGTGGTCAGTAGAAAGTGTTGGTTTGAGGAAAAAATGATCAAAGCGTTATGTATATTTTTTGTTGAATTTTCTAAAATTTTCTGGTAAAAAAAATTAGCACCTGACAGAACTCAGAGAAAACAAAACTAACCCAAGCCACTTCATTTAAAAAGATTTAATTTTGAAAGTGCATCTCAATTCAAACATTGAATGTTTGAATTGAACATTAAATGTTTGAATTGAAATAATTTCTCTACAACCCCCTGCCCTCCCAATTATCATCAGAGATGCTAAAAATCCATAGTTCTGCTCACCATCTCCAGGATTCACTGTGAGATCATGGGTGTCTGCTAATATAATGCCGCCCTTGGCCATCACCTGTGTGACAGAGAAACCTTCCTGTAATTGTTGCTACCAGTGTTGAAAGGAAGCAGAATGAACGTTCACTGGGTTAACTGTAGAGTGTATGAATAGCACTGCCAACCGTGAGCAAAACGAAGAAGATACTGAGCAAGTGCCAGACTGAAATTTACTGTGTCTTTGAAGACAGAAATAGTCACTCCTAGGGGGACAATGTTTCCTCACTGGTCAGACCCAGCTTCCCTTTTGTACATATTGTATATATAGGTCAGATTCAAATGCACTTTGCCTCTGAGCACGCTTAAGTTTGGGGGTCATATGCACATTTCTAAAAATTTAGAACAGACTGATGATTGAAAGTTCTCCTCAGTCCACTCTCAGTGGCGTTGTGAAACAGTCTGGAGAAAAATTTAATCAGCATTAGTTTCATAACTCACACAGTGTTGGAACAGAAGAGCACAGGCTGTAAATAAGAAGAGCTTGAATAAGGTACCTGAAGTCAGGCAGTAAGCAGCAGCCTGCACGCTAGCTGTAATTTCCTCATTTCTAGAAAAAGTTTCTTAGTTTCCTTTTTCACAGCCAAAAGGCCTTTTATACAAGTACTTTCCATGTAGGGTATCTATTCCATAGCACCATATTTTAATTTTAAGATGTAAAATGTAAGTTTCTTCACTGTTTGGTTACCTGCTGTATACTCAAGACCAGCTTTCCCAGGCTACCGGGATAAACAGGAATCTTGTGCTTCAATTTATTGTTAGCAGTCTTGAAAATAAGCATATGGACATCTCTACCACAGGTTTCTATTGTCTTTTTTTGTAATCTCAGTCTAAGTGCCCCTGATGTTCTGTACCATCCATCAGAACAGGAGTGTCTGTTCCACTGATTTTTTCCAGCTCTCCAAGGTTACCCTCATCTCTTCTGCTAGTATCACTAAATGAGAAAACCAGAAAAACAAATTTTGGGGGAAAGAAGTTCTGTTTGAATATTCACCTGATTCTTCCTTTTCTCCCAAACTCTCCATCATTGCCTGATATATGACTTAAGATCTAAGCTTATTGGGCTTTTCTGGTGCTGAAGTTAGAGGTGTTGCTTCAGTTTCAGTGGTCAGTCGACTACCAAAGGACAAAACTGAGTAGGAGGCTGCTTTCCTCCTCATCTTTCATCTTCTTGTTGTAGGATGCTGGTTTCTGAGCTGTGAGAGCTGTGACCATATATGAACATGAATTTGGAATGGGGGAACTGGGAGTGGAGTATTGTGAAATGAGAGTCTTGGATGGCTGCACGCGAGACAATGCTCTCTCCATCAACATTTTGTCTCTCTTCTGGTCTTAATAAAACATGTACACCCTACCCATGTCTGCATATATAAGACAACATGAGAAACATTACAGAAATGCTTTTAAATCCCACTGCCACAGGCCACATTTTCAGTTTCAAACTCTCTTTATCATTACTGGCTAAGGACTGACCAGTGCTGTGCTCGCTCGTCATGGAAAATAGCTATATGTGTCACAGTGCTCTCTGTGGCCGTAGATCAAAGTAACCACAAATAATTCTTACCAAGTAGTAAATGACAATTTTCTTCTGCTCTCCTATTGCCTCTGGTGTGAAGATATAGTGCACCTGGATCTCCGTGGGGGAGCCACAACTTAATATCTCAGGCTTTGGCTCAATTTTGAGGTAACTCTTACTGGGGGAGTAAAACCGACTTATTCTACGCATGGCATGCTCATATGAAGGTGTGATCCAGTCGCTGTCATAACAGTTCAGTTCAGGTTTATGATCAGCCTGATAAAGAAGAATAAAAAGTTCACAGCTGAGCAAAACCAGGTAACAAGTCACATGAAAGTCCACAGAAAAACTCTTGGTACGTTCTATATTTCCCACTCTTAGAAGAAGGTAGAGAACACGCACAGGAGACACAGAGAAGAGAGGTGACCTGCCAAGAAACTTGCTTTATCTTCTGATTGGCAGAAAGACTGATAACCCATGGACAGATGTTTCCCCTGCTGATCAGAAAGACAGAGGCTTACCCTGGTCCCTCTGCCCTGTCTCTGCCACTCACTCGGATTTCCAGGGAGGCTTGTGTGAAGGTAGTAGTGTCTATGGAAAACCAGGATTGTCCCTGTTCATCTGTAGTGTAATTCCCTTTGTATCTGTCTCCATCCACAGAAATCGTGATGGTTTCATTGGCGATTGGAGCATCAGTGCCATCTACCAGCGTCACCTGGCAAAGTAAAAACAAACTTCAGGTTTTAGACTGAAACAGAAAACAATTTGCGAGTCTTAAAGCCTCTTACTCCTTTTCCTCCTTGCCAGGCAGGATGTTTCTTATGGAGAATAACAAAAGACATGAATGTGGAAATGTGTGGGGTGCATCCAGAGTTGTCTGAGGCAGCAACTGAGTAAATTCTCAGCAAAACAATCTGATTGGCCCAGGGAAATTATCTGTCAGAGCCCTTAGTTCCTCAGTAGGTTTTAATTCCCCTTGCCAGCTTCATCTGGGACCTCCCCCACATATCATCTGCCTCATGGTTCAGGAACTCTAAGTTCAGGCTTGTGCCTTGCCCCAGTCCTTGACTAAAGCTACCTTGGAGGTAGACCGACACCCAGCTCTTTCTCCTGCTGTTCCGGTCTGGTTGATTGGACTTCCTTGGTTGAGCTCAGCCCTGACTCATTGCCTCACATTGTCTGGTGATTGCTGGAGTGTTGGTGGAACCTGTTACTGTCACCACTCCTGCTCTGCTCAGTCTGGTTGGGTAGTGTGGGACTGTGTGCTTGTTGATGAGGCCACTATGCCTACCTGTGTTGTGGTCACCCTTTGCACTTGGATAACGTTCCTTTGTGGAATAACCCACACTTGCTGCTCCCTGATTTTACTCTAACGTGTCAGAACAATGGGCCTTCCATGCTGTACTGGGCTGACTGTCAGGAGGTTCAAGGCCATGTGTTGTTAAAGTGCCCCAACTGACAGTAATTCGTCTGCCTATGCAAAGGCAGAGGATGGTGAACCATGTCATCTGCACACTGCTATTCCATCTGATGGAATTGTGCACTTGTGAATTTGCTATGCCATTCATTGTCCAGCGTCTCAGAAGTTCCCTACCCGCCCAAAGAGTGGAATCCCTGGTCTGTACTGAGAGTCCAGCAGGTCAAAGCTGATTTTGCTCATGACAGATGTGATTCCACAGGAGCCTGTTCCAGTCATCTCTATTCCTGAGAGAGAGCACAGTAAAAAGGAATTATTAATGAATGGAAGCATTTCTAGACATGTATCTTGGCTTTCCTCATCTCTGCCAGGTCCTCCTGCCATGGACTGCCACCACTTTGCCATCTCTATGTGATACATACCTGTACCATCTTCTGTGATCTTGCCATGTACCTCAATGCTCATCTCATATCCCCTGCGCTGGAGCTGAAATATCTTGGTCCTTACTACACCAGAAACACACCCACGAGCGTCTGCCTAAGCAGGGAATTGGAGAGAAAATTGGAATTCCGTGAACAAATCTGGTGCTCTGTGGGACAGGAATAGATACCCCAAACCCAACATGCTTAACTTCTGTCACAAAATCCCAGCCTTATGTTCTAGGGCTGTCTTCAAGACCAGAACTTGTTTACAGCCTGTTTCCTAGTGTTTCATCCACACATTTTCTGTGTTCTGTGTAGTACTTGACACTCAGTTCTCCAAGGCATGCACTGGTTTCCTTGTTAACTCCCTCCTACCTTCTGTTTTTCTTCCTTCACAAAATTCACAGATTCTTTTCTCAGTTTGGGGATCAGTAGCAGGGACCTTACAGCTGCTAACTGGAGATTTGTCACTAGTTTCAATGGGGTCAGGACTTCAGATGTGGGGTTTTCTTCATTAGTTCTGTTTCCAGTTTAATGAGCCACCTCTTAAAAATGCCTTCCTTTGAGACCATCTGCTTTTCCCCAGAGTGCCATCTCTGGTGTCCTACTGTCTCCCAACAGTCACAGATTTGGCCTCCTTTAGATAGTGTTGCCCGCTACCCATAAGAAAGACCCCTACATTTTAATCTTGGGATTTACCTGCCTAGTGAATTCTTCACACACAGCTTCTGCTTCTTTTCCGTAACAATTTGAAGCAGAATGGGAAAATTTCCGGCACACTTGGACATTCACCAAACCAGGAACAGGTTTCCCATAGGTGTACCTATAATCACAAAGTATTAAACAATAGATGATGAGAAAGTCAGAGAGTCACAAGCAGACACATCTCCTTAAAGACCTCTGTGGATGACTTCCTAATATTTCTTCTTAAAGGCTGACTAATCTGATTCTAGTGATTCTAGTGATTACATTTCCATCATTTCCATAGTGAGATTCTTCCATCATCCATTAGAAACTGTTCTAGGTGGGAGGTCTCTTCAGGCATGCAGTAAAAGATTGTCTGTAGAAAATTATTTCAGCCAGGCGTAGCCTTGTATCACAAACTCCTGAGGTTTCAATGAAGGAGTAGAAAGGCAACCAGGAGTTCAGGAGGAGCAATTTATGAGTTAGAAATGACAACACTGGGTTCACACCACCTGTTTAAGTGATGTCTGATCTGACATCTCTCAGTATTTGAGGGTTCAAGATTGACAGCGAAGCTATAACGGAAGAAATGTAAAGACAGAAAGAGACAACATGCAGTAAACAGGGAGGAGAGACCTGCAGATTGGTTTGGCATAATCTTTTTAGGAACATAGAGAAGAACCTTCACTTTGACTTTTCAGGCCAAGTAGCAGGCTCAGGTTTGATAGGGTGGAACAAGCCTGAACTAGATGTCTGGGAAAAGTATGAAAAACCTTCCCCAAGTCTTCTTTCAGCCCTCAGCAGAAAGGAGGAGTGAAAAATGAGCGAGAGAGATTTACTCCAGCTCTGTGACTCACAGACCGCAGACGGACACTGGAAGTTCCATGTCCTTAATAGTTATCATCTTGGGCAGCTTCACCAGGACCTCGTACTTGGGCAGCACTAGATGGGAGAAAGAAAGTCTAATATGAGAAGAGTGAAGGAAAGCAGTGTACTATATAGCAACCCAAAGACAGAGCTGGGATTACCTGAACACGAACCATCAACTCTCTGTGGTCTGCAGTACAGCTCTGCCAGCCCTTCCCTAGATTTTCTCAGCCTTCACCACCATTTTGGGTTTAAAGGGAATTTAAGGAGGGTTGTGTCCCTTACCGTTCCTCATTTGCAGCACATGCTCATGCGATCCCATCAGCACCAGAAAGCTGTGTAGAACCCTTACATATGCCCATTCAGAAGGACACACTGGCCCTGTGTGTTGTGTTCTGTGTTTTGCAATACATAATTTGTGACTAAGACTTGGACTAGCACATTCACCACCTGTGTCATTTACCACATTGAAACGGCTCGAATCGTTGATTCTGTCTGTCTGTTTCTTACTGCTGTGGAGAAACCAAGCTGCTGTTAGGCTCACTAATACGTAGCATGTGAAACTGTCTTGCATGTCCAGACGGTTCTAGGGAATCTGGCCCAGGAGTGCGGAGCACAGGCCAAGCAGCCTCCTCAAACACACACAACCTGGCCAGAATCTATGTGTCTACAAACACCTGAGAAGTTTTATTACAGAACTGGGGGGTTAGAGTGCTCCCTGGGACAGCGCATTTGTCCTTAGTCATTCTCTACTACCAGACTGTTTGCATCTGCTTGTAACATTTGTGGAGTGTTCTTCTTTAAACTCAGGTTTTCTACCAAACGTATTTTCTAAGTTTTTGCAGTAGCAAGAAAGAAGAGGAAAAACAGAGAGGACTACAAGAGGACAAATAGAACTGATGCAGATGATGAGAGAGGCAAAACAGGATCACCAAAATATTGCCATCTCTTACTCTGTATCTAGTGCTACTTGCAACAAGCTGCTGGACTGAAAAGCGACTAAAACAAAGTCAGCTGAAATTGGTGCCACAAGCCATGCCCGGGAAGGCAGTCAGACCCTGTAATACCCAGAGGATTATGAGCAGATACAAGCTCAGGCAGGTTGCAGAGATGCCATAAAGTGAGCAACCTCCTCTGGTACTCAGCACCTTCTGGGTCAGCCTCTCTGAACCCTATTGCCTTTGTATTCAGTCCCTCTCTTCTCCATGCCATTCCCAGGAAATCCCAAATTGAGAGGTCACAATAAAAGGCATTGCTGTCAGCCCCACTTGCAGCCCATACCTCCTCTCCTTACCATATTCCTCCACGGTGAAGGAGTGTTCCACATGAGATGAGAAGCTCTTCTGCACAACAATTTTATAGGAGCCTTGGATGGGGTCCGAGGTGAGGGGGAAGGAGAGCTGTGTAAGGCCGGTCTCTAGTTCCACCCCTTGCCATTGGTACACACGGTTCCTCTGGGGATCCTGCAGGTGAGGATTACTCAAGGTCACAAGACAGTACAGGAGGCTCCCAGGGACAGAGTAGTGGAGTGCCCAGTATATATACATCCTGTCTGGGAAATGCCTAGCTGTAATTATTCAATAATCTGTGAGGATCTGTCAATTACCTGTCAATTCTGCATAACTAGCATGCAAGAAAGCTTTTTAACCCTGGAGGTCCTGTGCTGTCTCCCCCTCAGCTCTACACACATGCTTATGAAGGATGGGGCCAGGAAGCTGGAAAAGACAGACTGGCAAGGTAACAAGACAAAGAGATGGATAGCAGGAGTAAGTAGAACATGAGAGAAAGGAGGGAAATTTCTGTCTCCTTCACTTGCTATACAGCCTGCTAAAACTTTTTTTTCCATGTCTGGAATAGAAACTGAGTACCAGTGCATAACCTGCTGAGAAATAAGACACCCGATCTATCTATGGCACTGAGAAATGTACATGTGCAAGAAATCTCATCACTACTACAGCTGAGTATTGCTCATTATGAACTGACTGTCAGTAAGCTGTGCTCCAAACTCATCAGCTCAGCCCCAAATTTCTAGTAAAAGTCACTGAACCAGTGCAGCAGTGCTGCATAGTTTGATGCACCCTTTCCAGGCTCCTCAGCAGGGTGGTTAATGTTTACAGTCTTTAATTTTCTGCCTGCTCTTTGCATTGTACCTTGGCTGTCGCCAAAAGTCTGTTTACTCTAGATAGGTATGTGACTCAAGGTATGTGACTGTATGCGTTTACTTCACTGAGATTTTATCTCAGGGCTTATGGAAAAGGGGATGTGAATGACATCCCCCAGTTGGTGGTCACTGGTCAGAGGGCAGAATAGTGGACCTTCTTCCCAAGGAGCACCCTGAGAGTAAGGCACAGTCAGTAAAAACATATCCCACAGGTCTGACCAATTTCTCTTCATCATCACACTTCAACCCTGCTGAAAAGCTCACCACTTATTGTGAGGGACACCACTGGGCTTCCTTGGAGGAGGAATTCAAGGAAATGTTTACAGCTGGGCTTGTGAACTTGTTGACATTTCTGTAGGTAAGACCTGAAAGTCAGTTTGTTTGTTTTTCCTCAGAAAGGTTTATGGTTTTGTTTTTTTGTTGTTGTTGTTTTTGTTTTTTTTTTTTTAATGAGAGAAACAATAGCTCAGGATAACAGTTCAGAAATAACAGGATCATACTAACTTCTGCCTTTGTGGCTGACTACCATCCATTAGTGACATTAAGGGTGTAGACTGATGAACATTTATCTCCTTAGCTCTGCTGACTTTAAGCTGTCACCTTTCTTCACTCCTGTCACCCTTTCCTTTGGGCCAGTCCAAATTTCATGCAAGCATGTGGTAAACTGCACTGGCTGATCTGATCTGGCCAAAAAAAATACCCTAGGGAAAAATGGTGAATTTGCTGCCAGATGAGTTTCCCAGCCTACCAGACTGCCTTGTAGACATCTGTGAAAGCCAAACAAAGGGCAGTGCTGGACTGAGAATGGGCATTGAGGGAGGGAGATGGGATGGTGGGGATGGTGGACAAGGCCTACGTAAGCTGGCTTAAACAGCACGGGCAAACACCATGTCTCACAGGCTGGAGCTGAAAAGAGAGGGCGGCCTTCCTAGTGATTTAAAATTGAAGCCTTTCATGGTACTAACACAAAAAAGGTTATGAAATTATCAGCTTGTTAGGCAAAGGCATATGGGATTTCTGGAGGCAGTGGGTAGGATTTATTTCTTCTTGTTCCTTTCATGAAATTCCTGAAATTCCTCAGTCAAGTATCCTCGTATCATCAACAGGGAAGGGACCTGTTCTACAACTCCATGGGAGAGCCTCAGCAGAGGGTAGTTCTGAGATGCTCGCCTCCACCTGCTATCCCACACCACACACTCTCTTACTCTTCTTTCTTCAAATACTCACAGACTGCCAGTGGCCCACCAGCTCTGCAGCTCTGTTCTGGAAATTAGCTGAGGGGAAGAGAGAATGACAGCACTCTGACAGGAGGGTAGAAAAGAGGAGCGTAGCCCATTTCTGGCTCAGCTTCTGCCTTGCCTGTTGTGGCAACACTCCCAGCTCTAGAGAGAAATGGGGCAGCATGAAGACTGCAACCCCAAGCAGTAAGGAGCAATGCCAGGACTGACTACATAGGACCCATAATCATGCAAACCAACTTAAGATCTGTGCACACTAATTTCAGCCTTGTTTGTGCCACTGTCATGGCTTCAGGGTCCACTGCTGGGTCCTTCCCATCAGTTTTTCACTAGAAGGTGTCCCAGATAATAATTGTAAATTCTGGTTTCTCAGCTGAAAAAGTGGGTACTCGAATTATTGACAGAAAGATCCTTCCTATTAACTTTTCTCTATCACTGAAGTTCAACTGTTTTAAAAAAACAGACAAAAAGGGCATGCCTGGGAAGATAGGAGATGTCTACTTACATAATTTTGTTTCTTTAGTTTTCCTAGTTTGTTTAATGCAGTTCTGTGGTTTCAGCCACACTTGGCAGACAGAAAATCTTAGTTCTGCTTGGGAAGAGGAATAAGCCATTCTGATACGACCTCTAGGCAAGTGTAATTCTGTTCACAGCATGGCTTGCACTGATTAACTATTTTGGTCCTACGTCACATTTCCCAATCAAAGAACCATTGTCGGAACTTATTTTGGTGCCCAACTACTCAGCCTTCCTTTACACAAAGGAAAAAGGTCATGCGCCCATGTTTTTTCTCTTGCACCTCAGCCTGAAAACACCACTGCTGCAGACTGCTGTCTCTGTGCCCACACATTCTGCTGAAATAATATACATGTATTTATCCACTCACCTGAATGTAGACAAATGGAAACTGTGGGGAAAGAACAAAGGAAAATCAAAGTTAAAAATATGGGCCATATATGGATGGAAGTAATTTCCAGATTTGGACTGAAGGGCAGAAAAACATCCTTCTAAGAAGTCCTTTGGGTTCTCCCTTTTCTGTGCTTGCTTTATTTCCTTAGTTTGTGATGGTTAAGGGAATCTATTCTATTAATATTTTAGAGACCAAACTTTCTGTCTTACCACAGTGTGAAAATAGGATGAAGGGTTTTCAAAGAACTTGTCTGCATGAGGAACTGATTGCCAAATAAGCTAAAAGGTGGACTGGCATCAATGACCAGTTCCTCAAAAACAAGTCCTTGTCGTGTTGCTCTCTCTGCCGCTAAGCATGTGGTTGCACCTGCTCCCAGAAACATCTGCACATCTGCCACTTTCGATGGAAACTTGTCCCACCCATTTTTTCAGTAATGAGATGCCTGCCTACGTGCTTAGTCACATACATTCCTTTGCTAATCTGGTTTTAAATACCTATATTCCTTTGAAAAAGGGGATAGGTTTCTCAGTCAATAGAGGCAGGTGAAGTGTGTCCCAGGACAGGATATGTAATGGGTCAAGGATGGTGTAAGAAAGGATCATATGCTTTAAAGGCTGTCTTCAGTGGTTCTGAATGATGACAGTGATACTGTTAATTGGGAATTAAGCCTCCTGGTTAACAACAAAGAATTATGGCTCTACCTTCTCATTCAGCGGGTAGAAGTCTTTGTCCAGAGAGACGATCCGAAACAGAACTGAAGGGTGTAACGGAAAAGAAGGAAATTCCACTGTTAAATTTGTAGCCATTACCAGGAAATGTCAGTGTTTCGATAATTTATAACTCAGATTCATTCCACGGATCAACAGGCTCTGAATTGAGATCTCTAAGTTATGGAAGCAATTACTTCAGGCTCTTTCTCTTGCAGATGGTGAGAGGCAGATAAATTTAGAAGGATAATCAGGTCTTGGCTGAACTGAATTGTCCCTTGGGAGTGCCTGTCTTGCTTTGTTGATTCAGGTGCAGCCAAGGGAGACTATGCTTTGAAGTCATCCCAGACTCATGCCTCTAGTTGAGTTGAATGAATCTGAGCCTGTGCCTACATCTGGCTGCGATGCTGTGCCTGGAGGATGGAGAATAGGAATGATGAAGGTACCACATGCCCTAGATCTCAGCTGACAGAAGTAAGATTTACTGAGCACTTTAACTCCTTCCATGAAGAAGTCTGAAGACTTTAATAAAATTATGGGACCTCTGGGGAATGAAGCCCATAGGATTTTCTGCTGTCAGAGTCAAAACCAACCCAATTCCCTGTACCTGTCTGTCCAGGCTTGTAGATGGGTTTGTCTGTCTGGACGAAGACCAAGCTCTCGGAATCCTTGACCAGCACTGACTTGCGGCTCCTGAACTGCAGGGTCTCCCCCTTCACCATCACAGTGAGAAATGCCACTGATGTGCTATTGGATTTTGGAAGCTAAGGAAGATGAAGAGGATAATTGCTTTACTGATTCACCCCATTGCAGTAAGCCCTTGAAGGATGGAGTATTAGCTAGGTCTGAAAGTTCCCTAAAAGGACACCAAAGACTCAGTGCTGGAAGGAAGAGAAAAAACATGATTTTCTGATATGAACTTGGAGGGCTTGTCTCCTCTGTCTCAAGAAAATCTTCCTTTTCTTTCAGGAATTGTTGCAATGAAAGATCTGCTCCATTTCCTTGAGTTTTCTCCATACTTCCTCTCCTTCCATTACTGAAAGTCTTTTCCCTTCCTTCATTAATTTTTTTTTTTTAGAGAAATCATAGAATCATAGAATCATAGAATGGTTTAGGTTGGAAAGGACCTTGAAGATCATCGAGTTCCAACCCCTCTGCCACAGACAGGGACATCTCCCACTAGATACTGAATCTGATCTTGTTCCATCCTATGATTTATCCAAAATGGAAATTAACCCAGATATTAATTATTTAGGGGGTGGGACCAGTTGCTTACATTCCTCAGCAACCAACCTTCTGCAGGAAACAATCATGAATAAGCTCCAGAAGGAGACAGATGACTTCCTGGACCTCACTGTCTTTAACCATTCCCCAGCTTCTGTACTTCTCATTCCACTTCCCTATTTTCCCTCTGAGACACAGATCAAACAAACATGGGGTATGTTCTGCTTTAAAGTCAGTCAAAGTTCTAGGATGAAGGATCCCAGAAGAGTTCTGCAATCCTTGCATCCACAGAAATATCATGTGGGACACAGAATTGATAATGGTGGAAAATCATTCCTCATAAGGCTACTACGGTCAATTTTCCACATCAAATTAGTTTTTTGTTTGGCTTAGCCTAGATGTCTCTGTTTGCAATGTGTCTTACTTCTAATTTCTGTACTTTTTAGATCTACTACACCACATCAATAAACACAAGGGATGAGCCCCCACAAGGATGAGATACTCACAGAGAAAGGGATGCAGGTGAACACGTCCTTCTCCGACACCACATCATCAATCAAGCTCCTGTTTTCCCCTTGATACTCGAGTGTGGTGCTCAGTGTCACAGACTCATTCAGGTGGGTCAGCTGAACACAGACTTTCTCAGAAGAATCAGTGTGTATCAGAAAGGGCAGTAGCACCATGTACTGCCTAAGGAAGAGAGGGAAGCAAGGATCAGAGGGATCAGAAATGTGAAGCGGTTTTAAGGAAAGAGTATTAAGTGAAAGGAAATTAACAAATCAGCATGCCTAATCCATTACTGTCCCTGTGAATTGCAGTGCACATACACATGAGCATTCGTTTTATTTTGGTTCTATACATATTAAATTTCCTAACTAATTAGCCTAAAAGCAGGAAAATGCTTGCTGTAGAAGGAACAATTTCTATGCTAATAGAGAGTCCTTTACAAAGGATGTTTTGTTCTGCTTCACAGAGGGGAGTAAGGACGGTGTGAAAGGGTCCAGGCTGTTAATTGATTTTTGTATATCCCACAATCTCCTATTGAGACTCAACGGCATTAGCTAAAAAAGGTTGGAAATTCAGCAGTTTTAGTGTTGAAAAAACCACCCACTCGTCTGGCTGCTCCTGTCTTTGCCTATCCAGGTTTCCAAATCCTTCTCATGCTGAGCAAAAATGTGAGTGCTTGCAGTTTGGGATCTTATTAAGATGAGCACACAAAGGATTTCAGAGAGTAGTGGTTTACTGCAACACAAGTGTACTCGCATCTTCAAAGAGCTTTTGACAAAGGTCCCTCACAAAAGACCCTTAAACTAAGCTGCCATCCAATTAAAGGGATCATTTTACTCATTTTTTACTAATAAATTGAATTATTAATTCCGAACTGGTTTAATTGTTTAAAAGATAGGACACAAAGTGTAAGAACCAGTGAAAATCTCTGGAGTCTGTGTCGGGACCCCTGTTGTTCAGTACATTTCTAAATGGTCTCGCAAGTACCATTTTCTGGTAATTGTCCAGGGTAAGAAAATACCTAAAACTGACTTATATTTTTTGCGGAAAACTTTTGTCATATGGTGAGACTGTGTAGCAAAAATGGCAAACGAATGGTTCATAAGGGAAAAGCAATCAATAGAGGAAGGAAAAATTACCCCAATGGTATATATGCTATCATATAAATCCTGTATCACTTAGTGGGCTGTTACCACTCAGACATGAGCACTGTTCAGTCTTGGCAAATCCTCATTCAGTCATAAGTAACAAATGGACCATAAGGAACTGTTCAGAAAGGAACAGAGGACAAATCAGAACACATCGTTTTGCCATTGTTAAATTGCAAGGTACTTCCACATCTCCCATATGGCATGCATTTTAAAATAGCGTTTAGCAGAAAAGATTCAGTGAAAGACAGCAGAGATGATCTGGAATCTGGAATGATTTCCATAGGAGGAGACGCTACATAGATTAAGACTCTTCAGCTTGGAAAAAGGCAGGACAGACAGCTGTAAAGTCATGATGTGCATAAAAGAAAGTATGATTCTATGGTTTGTTCATCACCTGTGATAATGCATGTAGTAAACAATACCAGGTGAAAATGTTAAGCTGCTGGCTTAAAAATAGAAGGAAGCAGAAACTTTTTCAGTAACGTACAAAATTAAGCTGAGGAACTTAGTGCTACTAGGTGCTGTAAAATCCAAATATACAATTCTTGTATGGTCAGCTTGGGTGCTCTCAAGCAGCCCGAGAAGGGCACCTATAGCCAGGCTGCATCAGGTGATAGACAGCAGCCGACTGTCCTTCCCTGGGTGAGGAACAAAAGGTGCCAGCAGGTGCCACTGACTTGGATAATTAGGGCCTTACCTGCCTGTCCAGCCAAGTGCAGGCCCTGTCACTCCCCACCTCCCAGTGACTCTCCAAGGCATACGCTGTGTGCCCTATGGCATCAGCTACATAAAATTTGGTATGAGGCTCATAAGGGCAAGATCATCAGCTACTCCTGATATTATCAAAAATGTCTTGGGTAAGTTCATTGCCCAGAAATGGCTAGAAAACATAGCAGCACAGGTGTAGTCCCTGCCGCTTTAAGACCTTGAACCTCTGGTTGATAGAAGCTCCATAAGGCTACAGCAGATGGGAAATTCATTTCCACACTACTTGCCTTGCTCCTCTACTCTATTCTTCAGCACCTATGACTGGCCACCAACACAGACAGAAGACAGAGCTAATGCAGTCCCATGGTCTGATGCTGGACTGCTTTTATGGACCTGATATTCCTTTTTCCCTGTGCACATTCAAGCTATCCAGATGCAGCAGCAGGAGGTTCTGGTGGCAATTCAGTCTGCAGGGTATATTAATCACTACATGCATGGGAGGAAACCTGCGGTCAGGACTGCTCATACCACTTTTCCACGGGCCCTCGTCTGGGGAAGGCTAATATGCACCTTGCCAGATGCTGCCAGCCCCGGAGATAGCTGGGCCCATCCAGAGCTACACTATTGCCTGGGCTCTGAGCTTTTGGGCAGTCCTAAAGCTACTGTGGAGGCAGTGGAACCCAGGCAGTGCCTCCGTTTCCCTCACCACCAGGATAAAGCATGGCGAGGAGCCAGGCGGCAGCTCTGGTCAGTGCATGTTGCTGCAGAAGCAGTGAAAGGAGGGAGCTCCAGCCACCCAAGGAGTGACTTAAAGCTTGTGACTCTGCTTGCTCCAGCGCTCCCTTTCCTCCACAGCCTTCTCACCACAGCTTCACCCTGTGCCTGCTTCCCCTAAGCTCATTTCCCCTGCCCCCTGTCAGTGGCACTGGCAATCTGACTGTAACGTCCAGTCTACCGAAGGGACAGCGTGACCTAGTTCGTGGGGAATTTGGCCTCATTCCTCTTCCTGTTCACTGTTCTGCTGAAATTTTGGCCAACGCGCAGAACTTCCCCCTACACCGGCTTCCCTGCCTTTGAAACAAGGATATGAAATACGCTGTTTATAGACCTCTCTTTAGCTGTTTTTGGATGTGTTGGTGAAAAGAGCTAGAGGAGTTAAATTACTATGAGGGCTTTAAAGAGTTTGGGTCACAAAGTCCATGTATAGACATTCCAGGACGAAAAGCATCTGGGCTGCCAAAAGGGACCTCAGCAGCCTCCCTGCATGCAACAAAGTGTTTTGAAAACAGAGGCAGAAGCAGGCAACAAGGGAGGGATAGAAGACCCTAGAGAAAGTGGCTGAGGCAAAAATGATGAGTTTGTTTACATACAGAAGGTAATACTCTAGCTTAAGATGGAGACTAACATCTGTGTATTGACTCTCAGCTACCTCCTGGAACAAATACCCAACCAAAGAAGCCAGTGAATTTCGTCAGCTTCATCAGTCCAAATCCACACCTGCCAATTCACGTGCCATGATGACCTCGCATTTCTGACTACATGCAGCATATTCCCAAGCATGTACACTGCACTGTAAAGTAGCTGGCATGCACAACCACGTATCAGAATAGGAGAACAATACCTCCTGTTGAACAATACCTCCTATTGAATTCTTCCAGAGGAAGAAAAAAAAATCCTGCTGCCAGTATCTTACAGAATCGTAAAACTTTTGTTTGCAAGGGATCTCTGGGCATCTCAAGCCCAGCTTCTCTCCTGCAACAGGACTATTGCAAAGGACTCCAGAGATGGAGTTTCCACCATCTCGCTGCGTCACCTGTTCCAGTGCTGCACCAGCTTGGTGAATAAGTCTTTTTCTAGTACATAGTCTGTACCTTAATTGTGTCTCCTGTGCAGCTGGACACATCTGAAACAGAAATAACAGCAACTGCTGGTGCTCGAAGAAGCTATCTCCCTACTTGTGCTGGGCACAGGAAGCAAGCCTTGGTTGGAAGCTTCATTTTGTCTCCAGCTCAAGGGTGGCTTCCCTTCCGTGTTACACACAGCCCCTGATCTACCCTGTAGCACTTAAAACAGAACCACAACCCTCACACGTTCCCAGCAGTTCACTGCTCAGACTCCACTGCCTCCCTGCTCCCCAACTGTTTACTGGGCTCCCATCTCCATTCTGTAGATCCCAACGACACCCCTCTCTCCCCCACCTCTCCCAGCCCTTCCTCCTTCTCCCCTCCCAAAATGGTGCTCAAGACAGGGATAAAGAGCACCATGTTGCTCACAGGAGAGGACTGAGCAGTACAGATTCATTCCCTTTCACCCTGATCGTGTGCAGGGATGAATTAAAATTACTTAATCTTAATTACTTAGTTACATCAGATTACTGGGAGGGAGGGAGACCAGAGAGCTCAGCCTGACCCCAAATTAGACTTGGCTGGCTGATCTGCCCCAGGAGCACCCAAACAGGGCAGATGCACGGGAGGGTGATGGCACAGTGTGAGTCAAAGGTCCTTCAGCCTGAGCCAGTCACCGCTTTACCTCTGACCGCACAGTAGGCAGCAGCAGCAGCACTGCACCTTCTGCTACAGCTGCTAGCACCGCTGCGGTGCTGGTGGGCATGAAATCCCCGTAGCAGGAATTAGGAGACCCACGGTGGTGAGAACCGCGCTTCTGCCAGCGCGGCAAGAGGCGCAGCGTGTGACAGCAGCCGGGGTCCGAAGAGGGAGGCTGCTCCCATCCAGACTAGAGGCTGCGGAGCAATCCTCTCCGTTAGGTGAGGCTGGGGTGGGGATGCCAGCCTCCGGTCTGCCGGTGCCGTCCCGGGCTGCTCCTCTCCTCGGGGCTCTCAGCAGAGCGGGCGCTGCAGCCATGCTGTGGTCTGTGGAGCCCTGGGGTGGATGCCCCCAGGGGAGGGTGCCAGCGCCGGGCTCCGCGCCAGAGGAAGAGAATCTAGGTCACAGATCCTCTTTGGGAACAAGTACATCTGATGCTGCCAAGGGAAACAAACGGGCTTGAAAGAAACAGGAGAAAGGGGAGCAAACCGGCTTGAAAGCAGCGGGAGAGCGGGGAGAAATAACTCGGTGATCAAAACAAGGATGCTACAGGAAAGGTAAGTACATAGATTCTGGCATCATGCCTACAAAAACCCGGGCACCTGAAGGTTTCTAGGAAGGCATATACTTAGGCAAAGGTGTTGTGAGGATCCAGGGCTGGACTAGCAGGCAGCTGCAGGGCAGGAGTGTGGGCACTGGCAGAGACGGGGCGGGGGGGGTCCCAGGGCTGGAGAACCAGGAGGCTGCAGGGAGAAAGTGGGGACTGGCAGAGCTGCGAAGGAAGCTCAGGGTTTGGCTAGCAGTGGGATGCAGGGCAGGAGTGGAAGAAGCTGGCACAGTTGTTTGAAGAATGACAGAAAGGAAGAAAATTGAAGTAAAAAAAGGAGCACTAAGGCCACCCTCCCCCTTCCACACGTGTAGCTTACGGTTCTGTGGTGGGAGAGGTATTCCCAGGAAGGAAGAAGAGGAGAAGGAGGAAGATGTTTGGTTTGCTGGGCAGCCCGTCCTTCCCCATGGTGCAGAGCAGGTCGTGGTGAGTCAAGCAGACACCCAGCCTGGTCCGGTGCTGCTGTTTTCCTGCACCTTGTAATTCCCCTCCACTCTCTGCTGGGTCAGCCTCTTTATAACTGCTCTCTGCAAACAGCCCAGGGGCTGGAGGAGATAAGGGCTGGGGGCCAGGACCCATCCGGAAACCGGGAGAGGCGTGTAAGGAGGAGCTGGAACAGAAGGACAGTATTTGGCCAGAGAGTTTCCATGTGGGGGAAGGGTATTTATTGGGTAGTGCTTATATTAGAAATCTTGGAACGATTCATACCCTGCTTTCTTAAACCCAGCAGAAATCCACAGCGTTGGGGAAATGAACTACGTTCAACACAGGGCAATATTCCCTGTGGGCAGCATCTAATCACAGCACTCTGGTGTGGGGTACTTTGATATTTTGAAACCAAAAGCCAATTTTATAGGTATTTTAAGAACAAAAGGAAACCCATAGGCAGAAACATTGCCGATATTATATTAACAGAACACTGCAGTAATTTGCTGACACAGTTGCTGACAGTGGTACTATGGGTTAGACAATTAATCTGTCAGGAATATAACCCAAAATGAGGTGGGGTACTGGTCTAGGTATGGAAATAAGTTCTGTTTCCACTGTGAATATGCACAAATACTACACAACGCTGTTGGGAGATATCCTTGCCTCCCCAGCATGGTGGTCATCCTCTGTCATTCAGTGTCACCTGGAGCACGCATGTTCCAGGTGTTCAGGGTGACTTCTCCTTTCCTTTGCTGGATTCAGATCTGTGCTGCTGTGAGTCACGTTTGTAACAAAAGTCACTCAGAAATAGCGTTGCTCACTTGACTTGGTTTTCTGCAAACCTCTGGTTGTAGCAGCTTATCCAGAAGCTGAATCTAGTAAGAAAAAGGTTGCTGAATGACAGAAATATTCAGTCCAAATGATGAGCACTCCCCGAGAAGCCCAACTAGGTGGGGTGTTTGCACCAGTCCATGGAAAACTGCAAAATTGCAGCTGTAGGGCTGTCAGCATACCCTCCAGTGCCTGTGCAGTGAAAGGATTCAGAAACACTCTTTTGTGGAGATTCATGATCCCTGTGAAGAGTTCTGTTGTGTATGAATAACCCAGCAGAGAAAATGCTTCAGCACAAACCACCTTGAATGTTTCTATGGGAAGCCACATTAATGGCAGAAGTTCTCTGGTCTCCACAAGGGAGCTTATTAGATCACAACAGCACAGGCAGCCGTATTTGCTCTTTGCCTGAAGATTAAGCTTTGAAAAAGGGTGAATGTTAAGACTGGATGTTAGCTATACGGTGTGTCTTGACTCTGATGTAGTAGCCAGAAAACTGCAGGGAAGAGCTGTGCAAAAGACGTGGAGGAACGTCTGGGGATGAAAGGGAACTTAAAAATAGTATTAAAAAATGAGGCACAGTCCCTCGCAGAATAAAATTTAACACCTTTTATAAACCGCAAAGGTTAGCAAAACAATCGGGAGGCAGCCAGTGTCTGCTGGGGGGAAGTGTTATATAAATGTCATACAGAGAAGGAATGATCGCATTCTCACACAAACCAAAAGATTTAGTAGATTATCAGTTAGAGATGGAAATGCTGATAAAAAAGTGGTTGTGTAACTACCAAGTAATAAAAACCATACAGACCTTTCTCCAGAAATGCCCCCTATTGTCTGTCCTCTCACTCCCATCTTTGACTTCTCCAGTAAATAAATCATGCAAAATAGCAGTTTTCAAAGCAATAGCATCCTGGGCATTTGCTGGAAAACATGACTCACCACAACTTGCCTGTTGTCCTTCAGGCTGCTGTAAACTGAAAAAAAAAAGTCCAAATGGACACATGCAAAGTACGCTTTAAGAATGAGCATGTAAAACTAAAATTCATAGCTCTGCAGAACCATCAAAACCAGCAACTCAATTAAGATCCTGCTCGCTATAGTCTTCTTAGTTCTACTAACCAATTTACCATCGACGAGGCATAAAATATCTGCTTCTCAGTCCCCCAGGAACCACTGACCAGCTGTATGACACCCTAATGCCCACTTTACTCCACAGGCTCCAACTGCCCTTGAGCTCAGGCAGTTGGTGCTTGAGCTGGTTCCTGTCTCACAAAGCTCAGAACAAGTGGTCTGAACTTGTGCTTAGCTCGAAAGCCTTCCGGTGCTTTTTCAGACCTGAAGGAGACACTGTGTGTCTGAAAGACTGGCTACTTCTTCCAACAGGGCTAGCTGGTCTAATAGAAGACACCTCTGCTGGAAAAGGCATGCAACACCTTCGCCATACACGGCAATGGCTTCAGTGGCTGTCATGATTTGAATGACCGGAAAGTGATTTCCTCTTATAAAAATACTTCATACATGTCTGATGTCACTGCACACCTCAGATCAAGAAGCAATCTGTACGCAGCTAATATCTTCAGTGAATAGCCCCTGATTAAGCTGGTACAAAACCTAAGTGGATCATTGTACCCAACTGTTGATCACAAAGAATTTAGATTAGGCCACGTCACAGTAAATGGTTGATACAGCCAAAATGCCTAAATCGAATTTCTTATAACCCTCCGAGCAGAGTGGATTTCTATACTGAACTATAATAATGGACTTTGGTTCGTTCTGCTTGGAAAGGAATGATTACATACATTTACTCTCACTTTTAAGTGTAGTCCATCTTTTGACTGTTCCATAGAAGGTTTTTGAAACTTCTTATTTATTTCCTCTGCTAAATTAAAACTGTAACATTATTCTAAAATTTTATTTTGTTCCAAAGATTTCTTGGGAAAATTAGCTTAATTCTAGATAATTATCAGAGAAGTTACAATGATATACTGGTAAATTACATGTGCTGACACGTTGGATTTCCTTTCCAGGTAATATCTTATTGAAATGGGGCAAGATACCAGGTCAGTAAGAAAAGGATGCCATGGCAGCACTTCTACTTTGCCTGAATGCATCATTATTACTATTTTTTTTTTATTTTCTAGAGCATTTAATTCTCCACAATATTTCCTTCACAAATTCCTTTCCACTGGCACTTTAAAGGATATTATTTTGAATAGGACTGACTGACATAAAAGATGCAATTAATAAGTTAACACAGGCCATCATAGATATTGATAAATTCCAATCATAGCAAACCTTGTTCTGCAGATTCCTGTAAGCCATACAGTCTTCACTGAATTGCCTACCAAAGATGAACAGAAAAATGCGACGTCTTACACCTCCAAGTTTATGACCATTGTAGAAAACAGGTATATTTTTTCAATGTGCACTTTTAGTCAATCAATTTTAATCAATCAGTTTTATTTACCTTAACCCAATTCTGGTATATTTTCCTCTGACTTCTTTTCAGTTTCTATTGTTTAGCTTTGTAGATGACATCCAATAACAGAGTGGGTCACTGGTTACTGCAAGTGCAGGAAGAAAAGGTGTCTGTGGGTGGGTATAAATACCCTTAGCACTATTACGTGCAGGAATCATTGTCTGCCCCAGCAGTCATAAGCCATTTTGGAACCGCTGTCACCAAAGGTAAATAATTCCAAGACAGACACCTGCTGCTTTACTGTGTTCCTGTTCTGCCCCTTCAGAGTGCTCAGTCTTCGAAGCCAAACCCAAGCTATAAACTGAAAGTCAATCTTTGCCTTTCAAGAAGAGGCATGTGTTAAAAGAAAAAGCTGAGGAAACAGGTCTTGGTAGCACTGATGTTGTGCCTAAGATGTTCCGTGCACTTTCACATGAGAACCTCTGGTGGAAACTGGTAGCTCTAGCAAAGGAATCTCTATTCAATGCCTACATCAGCTTTGCTCGAGGGCAGGTGAGAAAGCGGTCGCTGTAAAACCTGAGACTTATATTAACAGCTCTGATTAACAAAATTGTGTTAACTGTTCAGCTAAAGGCTGAAAAAAATCCCTCAGAAAAAAAAAATCACTATTTTTATTTTAAAGGAAATCAAATAATAATATTAGTTTTCCCTGCCTATGTATCTAAAGCAGAGAAACCCAAAGCAATTTATTTCAAATAACAAAAACGCATTACAAGAAAAAGTACTTGTATAAATTAGTAGGAGTAACAACAATACCCAGAGAGATAAAAAAGGGTTTACTATTGTGTGGGAGACAAAATATTTCAGGCCATAGTGAAGAGAAGGTCCTTTATCAGAAAACCTCAGACAATACGAACATTATACAAGTTGTAACATGAAGATAAAGGAAGATATGCAATGAAGAGAAACACCATAAAAAGGCTTCATCAGCTAACCTTCAAATTAAGCTGAAAATATCAGAGCAAATAAAGATTATCCACTTTAGTGGCCTGTTGAATATCTCAACCTGAGAGAAGTGCCTGGTGGCAGATTAACTGCCTTTCCCCGGTGCGGACAGCTGTGCTGCCAAATATAACTCATATTTCTGTGGCATCGTATGAACGAATGAGTAAATACAGACATGGCAACGGCATCAATGAATTACTGTCATTTTAGTGCATTTTGTAGATTAAATTGCAAATCAAATCTGTAGCTGGGTTTGATAAATAGTCCTGTGACTATCGTTTGAGTGATGTAAGGCTAGCGCAGTTGTAGGGTAAGCCCTACGCAAAGTAGGGTTTATCCACCTTTCCCAGCTATATTATAACAAATGTTACCTCTATGTATAAACTTTGTCTTGCCTTAGAAGAAACCTATACTGTATGTTGCAAAAAAGGCTGCAACCAAAGTTGTTCACCCTCCGGCATGAGAAATCTGCAGTGTGTCTGTCTGATACTTACAGTGCACAGTACGCACAGAGTAAGTCCAGTTGTTGAAATCCCACTATTAAATCCATTAGAGGTAGTTAGTGAACAGTATATAATAATTTTAAAATATATAAACAAGAAACTAGCTGTTTGCATGTTCACAGAATTTTTTTGGATATTACAGAGAAATGAAGATAAACTCTGATGTAGTAAAGAATGAAAAGCTATTTTCATTTATACATTTCTATTACTCAGACTATTGCCAAGGAAGGGGAGAGAAAAAGCCAAAACGTTTACAAATGTGTCTGAAAACAGCACTTGGGACAATTAACTATACCCTTTTTGAGTCGTGTGACTCCTCTTTTCAGATAAAGTTTTACCATATGAAAGGACAGTCAAAATGCATACAGACTTTCTGTTTAGCTTTAGCTTTGGTTGTGATGTTATTGCCTGGGCTCCCTCTCTCCTCAGGTTAGGTACAGGCATCTCATGAAGGTCCTTCTGCTGGCCCAGAGGTTGATGTTCAAGGCAGATGGAATGAAGCTGGGGCCAAGCTCTTCTCAGAGGTGCACAGTGGCAGGAGCAGAGGCAATGGACCAAGCTGCGTACCAAGAAACTCTGAGCAGACGGAAGGAAAAAACGCTTCCCCCGAGGGTGATGCTACAAATGGAACAGGTGCCATGGGACAGCCATCCCCAGAGACCACCCAAACTTCATGGCACAAGGCTGTGAGCAAGAGCGCCATTAGAGAAAAGGACTGTACTTACATGGCATAGGCATTTCAAGGATTTTTCCCATTTATATTTGATGTTCATTTAGCTACAAAAAAGTGAAACCCCCAATCACTGCCCCCCATTTTGAATGGCTTTGCTAGAAGGCGGCGGCAGAGGGCTGTGCCAATGCCACCTGCCGGGTGGACCACGCTGTACTTGCCCGGTGCAATGCTTGCTTGCTGCGGTGGGTCTGCAAGGGCTCGCTCCTCTGGCTGTGCTGGGGGGACTGGTGGCCTTGCACTGCAGGGGCCTCGGGCCCAGAGCCTGCTGGCTGAGCTGCAGCAGGACAGAAGGGCTTTATGCTCAGTGACTGACTTTTTGGGTGACACCGGGCAAGCCCAGGCCTCTCTCTGTGCCACAGCTAAGCCAGATGTCATTTGGTGCTCAGGACATGGGTCTTTCCCCAGTGCAGAGAGAAGCTGGGAGTCGGCTGATAAGTGTTTGCCCAGATTTTTGAGATGGAGAATGGTACAGGAAAGCAAGACAAGAAGTCCTAATGGAGTACAAGGCAAGGAAATCAGATATTCTCATGTTTAACCCTTTCCCTTGCACCTCTGCTTTGTTCTGTTGCACCGTGTTAGGCAGGGCAGACCTGGTCATGTTTGGCCCTTCAGGTGAGGGAAGGGGGTATGAGCCATAGTGCTGTAACAAAGCTGGAGAACATTATAGTTATTGGGACCCTTTTTGAATACAGTGTCCTGCTACGGAGCCTTCCCTGGCTGCATTACACCACTGCACATCCCTCCTGTTTTGGGATACCCTGCACTGGACACAAGTGGTGGGAAGGGAACGGGACAAGACCTCACCTAAGCAGCCAGGGGCTGTGAGGAGAGAGCCAGCTGTGCATCCCACGCTCGGTGCTTCCCAGGGCTTCCCAGATGAGCTTTGCCATGGCACAGAGCTCGGTCACTGGGTGAGCATGGACACACCTTGCCTTGACAGGAGGGACAGCAAAGGGAACCCGTGGGGCCTGGAGCTAGTCACTTCCAGTAAAGTGAAGTAGAAAACATGTGGCATGGTTATGCAATTGCCTCTGGTAATAACCCAGCCTTCACCTCACCGTGGGTACTGAGCCAAAGAGTGGGAGGCTGAAAAAAATGTGCAAGGTTAGCACTTTAGTAGCATGCACGTAGAGCCCTCTCAATACGCCATTAGGTGATTTTTATTCCCTCCACCTCTGCCTGCCTCATTCATATTTACCCTCCCCTCACTCTCAAATAAGATTTTTTTAATCTCCCAGCTGTAAGGGTTATATACACAGTGTGACAACATGGGGTCCAGGAGCCCTGCTGAAGTCACGTTCTTAAGGGAGGTAATGGTTTGCCCTGCAGGAACAGTGGTGTGGCAGGAAGGGGGAGTGGAGGACTCCAGGGCAGGATCACAAGGCACCAGGAGATCAGTGTGTCGAGCTTGCAAGAGGATCAGAACGGGGAAGAGTGAGACGTTTCCTTGAAGGAGGCTTATAGGTCCTGAAGGAGGCTTATAGGTCAATTCAATGTAATGCTTTGCTTTTAAGATTTTCTTGGCCCTCAAAAGATCACTGTTCAGGAAGTTGAGCAGAAAGAAGCTTTCTTTTGCTGTTGAGCTACAGGACTAGCTGGCACAGGGTTGCTTCTCCACTTGAAAAATTTTTAGGAAAAATTTTCATTGTAACTCTGAATAAAAAATTTAAATGTACATGAATGATGTTCCTCAGGAAGCCCTTCTCTGATGCTGCGCATTTCACAGCCAGTGGTGCCAGAGATGTGACCATGCTTTTATGTTACCTGTCTGATGAATCAGGTGGTGGGGGTCATTTGACTGCAGACATGACCCTACCTCCATAATTGCCCACCAGGTAGGTGGCAAATGAACTCAACAAAGAAATGATTAGAGAGCAAGACTGAGTTGTTTCCTCAGAGCTTTTTGAAACATCATCATTTCTTGATTGAAGGTTCCTCTGGCCCATTTCTGGTCTTCTCTGATCAGTGAATTGGTTGGTCATCACTTACACTTCATATTTGACAGAGGGAGGGTGGTGAGGAAAAGACCTGAACATCAACAAGTAGGTAACAAGATTTGGAAAATAAAAGAAGTCATACAGCTGATGTCTTGCTGTGCCATTGTTTGACATCTTGGCACTACTACCTGTGACGCTGCAGGAAACACAGAGGATTTGAACCAAAAGATGGAGCAGACACATTCCCTGGACCAAGGACTCCTTTTTCTAATGAGAGTGCTGGGTAAACAATTGAGGGGCCTAAGCAAGAGAATGCTGCTATGCTGGAGCTCATCTTTCCATGGAGGTCCATTTGTTTTTTCTCTAGATGTTGCATCCTGCTGCCCACATTGTGGATGAGACTCATCATCTACAGTAAATAAGTTTACTTTCAGTTTCCAGAACAAGTGTGGTCATTATAAGTCCCCCTTCTTCTTAACAAGGCCATGACATCAGTCTTTAGCAGATCCTTCAGTTTGAACTCCCCATGAGCAGCAAAGCAACTCCCATGGCACAAATAAACTTTACAAAGAAGGATTTAACACAAAGGGAAGTAAGCTTGACAGAGCATTTTAATCAAAGACATTCTCATGTGATTATACTCTTTTTAATCTCATTTTTATTCATAAGAACCTGCATTTCAGAATAGCTTTTAATGTACTTCTAACAGAGCCATGCACAGAACCGTAGGAGATCCAGAAGCTGCAGAGCAGTCATGAGGGCACTGGCAGACAACCATAGCGAAGTTTTGAATTTTCAGCTTCTCATAGTGTTTCTGACTCAGTCCACGGACCTGCACAACCGTTTCAGTGGATACTTATATCTGTCTCCATTCTCTGGTAGCTTTTTTAAACTGAGACGTGCAATACTGAGCACTGTGAACCATCATCTGTGCCTTCGAGGAGGCAGAAGTAGGGTAGTTCAGAGCACCACTTGGGCCAGTGAGCCTGATTTTCTCACGCCTGGGGAAACAGAGTTTGCCTAGACTGTACATCTTGCCAAAATTAAAGTATTTCTGACCTTCTGAGACCTAGAACTCCCCGAGTCTCTGGGACTAAATGATATGATGCCTCGGGATTGTCAGATTACAGAGGAAGAAATGACATTCAGTCTAATAGGTGTCCCTGTTTTGCTTAGTCAACAATTAATAAACTTGCTTCAGTTTCAGGTGGGTGCCAGTAAGCAAATAGTTGAAATAAGACAGCCAGATTCCAGAAATCTGGGAGGTGTTGGACTGCATTTTAAGGAATATTGCTGTTCCCTGTGGAAGCAGGAGCCGGGGAGAACATGGTCTATATGTAAAAATGTGCAGAAAGAGTATGAGCATGGGATGTTTATTAGATCTGGCTTCAACCGGCAATTAGCTGTTTGAGTCACAGGATAAAATCAGGTAACAAATATTACATTTTCAGTATCTAGAGGAAGAGTCTGCAGTGGGAAATATGCTCTTGATGTTTTAATAGTTCAGGTTTGGCCTAAGAGGAAAAGGCAGCTTCACAAGCATGATAAAAATGTGGCTTTTTTTTTTTTTTCAGGACTTTGTTTCTTCCCAGAAAATGATGTTTGGCTGAACAGAATAACATTTGGCCAGACCTGAGGGGGATTTTTATGAGTTCCATGTGGGATGCTGAAGGGGGAGGCTTAATTGGCCTCAAATCCCCCAGAAAGATGCACATTCTGTATCCACATCAACTCAGCCTGCTCTCCTTTTCAACCTTGTTACTGTAACTATTGGTTTCTGTTGCTTTAGTCCAGTCTGATGCTCATATAAATGGTGTCAGTTGCAACAGTTTGGGGTGTGTCAGGAAAGCAAAATTCACAGCCTTTCTTGCTTCCCTCCTACTGCCAGCGAAGTTTTAATTTTGGAACTTAGCATGGAAATCTGCACTCTACCCAAAGCAATTTCATGCCCCACAAATTCCTCGTCTGTGAAACTTAATGAAATGGCTTTTTATAACATCAATATCTTGCATATCCTGGATGGCCAGCCCTGTGCAATTCTAAAATTCACACATAGCTGATGGATGCTGTGAGTATTTGGGTACCCTGCTGCCTGCAGAGACTCAGACATCTGGTTTGTTGAGGAGCCAGGCCTGAGTAACTCAGAAACACAGATCCCACTGACTCAAAATATTTAGTTATTTCCTTTTGCAAAAAAAAAAAAAAAAGATTTGGGAAGAGAAATATTCTGTGTTGACATGATGATTGATTTTCATTGAAAAAAAAATACAAGTTCACACGCAACTTTAGCAAATTGCCTGCTGAAACGGATCCTTTCAAAACACATACCAGTCCTCAGCACTGGAGCAGTTTGCACCGTCGCTTAAATTCTCCTTGGGGCCCTTGCATGGCGGGTCCTTTTTTCCCCCCACTCCATGACAGATCCATCCTTTTCCCTCCCCGCTCCCGCGTGGCGGATGGTCGGTACCCGGTACACCGCAAGTAAGCCTGCGTGGGGCTGCATCCCACCGCCCCTGAGCTGCGTGGGGCTGAATGTCATACCCCGTGAGCTGCGTGGGGCTGGATGTCCCTCCCCGTGAGCGGCGTGGGGCTGGATNGGGGATGGGCGAGGGCCGCCGGCGCGGTTGTTGCTCCTGGGCAAGAGGAGCAGCATCCGTCTTTCTTTCCCCAGCCCCCCCCCCCGCGATGCTGCTCCGCTCCCTCGCCTCCAGCCGCGCCCCCTCCCCTGTCCCTTGGTCCCCTCTGCCAGGGCTCCGGTAGTGCCTGCATCACGCTCTTCCCACCCATCCGCCGACACCGGCACGCTGCAGCCCAAAAGTGTTTGCGTTTGCGGAAACCGCGGTGGCTCCAAGCGTAACGAAGTGTGGGGTGACAAGAGGTGCGCGAAAACGGGGAAGGTTGCTGCTGGTGGCTGGGACAGGGCATCACGATCCAGGCTTGTCATCTCTTTTGGACAGACTCTTGCCAGTCTGGTGGGCTGGTGGGCCTGGTGGGGTGACATCCAGGATGTGGGGCCAGGCACTCCCCAGGCCTGGACTGAAACCAGCCCCTTTTTTCACCCTCTCCTCTACTAAACACAGTGCAGAGTTGGTCCACGATGTCCACACATAAACCCCCACTTGTATGCCACGGGGGCAGAGGCAGGGGAAAGGTGAGGGGCTGTTCAGCAGCCATGGGCCATGGGTCCTACACTCCAGAGGTGGGAGGGACTGAACATGCCATGTATTACAGTAGTTGCCGGTGGTTATCAGCTGGAGCTGGGAGCGGAGGCTGAGTGCTGCGGGCGCAACAGGTAACGTTTCTCTCCACCCTTCTCCAGCTGGCAGCCTGAACATGCAGATTGTCATTAAAATGTTTGTTCTGTGGAACTGCAAAAAAGAAAACCAACCCAAACCCAAGGCCCAGTGTAAAAGGGAGGTTTATTGATGGAGAGGTATACATGATTATGATACGGATGAGGAGAGAGGTGCCGTGAAAGGAAACAGAGAATCAGACACTAGCTCAAATGATGTCACAGACTCCCACTGTGATTAGTAAGGCGAAATGGCCCTTGCCAGCACTTAATGACAGAGGAAAATAGGGTGCTTGACCACTTGTTTAACATTTGTGATGGTCCTGCAGGGGAAAATCCAAAAGAAAAGCAACACAATGAGAACAAACCAACAGCTGCAGGGTATATAATAAGGTTTCAGGATTCAGGCCCCTTCCGTCCAAAACAGACAAAAGCTGGACCAAAGTCTGGCAGCAAGCTGTGCCCATATCCGTCGGGAAATGCTCAACAGATAATAGCCAGCATAACTGCTGTGCTGAGCAGGACACACCTGGATATCCCCTGCAGCAAGAGGGCATCGTACCTCTGACTAGTCAACACACCGCTTCTATGACCTCAAGACACCTCAGTGTATTAACTGTCCAGGAAAGGGTTCCTGTAAGTCCATGTGAAGCACCTTGCCTGTACCCTTGAAGCGTAGGCTTCAGAGGGGAGGCTTTCAAGGATGGCTGTAGGGAGATTATTCCTTGCTAAGTGTAGATGCTTTTGAGGAAACTCTGAAGGTATTTCCCAGCCTCTCCATTATCCTGCACTTTCGCTTTCATCCTAGAGGCTGAGCTCTTCCCATGAACAACAATATGGTCTCCACTTGGAGTACACTGAGCATGTGTCATGGGACAGGATCTGGCCACTGTCTCTGGCTGCTCCCTGAGAAGCCTGGTGGAGACTGAAGACTCTGTTTCTGTGAGAACAGTTATTGCTCTACTCACCCTGCCTATCCCTCTGCTCATGCTCTTTTATACTTCACCCCCTTACCTGCTTGGTTTGTTTCTGGCTTTCACTTACCTTTTCTAATCATTAGTCTGTTTCTGCAGCAGCCTCTTTGCAAGGTGATGTATACTGAGCAACAGCATACTCTTCTGGAGAAGAAGGAAAGAAATGTTTCCGTTAGCCTGGAGACCACTTCCTGTGACTTTCCCTGGAGGTGGATATACCCTACACACGCTTAACCCGTAGATCCTTGAAATCTCTCTTGTTCTGGCACCTGCATTTTAATAACTTGCCAGTCATGCCCACTTGTCACCTTGGGCGTGAGACCACGCTCACTAAAGTGAAATGAGTTTCTCCCCTGGCAGTAGGTCCAGATCCTGATAGAGCTCAGAGGAGTGTTGGTTCCCGGAGCACTAGTCGGGGTCTCTCTTAATGCACACAGTGTTTCTGCTGTCCCTGTCCCTGTTCCTCCCCCAAATGTCATACTTGTTAAAATAAAAGACCTACCTGTTTCATAGTAATCATAGATCTGCACAGGAGCTGGCTTGGGATGGGTCACTACAAAGTCCTGCTCAACTGAGAAAGTGATTTCTTTCCTTTTCTTCTGCGAGATCTGGGAATGGAGGGACAGGGATCACATAAGTCTTTTTATTTGTACATAAGAGCAGACCAGGGTGGCAACTAATAGATTGTATATTCCAAATCCCACTGATGCCACACATACAGATGTGGGACATATGTTATCTGAAATATATTTGGAAAGCCCAAAGTGGAACTGAAGCGAAGAGTTGTAGGTTCCCTATCTTGCTTGCATTACCTGATTCTATAGTTATTACACATCCTATTGCCAGAGAGGGAAAAAATGTCCCAAAGGACTGAGCTTAATTCTTCAGAACCCCCCAATGGTCAGGACGATAGTCTGGTATTCCAACCCCTCCCATTTCAGACGTGAACATTATGTGCCACCAAGAAACTGCGAATCAATGTAGTTCACTGGGATATTGTCTTCTGTTGTTAGTTCTGCGGGGGCCCAAGCAAATGTACTTTTACTATGTAAATTCTGATCCAGGGATTAGATTACAGGTTAAATTTAGGAATGAACTAGTGTAAGAGCAGGAATGGAAATCTCTCCAGAGGAGATCAGAGCAGTGTTTCATGTCCTGTTGGAAGAACCGAGGTTTACGAGAAGGCTACCAAGGGGACATACACACAAAAGAACCTCTTTTCTGGTGCTTATCTGCTATTGCCTGAAAGGAGAAAGAATTTTTGATTAATTTTTGTGTGCTTTTTTTTGATTAATTTTTTTTCTAGTTGCTAGTAGGGCAGGTGTCAGTTTGAAGCTGTTTGGGAGGTAGGGATGTCACATGCAGTTTGAGGAGTAAGCAGCTTAGTGAATACAGGGAAAAACTGATGAGGAAGGGAACATGATAAATGCACTTTACAGAGTATACCCGTGCTGTACATGCATCTATTACATGCTGTTTGCATCCTTTGTGAAAATCAAACAGACAGTGATCAGAACTTACATTTTCCAGATAAAGGAGAACGTGGTTTTTCTTGTTTTCTACTTGCATCACTGTATGACTGTCAATGAGCTTTAAAATAAGGAAATGGAGACAAATATACTTATAAACCACTAAAAAACAAGTGCTACCTCAGACCCTACCTCTGCATGGCTATGGGATTCATTCTGTTCCTAGCCAGGTATCAAGGGCTGTCAGCTGATTTTTAGTGTCCAAATGTTGCTGAATAGATGGAGAGGACTGAGCAAAACCTCCCACTCGACTGAGTCGGGGGTATGAGCACTACCCAAATGCGGGAGAGGCACTGCAGTTCATTTGGGGAATACTGCCCAATTCCAGTGTTGTATAGTTTTCAGAACTAGTCTGGCAGATTTCTCCCTCTTTCCCCACCTGGGCAGTGCCAGCTCCCGGTTGCAGCTGCCAACTGGTCAGGCTCTAGCTGGAACCCTTCCCGGTCTTTAATGTGGGAAGTTCTGTGTGCTCACAGCTCCCTGTGGGGCATTCCCTCCACCCAGTAATGAAGACAGCACAGCCATGCAAACACCTCCCCGGGTTTGTGGGCAAATGGTTCATAACCAGGCCTCTGTTTTCATCATGACCAGTCTTCTCTGTCCCTGGGGTGACTCATTTAATTGTGCTCCTATAGTTTACCTTATCCAGGGAAGACTTAACAGGAACAAAGCCAGAGAGCATCTTCACATCAATAATGACCATGTTGGAGCTGCTGCGCTTCCCTGTGTAGCTGAAACAACAGAAGCCCCTGTCAGTCTGGACCATGCCTGGGGAAGCAAACCTCAGCTCTCTGCTCCTGGCCTCACACAGCACGGGGAGGCTGGAGTGAATCACGTGCGCTTGGATGGGAGACACTGGAGAGGCCCCTAGTATGAAGGGGCCAAGTATGTGCTAACACCATCAGTTACTGTCACAAGGCCTTTTGGGATATTGTGTCTTTCAGGCTGATATCATCACCACATTGATCAGCTTGTGGTTTTGACTTTATAAGCAGAACTGTATACACACAGCAATCTTTGTGTGTCTTCTTGTCTGTGCAGCTGGTCTGTTGATGGCACATTACCTGCTTGTCAGGACGATATCAAATTTTGCTGGTCGATCCGGTGGGCAGGAAGCATTTGATGTCTTTACTGAGAGCAAAAATCCAAAGGCCCCCTCTGGAAGGTGAATGTTGTATCTCAGTGCTGTCTGGAAGAGGAAAAAAACCCCTTTTGTTCAAGCATGCCAAGGGTTTTTCTTTGCATTCCAAAATTGTCAAACTTAGTGAAGTTCCCTGAAAATGTTGCTCTTGGTTTTATGTGGAAGATCCTTGCTTACGTCAATGACAACACACCAGACTTCTGCTCTTTAACAATGAAGGTGCTTGTACCCAGAGTCACCTCCCAGAGAGAAACCAGTTGCTGATCAGAATGGACTCTTTTTTTCATGCTGTAGACTCCACTGGAGTCAGAATGTGGGATGGGGAAAAGAGTGTTTACATAGTTCAGGGGAAAAAATAGTTAGGAAAAATAAAAAGAAGTTGGATGGAGAATCATCAAAAACATGGCTATATTGTATGCAGAACGTGAGACACAATGAAGAGGAGAGCAGACGCTTACTTGCATAAGTACACATCCGCTGCCATTCACTGTTAGGCTGTATTTCCCAGGGACCTCAGGAAGGGGAGTCTCTTGCATCAGGAGCCTGTTCCCATTGTTGACAATAAATACCTTCTCAAAAGGCTTTTTGGAAGTGATCTTGACTACATTTTGTGTAACAGAATTGTAGGTGGCCTCACCATAAGCAGCGAGGGCTTGAAGAGCAATGACTGTGTCCTGAAGGAAAAGAAAGTCATAGAAGACAATTAGCTACATGGCGTGACTGGTGCAGAGGAGGTCAAAGTCACGGTTCCAGTACGAAGCACAGTCGCTTCATCCTGTCTAAAGAAACCCTGAATTGGTGTGTAATTCCAGGGTTCCCATATATAAGGAGCCATTTCCTTCTGGCATGCATGTTTTAGGGTGGAAGAAACCTCTCTACTCATAGGAAGGTGTCAGAACATAGAATATGAGCACTAGAGCACAGTTCTAGAGTTGTTCGTAGTGTTGAAGCATGTGTTTTCTAGGGAACTACAGAGCACTTCCTGGTCATATAACAGCTGGGACTTGGTCTTTTCTATGCTCACTCCTGACACAAATATCTGTATTTGTTGCTAGTCAGATTACCCTTGTATGGCTTTAACCTTTCCATAGTTAAGAAGAAGACGAAAAAAAAAAGTATTTTGGTCTCTCTAAGAGAAAGGCTTGGTATCTGTGTGTTTGAGACAGCAGATGCAAAGGAGAAATAAGACTAGTCTTATTTCTGGCACCCCGAACAAGTGCCCCAATTCCTAGGACTGGCTGGGGAGCAGAAGGGAGTTTCAGCACCTGGGTGGAAGAGAAACCTCCATAGGGATTCTGCTGCTTGATGATCCACTGCACAATCCTTGAGGCCTTTGTGAGATCCTCTTGATTCCGGTTGGGTTTGTAGAGCAATGCCAACAGCACGTAACTGGTGATCTCAACTTCAGCTGATGGAGCATGGTCAAGGAAGGAGGGGGAGTTTTCTGATGGAGACCTCTCCTCCTGCTCCCAGTGCTGTGAGCCATCTGAATAAACACAGGGAAGGTGAGGAGCAACCAGAATGGATTATGGGTGTCACTGCTTTACACTGCCTCAGAGGCATACTGTGTCCTGACCTCTTTCTCACAAGTACTCTACAAAGCAACAGATATGCTGTAAATCAACTCCATAGATTACTTGTGAAAGTTGGTTTGTGTGCCTATACTCTTGATATTGTCAAAGTTAGACCACATATCATTGGTAAGATCTGTTCCCTCTTCCCACTTCCCAAATTCCCCAAATGGCTGAAACTCACCAACTTCCTTTGCTGATTTCTGTAACTCTCTGAGGGCTGATTCACATTTTTCTGCCTTGCCAGCTAAGCAGAAAGCATAGGCCATGAGTGCCTGAGTGTAAACTTCGCTGATCTTCTTCTCAGATGCAGTCTCCAGGCAAAAAAAGGCATTTCGGACTACAGGGTACTTTAAAAAAAAAAAAAAAGGTAACACATGGGTCTAATTCAGGACAGTAGTCTTTACCTGGCCAAATATTGATTTTCTTTAAATGTCTTCTTCATCCTGTCACTATTACAGCAATGAGAATGGGACTTCAGTTTGTATAGTGACTTCAGGAGAGAGAATACAGAATTCTTTAAGGAGGGATTTCAGACTGAAACATCATACAAATCAAGTAGCTTTTCAGTGTGTTCTTGAAGATGTTGGTGTATAAACAGAAGACTGTTCTGTTTCTTTCACAGCTGATTCCTTCTGTTTACCTCCATGATAACAATTCACTCTGGACTTCTATGACTATAGAGTCTGTTGTCTTGAACAAATCCAACCTAGCAGTCTCTGTCCTTGATGTCTCTGGTGTAATTTTAATTGAATTCTGTGGGGTTGTAATAGGTTTTCACCAGACAAAATATGTTCACAGTTTGATTCTATGTCCTTGCTAATGCATTAACTAATCAGGAAGCACCTCAAAAAGGATATGACAAATTGGAGGCAGAGAAAGTCATATATTGAAGTCTAACATCTCTGCTGTAGTCGCCAGTGTACTGGCCACTTTTTAAAAAAGGACAAATTGGCTTTTCACTCTGGTGGACCTTTGTTTTTCCAACATAGCTTTTAGTTCCATTTGTAGACTTCATGGATTTACCTGCAATAACTTACTTTCTTGACTGAGCCATATTTGAAGTTAAGCCATAGCATGTGGGTTACTACTTGTCAGGTTTTTTTAATTGAAAACTAAAAGGTGTCACTTAATGTCTTGGGTCTTTCAAGCAGAAGATCTAATCCCACTGAGGTCTGTACAGTTTCTACTTGAACGCTGGTGGTTGAAGAGGTACAGAGATGGGGAACTGGTCTATCACAGCAACTAGTGCAGATATTTGTTCATGGTGGTAAGGCACTGGAACAGGTTGCCCAGAGAAGTTGTGGAAGCTCCATCCCTGGAGATGTTTAAGGCCAGGCTGGATGGGGCTTTGAGCTACATGGTCTAGTGGGAGGTCACCCTGCCTATGGTAGGGGGGTTGGACTACATGATCTTCAAGGTCCCTTCCAACCTAAACCATTCTATGATTCTATGATACAGAGCAGGCTCACATTCCCCGGGAGCTCTCTCTCCCTGTATCTCTCTTTACTACCTGGACAGTTTGTAGCAGACATTGGAGCCAAGTCAACAACTGGGGACCAATTCCAGCTGAATATCAGCAGCTGAAGGTTTCCTTACCGAGCCAGAGTGCCCAGCTTCTAGCATGGCAATGGTGATGTAGGCAGAAAGTGACAGTTCGTCATCTACTCCTCCCTGAAAAGGACATGGAGAGAGGAATTTTCAGTGAACAGCAGGAGTTAGAAGCCTTTAAATATGAATTGCCATATCCCAGCTAGGAGAGTGTGGCCAGCTCTGGAGGCAATCCACAAGGAAGGAGAGCATACGCATAGCAAAGATGGCTCTTAAATCAAGACAAGCCCACTGCTATCACCTCAAAAAACACCACTTCCTCAAGCTTTCAGTCCTGTAATCCTATCTCAGTTGCTCATTAAATGTAAAATACAGTGTGGGGAAGCTGACTGAGCTGAAAATAGTCATTGTAAGGTGTGGAGAGTTAGCCCTTGGCAGAGGACAGGCATTTGGAGTATAGTTTCTGACAGTGATGGGACGGCATGTTCTGAATGATAAGAGCGTAAATTTGACCAAGAAGTATTTCTCTATCACCTTCAAGGCATTGTTGAAGAGTGTCCCAACACTTCGGAAGCAGCCATCTGGCTTCTGTTTGCTTGCCAGCCACATCAGGGTTTGAGCCTGGACATTGTCATCAATATAGATGAAGTGACTAGCTTGTGCAAATGATTTGTACACAAAGGCGGTGAGCCTGCAAGGGAAAGATGAAGCTGTGAGATGAGCACTGGAAACAGGAACAGAAAAAGTCATTCACCTTCCATTCACACTAGGCATAAGTATGAAGAGTTACAGCCAACATGTTGGAGGCTTGCTTTGCCTCTGCATGCTCCTCCAGGAGAGGATAGTTGAAGGAATAGATGGGACACAGGAAGGGTGTCCAACACACTCTGGGGCTGGTCCTGGGGCTGATCCTGGCTACAGAGCACTGCAGTGCATTGGGTTTCATGGAAGACAGGAGCAGTTCAAATCAAAAAGTCAGCTGGGTCTTTAGGGATCACCTTCTATCTTTGCATCCCGCCTGGCAGGGGCTGGAGAGCCGTTTGTCTTAGTACTTATAGAGCCCCAGTCTATACAGCTCTATACATCTGATATACATAGAGAGTCCCAGCACTATACATCTGATTTAGCTGGTAAAGATGCCTCTTACCTGCATCATGTGAATTCAGTGCAAATTAATCTCTGAGCCATTTCTGCTCTCAGTCACTCACCAGGTGTTCCCTTCTTTATCTCTGGTGCCAAAGATGCTGTAGGACCCATCAGGATGTTTGTACGACAGCTGCTTCTGGTAGCCTGCAAAAACATGGAAGAGGAAGTGTTTTCTAATTTAAAAACAAAACCCTATTCTGTTTGCCATTAGATTTATCTGAAGCCACAGTAGGAAAGCACGGAAAGGCAATATATATCCCCCAAGCAGCAAGGGAGCCCTGGGGGAGCTTAGCTGGAAGCATGGAATATCTTGTCCTGCAGAAACACTGAGTCACAAAATAGGCAGCGCCGTACCAGCTCTGTGCTCCGACTAAGCTAACAGGATTAGGATACATGCTATGCCCGAGTGGAAAAGAAGAAAGGGACTGAAAGGCAGAACCTCAAAGGAAACATGACAGTTGAGTCTCAGCAAAATAGGATAAGGAAAGAAAGAAGATAAAGCAACTGTCTGGATCAGGGCAGTCCCTTGGGTCACGGCGCTGTGCTGCAGCAGCAGCACCATACTGCTGGGATACACACGATGCTGCTTCTGCTCTCTGGGCCTCAGTGGGCATTCCAGCACACATCGTAAGGGAAGCACAAAGCTCTCACCGCTCACTAAATAGCTGATGGCCTTGGATTTGACCTCCTCACTCAGCTGCCCTGTCTTGTTCAGGTAGTCCAGGACGTAGATGTTGGGTGCAAAGAGGACCATGTTCTGCTCCCCACAGCCAAATGGCATCTGGAGGAGCTGATGCACATTCTGCATGGCAGTGCCCATGATGTCACCTGGGGAAGAGGAGATGCCAGGGCGGATTAACACAACTGGTGGCCACTGAAATAAACGGTAATTTCCATTCTGTAGGTAGAGTCAGGGAAAGCCTAGCTGGGGTTGCAAGCCTGTCTGGTACCACAGACATTTCCAACAACCATGAAGCTCAACACTGACTGAGTGATTTTTTCTATTCTGCTTTGCAGTCAACAAAGAAATCTCTTTCCTGCCTCTCCTTACTCAGTCTAAATGGCCCACACCAGAAACACTACCTATTTTAGTGCCCCTTCAAGCAGATAATTCTTATTAGAAATGAAAAGAAGAACTTCTAGGAAACTTCTGTATCCAGAGGAGGAAAGGGGAACAGCCCAGAGATGCTACAATGAACCATGTCTTGCAGAATTAACAACTAATGCTGAAAAGGGACATTGGTTATGCAGATGTATCATAGACCACGTCTAAATTGTTATTTTTAGGGAAGACAGCATAGACCCAGCAAGGAATTTCTGTAATGAGCTGAAATCACTAACATTATAAAGCAAAGATTTTATGATTAATAGTCATGTAACCAAGTCCATGTTATTTCCAGGAAAAGACTGAAAAGATTCCACTAGCATCTCGGATTGCAGGTGGGTGAGCGGAAAAAAGTCTTACTGGCATGAGTCTGGCTGGAGTCATAACTCAGAACTGTGCTACTTCAGAGCAAAATATTCACATGCAATAAATTTAAACAGAAAAGGGAAGAAGGGTATAACAAATATTCAAACTTCATTTCACTGATGCAGCAAAGAGCGTTGCTGAACAGGATGAGAATCAATCTCTTTGCTTGCAAGTTTCCCACACAAAGAGTAGAAGCTCACATTTTGAATCCTGAAAAAGCTTTCATTTTATATTTTTACATTTTCTTTCTTTTTATATTTCATTAATTATATATTTACCAACAACAGAAAAGGAAGCTCTGGCTGATCCTTCCACCACATTTGTAGGTATATCTAGAGCCACATCTTGAATAACAACATCATCTGTGGAGAAAAATATTAAGTGCATTCTGGTCATTTGTGTAGGACCGTTGGTTATAGCAGTGAAATGCTCATGGTAGGAATTGTGCACTGCAAAACTGCACACAAGAGACGGCAATGGACAGAAACTCACAGCTGTCTCCATGAACATTAAGAGAGAAGGGGGCACAGCAAAACCAAAATTGTGAAAAACAGACCCAGTGGTGCAGCAACTGTCATTGCTCAACAGCAATCAGCTGAACAGGGTAAGGCTGGTGCTCCCAGGCTGCAGTGCCTGTGAATCCAGGGAATTTCTTCAGTGAGACACTGGGAAGAGCTGTTTGGTGAGGGTCAGGGCTGCTTTTGTGCCTCTTTTGTGCAGAGCTTCCAGGAAACTTTGGAAGCTGTTTGCAGTCAGCACCGAGATGGTGTGGAAGGGAACGTTATATCCCCTCTCCCATTCCAACTGAAAGTGGAAAGCTGCCAAGCTACAGTTATCCTTGGAATATGAGCACTGCAGGAAAGAGTGCAAACTCCAACCTTCCTTTCAGTTTCTCTCAGGACAGCAGCATATAAAACCCTTACCTTTTGTACAGATTAGGGAGTTTTGGGTCTTTTCCCTTCTGATGCCTTCAGGCTGCATGATGATGGGAAGAAGAGACACATGCAGCAGATGAGACAAAACATGCAGAAGAAATGCAGTGACAAAAGAGCCACCTGCCACCCCATCCTCCTGCATCATAAGGCAGCTCAACTGAAGCAACAGTTTAGAGGTTAATACTTGATATGGCTGCTACTAAAAGGGAGTTCCCATCAGATGGAGTCCCTCATTTCCAGTTTCTCCTCTGCACTTACCAACACCCACTGATCCTCATGGAAGAGGACATCAGATGGGAGTGGACTTGGTCTTAGATTGAACAGCCAGACCCTGTCCCTGCCAGATGAAGGTGGTGCCAAACCAGGAGTCTTTTGGGAACCTGAAAAACTTTTACTTTCTTTTGGTATTTTTGCTGCATTTTTCTTTCCTCGTGGAAGGGAATAAAGGGCAAACAGTAAGAGCTGTCAGCAGTACCTCAACCAACAGTGTTCTGATCTGGGTGTCCCTGTAGTCAATACTGATGTTTCTAGGTGTTTTGTTTCCACAAGGTTCATCATCCTTGGTCTCTGCAGTAATTCTGAATACTACATTACCTTAAATAATAGCAGAAAAAGAGGGAAAAAATATTTTTTTATCATGCAGAATGACAGCTAAAGTAAGACATTTCACCTGATAATGAATATCTACGGATATTAAGTAGTGCAACATAATGGTCAGTCACTCTAGGTGAGACATGTGGGAAGAGCACTGATCTCTGAAAAAGGAAATTATAAACATGCTGCAGTTGTGGAGGAGCTCTTTAGCCCAGACAGCTGGAAAGACCAGTGGTAGACTGAGATCTCCAGGTTGGAAGAGGATTAGTTTTTTCAGGTGAGTTACAAATTGATTAGTGTCAGTCTCAGGACAGAAAACCAGGTAGACTCAAAGGCACCTACCAATTTCTTTGGGGAAAATATTCCAGACATAGGTCTTTCTTTGTTTGGCACATACACATCTGTCATCTTCTGGGGAGGTGAATTTGGCCTGATAATCAAGGGAATCTGACAGCGAAACATTAATCTGAGAAGAGAAAGAGGAGTGCAACGGGATGAAGATTTTGTACCGTAGGCAAATGGTGCTTTATTGTTAGAGGAGGGTGAGATAGTCTCAGTTTATGTCCAGTGCTAACAGCATAAAGCAGTTTTAAGGCCTGGGATCGTGGTGCTAGATGAATCATTCACCAGATGTAACTTTAACAGTATTGCCTTTTGCTTCTCATGACATTCTCCATTGAGGTGTTAAATATCTTATGCATACATCTGATTCCTGATCAGGATATTAAGTTGTGTTCAGCTGACCAGGTGCTAATGGCTTTGAACTAACTTGCAAAGGAAAACGCTGATTAGTGTTTGTTCTGTTGTTGTAGGAATACTTGAAAAACAAGGTTAAGAGATGAAAGCCTTTTTTCCATGATGGTTAAAAGCCTAGGCCTTTTATGTTTTGTTAGGCCAAACTGTTAACAGAGTTTAGAAAAAGCATTCCTAAATTGTGTCTTGATTTTTCTTCCTTTGGTGATGATCTCCTTGTGAGAATGGAGAGCTGATTTTCAGCATTCAAATCAAGCAGAAGAAATCCAGACTGCCTCTTTTTTTTCAGGATTCCTAGATACAACATAAGAAACAAGAAGCCAAAGAGATCCCCTTTTTTCTTTCTTCAAGTATCCTCTAAACCATGTGTAAGCTCCCTCCACGCAGAGCTACAGTGCACGTGCAGTCTGGAGGCATTTTGCCTGGAAAGTACTGAATATTGAGAGCACAGTCCCCCAGTGTCTGGGAGCAATAGAACCTCTAGCTGGACAGATACTCTGTAGGACAAGTTACTGGACTTTTGTGCTCCTTGTTTTGGTACTTTCGGGAACTTTAACCCTAGAGAAGAAGGGTTTGTCTGCTCTCCACTTCTTACTCTTCCCACTTTCTTCTGTTTGGCAAGCACAAGCCCTTCACTTCTTCACACTTTCGTATATATCCCTAAAGGAAAAAAAAACCTCTAAAACCATTGATAGTTTGCGTGACTGTGGATGGTGAATGATACTCTGCAAAGCACTTGTTTCCTTCCTCTATGGATCTGTAGAGACAGTTGTTTATACACCCGTCCTAGTCACAGTTCACACTCTGTTTTGTGGTGGCTTAGGAGGACAAATCCAGTCAGGATAATGTATCATTAGATAGAATGAGCAGTACATCAATCAAGTGCGGGGACAGATCCAGTCATCTACATCAATAATTTTGCCGCTTTTTTTTTTTTTTTTTCAGACCACAAAGGCTGCAGCTTCTTTGGAGATAGGATAAGGTCTCAGAGTTTGTACACACCTTAATGCAGTGGTCAAGGTAGTTGAAGACACTGGCTCTAAGCAGGAAATCCTCTCCTCGGATGATAGAGTATGGCAAGGTCAAGTCCACAAAAAAAGGCTGGAAGACTGTCAGGGTGGCAGGCGCAGACATACCAAATCCAACCAACTCCTCCACACAGAAGGCACTGGCCTTCCATTCAGTTATGGTGTCAGGGATGGTGTATGAGATGCTGGCTTTTCCAGTAGAGCTGATGGGAATGGATAAAGGATGAGTTTAGAAAGGGTAAGTTTCATATACGTTGCTTCTCAGTAGAGGCAGCAGGTTTTGAAAATCAGCACTACCCTTAATCTGTCTGCAGAAATCCCACATCCAAGCTCCCCCCAGACTTATCACCCAAATCTTCTGAGAAATGCCCATTTGAAAGTTCTTCTGCCCATCATTTCCCTGAGTTTGGAAAGCAAACTCAGAATTCTTGTTTTGCCGACCCATATTTTAAATAGAGGTGTCCCTCTTTTTAGGAAGGGTATATGACTCATAGTGCACACATTGTGGGAATAGATGTCTTTGGGGACAGGGTAATTTTATAATGGAAAAGAGGAGTGCAGGTGGTCAGTGGATAACTGAAAAAGATTGGTCTTCCAGGCCAAAAGGTAAGAAGAGGTGGCAAGGAATTCCCATCTTGCAGGGCATCAGGGGACATGTTTAGTAACCCTTAAAAGCAAGGCAAAGAGAGGGAAGAAGCAGTACTCACTTAATTAGGACTATATCCCAAATCCAAGTTTCAGGAAAGAACTCTCGAATAGTCTCAAGGATGAGTCTCTTCCCACGTTCCTCTCTAGCAACTTCAGCTGGTAACAGATAATGGGAATTTAGTCAAACCTGGTTCATATAATGAAGGCAAGAAGGGAAGACACCCATAAAGGACAGGTTTTAATATGCATGGGCCAGTATGAAGGATGATTAGTGTTTCCCCATTTCTTTCTAACTGAGACTACCGTCAATGCCACACAAATATTAATTAATGTTACTAGTGTATCTCTGAGTTATATATAACCTGGTATCACAGAGAAAGGAAACATTACTTGAAGTGCTTTGATCTCCAGATATGACCAAGAGACCTAGGGCTAGAACTCAGGTCACTTGGCTTTTAGATCTGTTTGCTGTCCACACTTTCACACTTTCTTTTCAGACAAGTTCTGGTCAGAAGGGAATCTGTGACAACAGTGTTGTTTTTGTGTGACGCTCTACTGAGTGCTAACACTACCCAGCATGAAATTGGACATGAATCAGAAGTGTAGACCTGAAAGGCTTTTTTTGGGCATTGGCCATTATGCTAAGCCATCTCTACTCTGTGCCAGACCAATATTCAATATCTATGCCAATGTTATTCATGAGTACTGTCTGTCTATGTTACATGAATACCACTTTATTTCAGGAGAAAAATAAAATCTCTTTCCTGTCCGCTGTATTACCTGATGATTTGACATGGTGTGCAGAAGCCATGAATCCTGCATTCAGGAAATATGGTGAAGGTCTTACAGTCTCACTAGAACACACAACTGGTTGCCTAACCTTTGAGTTGGTAAAAAATTTCATGCCCATGTCCTGTAAAAAACACATTTCGGTGTTAGCCATTACCATACTGTAGCTGAGGTTTATTCCATTCCTCCCTCTTCCCCATTACTGCGTTTACACCACAGAGATGCCCACAGACATCTACACAGACACTTGTGGGAGCTTTGTGCATGCTGGAAAATCACAGGAGGCATCAGAGTCAATTGAGAATAGATGTCCATGAGGAGAGTTTGTCGTGTATGAGTTTTACTAACAGTGTCATTTGCAGAAATATCTAAAGCTACATAAATGGAAACTCGCTTCAACAGATTTAAGTAATGTACAGGACATTTACCCTGAGGAACTGATATACATCTGGGCCTAATCCAGACATTACAGGTGTGTAATACAAGCCTTTGTGAAAGATGTTGTCAGATGAGACACAGGGTTCTTGGGGGTCATCTTCTAGATTGAGCCCATTGAAGATGTAGCCTTGAAAGTCTTGCAGAGGATGCAGGCTGTATATCTGTGAGGGGGGAGGAAACACAAAACCTGTGTATGTGGAAAGATCGATTCTGATTACACCGTCATGTGCTGCAAATGGCAAGAGCTGAGATTTTGGCCTGTTTGAAGTGATGCTCTGCTTCCTGGATTGAAAACTGGCTGAACGGCTGGACCCAGAGGGTGATGATCAGTGGCACAAAGCCTAGTTGGAAGTAAGTAACTAGTGGTGTACCCCAGAGGTCAATACTGGGTCCAATCCTGTTCAACATCTTCATTAATCATCTGGATGACGGGGCAGAGTGTAGCCTCAGCAAGTTTGCTGATGACACAAAACTGGGAGGAGTGGCTGATACACCAGTGGGTCGTGCTGCCAGAGAGCGGTCACTGGTTAAACCAAACCCCACATGAAAGAGGACTTCCAACTGCCAAGAAGCAAAAGCTGTGTATTGCCTATTATGGATGATTTATGACCAGCACATGCAAAACAACAGTAGAAGTCTAACACAGTCTAACAATGTCAAGTGAAGAGTCACTGTACTGAAGGAGGAGGAAGCAGTGGAAGGGGAGAGTGGAAGGCATTTGTCTGGGCATCTTACCGTTTCTGCAGACAGCTCTGTCTCGGACTTCAGGAGCAGCACACTCTGATCCACGGCCCTCACGGCACAGAAGGAGTTGGCAGCAGCTTCAATGACTAAACTGACATTGGAAGCCGAGCGCATCTGCTTTTCAGAGAATTGCAACTGGACCTGAAATTTACCAAACAGCTGTTGGTATGGCTGACCCCCACTGCTCAGGGCTGCTCCGGGTGCGTGTGTGAACGGAGGGCAAGAAGGAGAGCAGAAAGCTCTTCTGTTAAAGCACAGATAGTCTGCCTGGAGAGGGATGTCTGGTCTCCACTGCCTCTGTTGGCCAGGCCTCCCCCGTAACAGGGACTTAGGCAATAAGCACATTTATAGACCTGTGACAGCTTAAATGCAGCCTGCCTCAAGTGATTTAAAATAAAGTGTGATTCTGTTGCTGCTATTATCAAATCAAATCTTATTATGACACAGACTACATGTAATAAGCATTGCAGTGAGCAAATCATATTTTTACTAGGTCCATGGCCCATCTTAGCAAAAATTTAAACCAGATTCTGTTTTGAATCTATTCAGAGAAAAATCTGTTTCACATTTGTGTCTGATAAGAGGAAAAAAATAGGAGGAGAGGACCACATCAGATAACTGGAAACGTTTTGTTTAATCTCACCAGTTTTGTTTTCTCCTTATGTTTCATGTTTTTCAGCTTTTAGGAACTGAAGATTAGAAAAATCTTAACAGTGAAATCAGATTTCAAAATGACAAATGAAAATGTACTGGTGGAAAAAACATGGAAAGAAAACTTAAAACCCAGATTGCTATTTTTGCTTTCTTTTCTGTATGTGTTAAATTCTGGTAAACCCAAATTGCATTTTTCAACAAAGAAGTGCAAAAAATTAGATTAAAGAGTGAAGTGGGATAAGGCTAAAGTGTGTTCACTATGCTAAAGAACAGACAGTCTAAACTAAATAGGACACTAGTACAGTTCAAGAGAGCCAGGAACCATCTGGGAGTAGCGTGGGTTTCCTGAAAAGTTGTTTTTAATGTTAAAAGAAGTTTTACCTTTTGACGATAAGGCCAGGAGGTGGTGGTAGAGGAGAGATATAAGGCCAAAGAGAAAAAAGGCGAATGAAGAGAGTAATGTTGAGACAAGTGGACGGAAACAAGAAATAAAACTGGAAATCTGTTTGTGAATGTGTGCACAAAGCATTTGTACTTAGCTGACAGCAGGTAAGACTTGTTGTATCCTAGTGCCTCACACCTTGTTTTTGAAACACTTCTCAACTGGAAATCGGACACTGTCTGCCACCAGCTCCTTGGCAGGGTGTAAGGTATATACCAGCAACCGAAAGACTGGAGCCATTTTCTCATTGACCACAAGTGGGACGGTGAAAGTGCCATTTTGGTCTGTTAGAAGAGAGAAAGGGACCAGTAAGGAGAGAATCACAAAGACCTGCTGTAATAGTAGCCATCCTCAATGGGCATATAGCTGTACCAGTCAGGGGAGCAATCTGTACATAGACAATAAAGTGAAAAATCCTGGATTTGCGAGGAGGTGACGTGCCCGGGTTTAGATCCAGATGGTCTCAGATTTATTGTGGATTTGAACACGTGGCCAGATTCAGATAGCCCCCTGAGGCAGACACTCTGCATTCCCTACATTATTCATGGGGAAGATCTTTACAGGACACTACTTCTTGACTCATATCAAATGAACTAGTTGCTGGACTAAATCTGACTTTATAGAGATCTTAGTGGTGGTACTGGTATCATGCACACGTGCATGGATGGAGAGAGAAACAGCCCTCCCAATAGCTGCTGTATTGTATCCAGGAAGTCTTGTCTGCCTGGGTCCTCAGTTCATCCATCCCTCTTTTTTCTTTTCTTTCTTTTTCTTTTTTTTTTTTTTTTTTAATGCAGAAACATGGATTGGCAACTGAACTTACCAGCTTGGATATTAACTTGAATTTCCCCTGTAAGGACAATCTTGCCTTTTGCCATGCCCTGTGCAGAAAAGAGCAATACATTTATGGGTTGGCAGAGGTTGGAGGGAGAAAGCAGCAATCAAGTACATCGACAGGACAGTACATTTGAGATGGCTTCAAATGCTTAAACATCAGCCTTAGGACACGCTGGATGCTGCCACTGCTGCGGCCCTTGTCACGGATCAGGAAGCAGAAGGAAAAGGATGGAAAGGGGAAGGCAGAGAATACCGTAAAGAGTTTCTTGGAGGAACGGTACAAGAACCCTGGTCTGAGACATTATGAAGGTGGCTCCTTACTGTGAAATAGAGTAACATGGCCAGAAATGGGGGTCATTTTTCCTGAGTGGGTAGTTTTGCCAAACCACCTCAGTGCGGTTTCTGTCCTCGGGTTGTTGGCTATTGTGCTGGATAGTAATCCAAAAGCTGGAAGAGCACTCACTGACATAATTACTGTGGATGGACTGCCAGAGAGCTGCCCGGTCAAGCCCTTTCAGCGAACCATGCAACAACCCCACACTTACCACATAGTAGAAGTTCATGGTGTCGACGCTCTTGTATCCTTCTGTGTTCAAGACATAGTGCACAGTGATCATCCTCTTCTGCCCACAGCTCAGATCTTTCCACAAAGGCTCAATTCTCACAAAACTGCTAGTCCAGGAGTAGAAGCGCTGGACGGAGAGAGACGCATCGGGGTAGGAAGGCTCTATCCAGCCTTCATAGTGGCAGTGGTCACTGGTTTTATAAGTTGCCTGGTCAGGAGAGGGAGTGGGGAAGAAAAGGAAACCAAACTGATGTCACCAGGGAAATCACTATTACATACTGATATCAGAATGATTAGTTCACACAATGCATACATTTAAGAATTGCATCTAAAGCCAAACTGGTAAGGAAAAAGCAGCACAGTGGTCTTGCAGCCTTGCAGCAAGTCATTGAATTGCAAGAACTCAGGTGTTTTCCTCACTTCTTTTATCATAATTTTTGAGAATATGAAATAAGGCAGAGAAAGCACAGTTTTAGCACCAGAATTCAAACCTCATCCCATCTTTTTTGGGTTCAGTTTGAGAGCAGCCAACTCTCTCTCGCTCTCTATTCAGCCTTGTTTTGTACTCACTCTCAGACTGATCTCAGGATCAAACATTTCGGACGTATCAATGCTAAACTCTGCAACACCGTTGTCATCAGTAGTGAAGTTGTCTGTGTTCTTGTTGTTGACAAATAGCTGAACGACCTCATTGGAAATAGGAGAGTTGTCTTTGTCTACCAGCTTGATCTGTAGAAGACAATGCGAGACATGTTCAGTGTGTTATCTTGCTGTATGTAGATATTAAGTTTTGCCCTCCTCTGCTTTCCACACAGCAGAATTGCTTTCTCTCCTCCCTTCAAAGCAATACTTAAGTACTGAAATGTTTCTCTTCACTTTCTGGCAGCTATCTCAACTGTCTTATGAGGTTTGGAGCAGGAGCTTCCTCAGCATCTGCTACATCATTAATAATGTCCTTTTGTGGAGCAAGAGCTTCTTATGTCTCATCTCTTTCCTGGTCAGTCCCTTCTGACTACACATGTCAAGTTTAAATACATACTTCCTTTCCTCCATTTTTTTCTTTCTTAGTCTTGTGAGTCTGCTGCTGATACTTTCAGTGTCTGAAGGGTTTTTCTCCAGATCTTTGATTTGAACAGTTCTCTGATTCTGTCCCCACTGTCTCTGCTGTTTATGTGTTAAACAAACAAATAAAAACAACAGAAACCATTAGGTAAATTCTAGGTTGCTAGAAGTGAGCATTCATTTTGAGTTTTTTTCAAAACAGGATGGCAGAAGTAATAATATATTAAATACAAGCTTAAGAGATTGACTGTCCTCACTGCCCAGAAACAGCACAGAGACAAATGACCTCTGAAACAATAATAATAGAGAACTAAAAGTATTCAGGTGGATGTTGATTGCAGTGGGACTGAATACAACAAAAGTGAAGGCATACAACATATGGCCAACAACAGATGCTTCGTAGTGCAGGAAGGGACCATGAATGGCATGTGATGGCACCAGGACAGGGACTGGGATCTGCTGCATTTTGAGTATCAGTGGCTTCCAGACAATAGTTACCCTGCTGTAACCCTCAGGGTTTTTTTTTTTTTTTTCTTTTTTGTACAAAAGCGAAGAAGCTGCCTGAAGCCATCAGCAGCAGCTTTGTCTTTGAGATGTGACATCTCAGTCTCCTACCACGTGTCTTTCAGCACGTTTAACCTCTAGTGTGTGTGAGAATGCGTGTGTTTGAGGAATTTACTGTGGCGTATCACCCCAGGGAGCCTGTTGACCGCCAGCCTCCAGTAAGTGGCGGTAGAGTGCACATCAAGCTGAAGAATAGAGTGGGAGTGTGGACCAAGTGAGAAAGTTATATAGACATCTTCCAGAGACCAAAAAAAATCCTTGAAAGACAATCTCTTCTCTCCTTTCAGTGCTTCTGGTAAGATGTCCCCGTTTTCTTTCCTCATTGAAAAAAGCTGAACTGAAGGAAAGAGAGTGTTATCCCTACCCTTTAAACTGCTGACAGAGTTATGTGGGATTTGACATGAAACATAAAATCATGAAAAAGCTTTTAGAGATGGAAACTGTTGTTATTTCCTTGATTTTTTTTCTTAAATTCCTTTCACTCTTTCTTCCCTCCCTCATCCCCCCATGTTTTTATTCATCTCTGGCTGGCATATGATAGTCAATTCTGAAGGGAGAGGCAGTGATTTATATCAAGCTTAAAATGCAAGTTAGAAAAATGCTATTTAATGGATTGTTTTTATTCAAAGTATTTCTGGCAGAATCAAACTCAGAATAAACTAATACTCTTCAGTATTCAGAATTATCAGTAGGGCACCTTATGTAAAGAAAGAAGCTTGAGGTGAGCACCCTCTGCCCCAAACAGTCCCTCAAATATTCCCATTATTGTTGTCATGAGATTGGCTGTCAGTCATCTTCAATACAAGCTCTCTATGCCCTTGCTTACCTGTCCAAAGTAAGGAATTCCTCTTCTGTAGTGGCGATCCATGTTCTCAAACTGTATGCTGCTCATCACCCGAGTTATGGAAATAGACTGCGTAGCTGTAAGTTGCAAGCCTGTAAGACATGTCCAGAGTCAAGAAAAGATATACTTTGTCTTGCATATACCTTCATCAGAGTTAACGTTTGCCTGGAGACGGTCACTGTGCTTATAAAAATGCATCTTCTGCCTCAGGAAGACATCCTTGTACTCAGCAGGCAGATGCTGACTATCTCCTACTCTCCTGTTTGACTGCACCACTGTTGCTCTTTCTGACTGTCTAGAAGGTATTACCTGTTCCTTTCTCTGTGACAATGGCTTTCACATCAAGATTCCTCATGTAACCAATGCGATTTAGCTCAAAGATGTTGGAGCTGAAAACCTGGGAGAGGCAGCCCTCTGTCTCCAGCTGGAAAGGGAAGAAAAATCCCATTACCAAGGATCACAGCTTTCAAAGGATGCTGGCAATACAGGGGACCCTTCTTTACTGAGTGAAGTCTTTTCCCACTACTTTTAACATGATTTATACAGGATTGATGGAAACATCACTGTCTACACTTTTCAGATAGGAAACTGATTCATGAAGAAGGAACATGTCAGTCCTTATTCAGACCTGTAGGAAACCAAGAAGCAGAATGAGATGCCCTGAGTTCCTAGCTAGTGATCTAAGCAAATAGACAAGTAGAGTGAAGTGAAGAACCAAAGAGAGAAAGAAAAGTCTGATAGCAAAGGGATAGAAACAAGAACACAGGAGAGAAGACAAGCACAAAGAGGAATAATAATTATGCATCATACATCTTTGGTAAATGATTGACAAACTGGGCTTTTCTTGCACCTCCCATATGAATCAAAATCCCTGCACACGCTGAGCTGGACTTTCCCTTCTACAGGCTGGCCATAGGTGTACCTAGGAGAAGAGGAAATAGGTCCATGAGCTGATGCTTGAAAAATTTACTTAAGCTAACATATGCAGGAATAGACCCAGGACGAGCAGCGAGGTGGGAAGACAGAGAATGGAATAGTTTCACAGGCTTTTTCCTAACTCTTCTGCTGTTCCAAAAAGATAATACAACTCAGAACTCGAAATATTATTGAGTTCTATTTCACCCCTAAACCCATGAACCAAAACCACACCTTAAACGTAAAAATAAATACCTCTATAAGCATGATGGGCAGACATGGCTACCGACAAAATTATGACTGTTGTCTCCACTCTTCAGCTTAGGCTGGAGTTTTAGACTCACTGAAATCAAAGCAAAACTACTCATATCTGCAGGGGTATCAAGATTTCAACTCTGGTTTCTAAATTACAAGATCTTGGTGTTAGAATGAGCAAGGTCCTTCTGAAGGACTAAGCTTGGAGGGGATATTAAAGACAGCTAGAACCCTAAGACCCCTAATAGAATTTAATGGTGCTCTGCTGTATGAAGGTCTCCTTCTAAAGCGGGTTGTTGGGAGCGGACACATCCTACTTTACGAGGGGACATCTCAAAAGATTTATTCAACTCATTGAACACCAGTTTAAAGAGAATACTCATACAATAAAATGAGATGAGCACACAAGTAAATGAAAGCTCCAACCACCTAGTCAACCCTGACCAACCTCTTCTGAGGCTCCATTTATTTTAGTCTCTTCTCTAAGGCCTGTCTCTTTCCCTAATCCTTGGGAAGTTCTTGCTCTTCAGCATATTTCCTAACCACTCTGCACCTGGTACTTACACTCCACAGACTTTCACTGTGAACTCTGAATCCAGGACTGTAAGGCTTTCTGGTGCAGTGACTGTGACATCAAATTTTGGCAACACTAGGACAAGGAATGAAAAGAAAAAAACCAACACTGGCACACTGTAAACTTGCAGGCCCTCCTGAGATGAAAGAGAAAATGAGGATATATCATTAATATTAGTCACAGATGGAATGGGATCTCAGAACTGGGGTGCCAAAGTGGTCGAGAAGTGGCCTGACCTGCAAAGGCTCATTGAACTATTTCTACAAAGCTTTAAAGAGAAGTCAGGACTTCTGAGGTGAATCCTATGATGTCTAGTTGCCTTGCAGAGCTTTGGCCAGGGAAGTTGATGGATGTGGCTGGGAGAAGGTTAGTCAGTCACAGTGAAATTTACGAACAACTTATTGATTTGTTATGCAAATTATTTTCCTGGCTGAATCTGTCCAAAATGGTTAATTTGTCTTCTTTGGCTTTTTACTGTTCTTTTTTTTTTTTTTCTTTTCCTCTACAGTTCTTAATGACAACTAATTGAAGTTGCATTTGCCAGGAAGCTGTTTGAAGTTTTAGCAGTCAAAGGGATTGATTGATAGGGGCTTGCCTCTAATAACGTTTTCTATTCTGAATAAAAACAACGGGTGGCATTTACCATATTCCTCCACAAGGAATGAGTGATTTGTTTTGTCTCCTGACTTCTTTGCTACGATAATCTTATAGTTCCCCAGGATAGGCTCTTCAGTTAATGGGAATTCAATCTGGATAATGTTCATCTCCGACGTCACGTTTTGCCACTGAAAGATCCTGTTGCCGCGTGGGTCCTGAAGAAAAAAAGAATATGGAGTCACAGTTTGTTTGCCTTGGAAATCTTTTGCTACTAACACACAAAACCAGAAACAAAGAAGAAAACAGGGCAAGTTGCTTTGACTCGTTGGGGAAGTTGCTTAATGCATGTGCATTGAGATAAATTATGCCTTTGTACTCTGTTTATTAGTGTTTCTAGATTCTCATCTGTTGATATCAGATTTAGGCATCCTCTACCAGCCTAGGTATTAGTCTCATCCATCAGGGGAAGCTGCACAATACTGCTCTTCCCTGCTCTTTGGTATGTGTTGGTCTACTTTTATGTCAAGAGGGGAGAGAAAGAAAATCTTTTTCACGCTTCCCTCCCCATCAGCTGAGCTTATTCCATACAAACCTTGGCCTTTAGCAACCCCAGCTTTTTTTCAGCCGCTGGAAGAAGGAAGGAAGCATTTCTGCTACATTCACTGAGGTGTCATTTGCCTCTCAGTATATGTTATGCTAGTTAGACTAAAGAAAACTCATTCACACAATTTCCTTGAACTCTTTAAAGCACTGACTGCAGAGAAACACAAGTAGAGCTTAAAATATGTATGTTTCACTGCAAACAAAATAAAGACTTCATGGTATAACAGGAAAACTTGCAAGAATGCTATCTAGATGTGGACTGCAGTTGCTATTTAACAATCATGACAAAATGCCATGGACGTGCTAACACAGCTAGTAATTGTATTCACAGCCTATATTTGTTTATAGTGTTCAGCAGCACTTGAATTATGAAAAGATATACCCCAAAATAAATTGAACAAACTGGAGGAGGTGGAGGGGAGTCAAAGGCAGGCATAAGACCAGTACAACTTTTGACTGTTGAAGTGAACATAGATATGCTTTCCGTGTTAGTAAGGCTCAAACAGCATCCTGGGATTTTATGAAGTTTCTGTTAATTTCTGCGAGTGTACTCAGGAGCAAGATATGGCTGTGTGTAGACACATGCAAACTGAAGTAAGCACATGTGCCTTAGATTTTATTTTTAAATGTGTAAAGAGAAAAAAAAAATCTTACCTGAATTGCAATCAAGGGGTACTGAAAGAGGAGAAAACAGTGGGAGAAGAGATTAGGCAGGTGAACAAACACAGATTAATTTTCCCCAGGACTGTGAGAAATGTATAACCAATAATCAGTATAATACCAGTAATCAGAGATCCTCATATCTTCCTTTAATCAGTTTAACAGCAGTTTTACTTCAATAAGAAGGTTACATAAAGGGAAGAGATTGAAATCAGAATTTTGGGGCAGTTTCTGACCATACCAGATTTAGTGCAATCCCAGAGCATCTGAGTAAGAAGAGTGCAGAGGTGCATGTAAACCATGATTTGGGCTTCTTTGATCTTATATCCTCACTCTGCTTATCAGCACCAGCTCTTTTGGTAACACTGTGCTGCCTTCTGTGTTACAACCACATGAGAGGAGGTCAGTAAAAACCCTTCCATCTCTTGGTTTATGTACTATGAGCATGAAGACAGCCTGCTGGCAATGAAAAGGGCACCTCTGATGAGATAAACAGTTTTGGTAACAACTTTCTTTTTCAGTTCCCCATCTCTAAAATGGGCAAAGTACCAGGTGGATGACTTACCAATTTTTGCGAGAGCAATTGCTGAACAGTAACAGCAGGAGACTGAACTGTGGGCTTTCTGGTCAGAGACAAAATGATGTCTGCAGCAACAAAGTGGAGGGTTTTTTGAGCCTCTTTCCCAGCAATAGCAAGAGGTGTTGTGTCAGAAATCCAACCTGCTACGCATTTGTACTCTTCCCTGTGACTCTAACGTGAGGGTGTATTATAGCATGTGCTTAGGAAATCGTGTTAATTCTCTGGCATTTAGTCTCTGCAATGTCTCATTTTATCCACAGCAACAGTCTATTTAAAATTAGAGAAAAGGTTGTCTCCCAGCAATTTTAAATACAGAGGAATATTACTGGTCACTCACCATCTCCTGAACAGGTTTAAAATTGAAATCCAGGGCAACAACACGAAACATCACTGGAAAGACAAGAAACAGAGTATTAGCATTAACTGTAGTTTATTTGGCTAAGCATGATGTTTTGCATCCATTAGTACTCCCAGTTTCACTGGATCTTCTAACAGTCCCACCTGCACAGGATGCAGGTAATAGAATGCATCTGAAGATAAAAGAATCCTACACAGACTTTGCTGAGGGGACTTTTCCCCAGCATCGAGTTCTCACACTCTTTCATGAAAGTTTGCTTAACCTCAGAAAAAGGGGACAACCGAATGAATAAGAACTGCTGTGCAGGTCAGGTAGTCTCAAGTGACACCCATAACTCTTTCAGTGGCCGTCAGCATGATATATGCAAATTTGTTCCTCTTCGTTTCCCCATCTCTAAAGCAGGGTTTGTTACTTTGAACATAAGAAAGTTCCAAATATTACTGGAACTAGGTGAAGTGTCAGTTTTTCCTAATGCAGTGTAATTCCTCTTAATACAGTCTGTTCTCATCTTGTACAGTTAGTTTCTTCTTTTTTTTTTTTTCCCAAGAGAAAAACTGAAAGGAGAACGGTGAATTACTGCACAAGGAAAAACATAAAATCGTGTTTCAAAAATGTCCTTACAAAGCATTACCTTTTCATAATTTAATTTAGTCTACTGCTTCCCCCACTTCAAAACCAAGCCATGTGACAAATAATCAAGCCATGTTTGGTGGACACCTTGGTGGCACCAAATTCTGATTGGTGAGCTTTCCTTCATGTTATCTATCTATCTAGATAGAACTTATCTCTAAGTAAAATATAGCTGATCCAGTCTAATGGCTCTATTATTTGTCTGACCTCTGGAAAGAAGTATTCTCATAGTGTTTCCTAAAGTGTTTGAGCTGCGTGATAGAAGACTTAAAGCCGAGAAGTGAATTAAGGAATGGATCTAGTTATATGTTTCTTTGCATACCTGGAGCTCTGTTCGATGGCCAGATGAGAAGTATGGATAGGGGAATAGCATAAGTGCAGGGACAACAACAACATGAAAATATGAAGTTCAAAACCATCAGAACGCAGAAGGTAAATAGCATGATTTTGTCTTTAAAACATTAGAATTAATTTTAAAATAATGCATTTCACTCTTGGTCTTTAGACTGTCTTTGATGCTGACCAGCATCACAGACAGAAGACTGTGGGAGCATTGTTTTATGCCAGGCACTTAAGTAGTGACATAATCACCTCTTTCCACTATCTTCACCTGTCACCAGTAATGAAACAGCAGCAGTAAAACATCCCCTCTTCTGTCAGCTGGGAGGAAGGGACAAAGAAAATAATAGAGACCGTGGGATGACAGTCTGCTGCCATCCTGAAGATGACTCTCTGAGCTCCACTGCAAATACTAGCAATGGTTTTAACAGAAACTCTGGAGAAACTGGCTAGGCTGTAGCCCAGTCTGAAAAACACCCGGCAGACAACTTCTATGTGAAGAAATTGCTTCCTAAGGGACACGTTATAAACTAAATAGATATTCACCACTCTGTCCTGGTTTGTAGATGGGTTTGTCTGTCTGCACAAAGACAACGCTTTCCGTGTTCCAGATCATCACCGACCGCCGCTCTTCTATGCTGACTGTGTGGCCCTTGGCAGAGAAGGAAATGAAAGCCAATGGGGCAGAACTGACAGGAGGAATCTGTGAGGAAACAGAAAAATGAGGGGAGGTTGGTAGTCTTGAAGTCATTTGCTCCAGAACCTGTTGAACAGCTATAACTGTGGCCTGGTCTCGTACAAAGGGACACTCATCTCACTTCCACCACCTTCATCACCTTCCTTGGACCTTTCTTATTTCATATATCTATTAAAAATGCCTCCTTGTCTGTTACTATATATCCCTCCCCTGCTTCCTTTTCCCTTCAGCCAGTCTTGTTTCTTCCATTGCTTGTTCCTCTCTTGTGCTTTCTGCTCTAATTTTCTTGTCCCTCCTTACATTTCTTTTCCATTGGGACATAAATGAAAATTAATTTACCGTGAAGTTGAAGCACTGTAGACCATTGCTTGCTGTCATGGTTTTCTCAAAAATAGTGGTGTTAACAGCACCATATTCTAGGATGACTCTGACGGATATTGTCTCGTTGAGGTTGAGGAACTGCAGGCAAACCTGACCTGGAGAGTCAGTTTGGAGGACAGCAGGCACCATCAGGACATACTGCCTGTGAGATCCAAACATCAAAGTGATCACATCATAGAGAAAGGAGCAACAGCCTCAACAGGATGAAACAAATACAAAGCATTGTTATTATTCAGTACCCACCGATTAGTTTAGATTAAATATAGGACACTACCAGTGCCCCTCACTCCTGCCCTGCAGTTCCCAACTAGCCCAGCCCTGGGTTCCCCACACAGCTCTGCCAGTGCCCCTAATTCTTGCCCTTTTGCCCTTTATCTGAGTCCTGGACCCACCTGTCTTTAGCAAAGCTCGCTGCTGTTACTACTGCTCTTGTCTTTTCCGAACACACATGTCAACTTCTATGGAAGTTCTGCAATAGGCAGAAGGTCGGCTTCATATTCAGTGAGAGCCATTCACTTGCCATCCACACTACAGTTTAACTTAGCTCTCCAGATAGAAAATATGAGTCATGGCAGTATTTAATATTTAAAGTAAATTTAGTGGCACTAATTAGCACTGTCTTTAAAGCCTTATCATGAACACTATTAGTAATAATATGGTAGTTCTTACGGCTCAGGTTCCTTTGCAGCTGTTACATGCAGGAGAAGAATAGCCAAAAGAAACTTCAGCCACATTTTTCTCAATGGGAGACAGAAGAAAGACATAAGCTCTCTTCCCAAGAAGCAATTCATTGCCCACTAGTTTAATGGCTCTGCAACATTCCTGACCAAGTGCTCCAGAGGAAAGGAGTTGGTCCTTCAATTCCTCCCTGGCTCCTTCCTTAGATGTTAGTGCCTTTATAATTGCAGCAAGGGGTGGAGATCCCAGTCTATCCTACTGCTTGCAAGAACCTCCCCCAACCCTACTGCAACCTAAACCAACCCACTGTCTTCAGGCTGTAACACTTTACTGCAGTTCTCTGAATGTCTGTGCCAAATATCCTTAGTGGTCTTGTTTTCAAGGTGAGGGGCTTTGCTTTTTACACTGAGGTTTGGCACAGCACAGAAAAGCACAAAATAGCCTAAAACAGAATAAGCTGGTCCAACCAGATTAACATTTGAGGGTTTTCCCCATCATTGTTGGAATTTACCATCTGGATTGACAGTCTGGGTGAAGTAGATTAACTTTCTATACTTCAACACCTGATTCTGGTTAAAATAATATATTTGACTCTCTTTTCCCTTGCTTCATAGATATTTTGAATATTGATGAAGTGCAATACTAGAGAAGCCTGAAACAGAAAGACAACTAAGAGGTCTTAATTATTTCTACTTAGCCATTAAGCATTTTACAGTGTTGTTGAAGTTTGATTCATTTCAGCTTGAAATTAGCCAGTTGATGGATCCATGTAAATTTGCTAGTGCTCCAGGTTTCTAGTTTTCACACCTGTGTGGAAGCTAATGGGTGGGTTTTTTTAGGAAGAAAAAAGACCTGCTTTCATCCAAAGATCTTATTTTAGGATAAAGAAGGATTACCTCCTTTTGTTCTCTTGTGCTCTCAAGAGAAAATAAAGGACTCTGAGACTCAGGAGAAGCAATGCTTTAAAGCAGTTGTTTGATAACTGTAATTTATTTTTTTTTTCCATTCATATCGGTACTGGGTCTGGCTGGGATGAAGTTATGAAGTCAGCTGTTTTCATAGTATCCTGTATGGTGCTGTGCTTCCCATGTGTGGCTAGAACAGCGTTCATAACTCACCTGTGTTTTGGCTATTGCTGAACAGTGGTTGCACAGTGTCAAGGCTTTCTATCTCCCTCACCTCCCATCCAAAAGCCAGCAGGCTGGGGGTGGGCAAGAGATTGGGAGGGGACATGGCTGGGACAGCTGACCCAAACTGACCAAAGGGATATCCCATACCATATGACATCACGCTCAGCAATAAAAGGTGGGGGAAAGGAGGAGGAGGGGTGACATTTGTGGTTACGGCATTTGTCTCCCGAAGCAACCACTACACATACTGAGGTCCTACTTCTCAGTAAGTGGCTGGACATCTGCCTGCCAATGGAAAGTAGTGAATAAATTCCTCTTTTTGCTTCTCTTTCATGTTCGCCTTTTCCTTTCCTTGTTAAACTGTCTTTATCTCAACCCACTAGTCTTTTCACCTTCCTTCTATCCCTCCATCTGCTGGGAAAGGGCAGTGAGTAAAAGGTAGGGTGGGTACTTGGTCGCTGGCTGGGGTCAACCCACCACTGTATGTTATCAGCGGGGTTAAATTTTGTAGACCTGAAGCCAGAGAGATATGGCTTCAAAGGCAGCATGAGAGCATGATTTTCTCTAATATCCTGTTACATCTTATGACTGTCTTCTTGTTTCTTGCTAGTGTGTGATGCAGGGAACGGTAGCACCTGCCGCACAGGGCAGCTATGAAACTTTCTTCTCATGTCTTCACATTTTCACAGAAATATCAAACCATATGAAATTGGAACAGGGCAGCAGCAACAGGTGGTCCCCCAGAGGTCTCTCTGTGGCATGCTGGGGTTGCTTAGACGACAGTCTGATGTTCTGCTCTGAAATACCGCTCCCTGCCATTTCTATTTAAGAGGATCTCTACCAGCTTCTGCAGTTCAGGAGCTTCACTTGGCATCAGGCTTGATTTCCTCTGCAATGGGATACCCACACTAGGAGCTGTCAAGAACAGAAATTCACTGACGAAGGCTTGAACTTGCATTGATATTGTAGATGATTATTATTGCATGTTCTTGCTCTTCCTGGCTTTCTCAGGTGGTTATGAATTTATTGCAACACGATAAAGTATTCATCCCAAACAAGCCAATTTGGTAATCATCACAGTTCACACACTTATGTAGCAAGAAGTTTTCTGTGGCTCCTTTTAAAGTTTAATCAAAAGATGGAGTGGATTAGGTGTCATTCAAAGGTTGTATAGATAGAGGAGGGTAGCTGTGTGTAACTTACTGTTATAATGAGCTGTTTTTTTTCCCCAAATATAGATTGGATTGTGGCTTTGGTTAGAAAGTCCACACTTGTAACTCCAAGAACTGGCATTAGTCACAATGTCTTCTGTGCGTATATATGCCTTCTGAATGGTAACTAAATGCAGGACAAAAATGATCCATGCATCCCATATCCAAATAATTCACCACACTAGTTTAAACTCTCCACTAACCAGAATGGAGAAGGCGCATGTAGTAATGAAATAAGCAAACAAGAAATGCAATTATCTGGAATAGCAAAGTTATTGGACTAATATATTTGCAATCAAAAAAATAGCCTGGATGAAAAGAAGCCGCTACACCTTATCACAATAAAGTGATAATAAACTGTATATGTGCAAGAAGCTTGTGGAGATTGCTCTATAGGGAAATTAGAGATGTTACTTCATCACCAGGTGAAGAGACTGTATTTAGGGTTCTATTCTCTCCTCATGGAAGAATTAATTCAGATGACTGGCGCCTAAGTTAACTTAAACCTCCTCCCCACACATGGTCACATAGAAGGCATGCAAGATTCTCTCCTTAGTCCTCTGTCATTGAGATTTCTTGGAAATAGGTCTCAAGGCTGTTGTGCTTTGTAACAACACCATGATTCCTTCCCAGAAGATTTTGGAAGAACTTGTTGATCTTTCTGGGCATTACCACGAAGTAATGTTGGAGAAATATTTGTATACAGATGGATTATCTTGCATTCTTGACTCAAAATGAGTTGTGTGCCAGCCTAACTTTGAGTGTCACCTAAGCCATAACTTCAGACCTCAGCTAGTCTTGTTTAGTAGTAGCACCACATTTGGCTAGACCTGTGTGTTTGCAGATGGAGAGCAATGAGAGGGAGCCTTGGCAATAGTAGAATAAGCTGATTGATTTACTTTGTTAAAAACAACCCACCTGCTGAGTATAGATAGCTTTCTGCCACTTAAATGGCTCTGCTGCAGGCGGAGTTAGACTGTAAAAATTGTGCCTTTGTGGTTGTGGTTTGGTTTATTTGAGGGACTAGATATGTTCTATCAGTAAAAGCTTAACTTTAGGAATAAAAACTGTCCTATTAAGATAAACTAGAGTAATACTACTCAACTGGATTTATTTTTTATTTTTTTTAGAGAGAACCGGTCACAGTGATTTCTCTGTCAAGGAATGATCTGACCTCAAATTTCACTCACTATTATTGCAAAGAGTCCTATTTCTTTCCTGTGGGAGTCATAAAATGACTCTAGGAAAATCCCAGTAATCTCTGGAGCTCCATGTTTTTTCCTGTTTTCTGCAGTATTTGTAGCTGCTCACACTTCATTTCATTATGGTACTCCTTCTTCCTCTTGCAGTTTATTGCCACTGCCCAATCACTCTTTGTTCTTGAGTGGGGCAGTGGAGGAGAGGAGAGTGGCAATTCTGTGAGAGTTTGCACAGCCTAGCAGAGCAGCTTTGACCGAGCTAGCTGAGAACTGCAGTAGGTAGTGGCAGGACCTGTGGCAAAGCCCATTTGAGGAGTTCCATGATTGCCTTCGTAGCAGCACCCCAGCTGGCAGTCTGAGGCCAGCTTCTGTATGCCTGCAAGACCTCTAGCCAAATCTTTGTGGTGTAGACACTGACACCTTTCTTGTAAATGGGTTAATTGCTGCATTCAAAGGAGGATCAACGCAAAGAAACTCGGTCATTACAGCTACGAAAATTAATTGAAAAGCACCAAAGCGATTTGCGACTTTGATTATGACTGCTTCCTATAAAACCTTCTTAAAGCAGAATAGATTGTAGCAATTTGTTTAGGCATAGTAAAGGTCGAAATGCTTGGTTTGGCCCAGGTGGATGGGGAACAATGCTGAAACATGGTAACTGCAGGTAAAGTCCTGCTTGGTCAATAGGGTCTCCAGTCAAGCATGCAAGATTTCTTTCATTGTTCTAAGACATGTGGGCACTGGCAAGGTTCTCTAGCTGCTCTGCAAGCTGAGGATTGTGAAAGCATTGAAGAAAATTGTTTTATCCCTAGAGGAATAGTCACAGTTTGCAGTGATTTCTTTCAACAAAATGGGGGGTGGGGTGGGGGAGTGGAGGGTTGCAATTTATTTCAGCCTATGATGGTTTCACTCCTGGAGAAGGCAGTGGTACACCAGTGAATTATGTGAGTGTGGATGGGTCATCCAGAACCTATTTTAAAACTGAGACCTTTATCTTCCTATGTGAAGAGGCTGATGTCTGAGCAGGAATAGCTCTGTGTGAGCTAAAGTATTAAGGCTGTCTTTGCTGCGCAGTTTTGGTGGCAGATGCGTCAGTCAAAGGTGAGCGCAGCTGGAATCTGACTACTGTCACTGCACCTGCACAAGCCCGGGAGTGGATACTGGTATACCAATGAAATTATCTTTCCTAGTTATACACAGTTTGCCTGGCAGAGCTTGGGCTAAGCTATAAACACGGTTAGTCTGCATTTCTTTTGGGAGTGCTTTGCAGTTTTACTGTCCTTGTATGGACGGGACCAAGTGTTATTCAACCCTTCTTTCTTTGTGGTCTTGATAGGCAGCAGCAAGGGTTGAGTTCAAATGCAAAGAAGCCACTAATAAAAAATCTGAATAAGCCACACAAAAAATCTCCGGTACTTAGTAAGTTCATTCTTCATACTTGCAAATGTAAAGGAAGTTTTTATTAGAGGGGGGAAACAAAATACTTAAGAATTATCAAGAGGGGAACATTTGACATGTAATCCCAAAAATACAGCTAGTTAAGCCCTCTCCTCCGGTGGGACAACTAGGCTGGCTCTATGCTCCCTCCCTAAACCTCCCATGCTAGCAAAGCAGCTCGTGGCTGTTACAGAGAAATCTTCTTGTCTACCAAAAGGTGACACAAGATGCACATGATGTTGCCACTATTTGCTCTCCTGGCTACCAGAAAGGTTCCTGAGGCTAAACCAGCTCTCTCTAGTGTGATGGACTGCCAAACCCATTTTCTGACCTTTCAGCCTCTGAAGAAAATCTTAACCCTTTGTTTCTATTTCACAGCTATGCACAACTCTTCTAAGCTGTAACTTCTGCACTCTGTATGTAGAAGCATTTGCCTTAAGTTCGGGTGATAACTTCTGCCAGTCACACGTAGAAAGAAGTAGCTGTCTGAGGCTTTCATATTGTAATGGCTTTTCTCTGCTTTATGGAAAGCCTGCTTTTTAATCTCATTCTGCAGAAATGCCTCTCAAAAACATTATAACAGCAGATTTTTAAGTGTTCTAGACTCTGTTAGTCCCTCTTATTTTCCTCTCCTTCTTTCCACTAGTTTACAGTGGAGTATCCTTCCCTGGCTGGTTGCCCATCTTCTCTGAAGTGATTTGAGAGGGGTGATCCAGGAGTTTTGCTTCCCCTTGGGATCTCAGCCATCAGACCACAGAGCCTATAAGGGCTTTACTGACATAGTTGTACCTCTAAAGTCCTTTCATGGAGTTGCAGCCACCATCAACATAACGGATCTGAATCATCTGTCTGAACAGCAGGTTGGGCTGTCTGTGAGAAGGGAACTGCGGAAGAGCAATGTCTTTACATGCTCCTTTGGACATGGTTACATGAATGTAGCTTTGTGGTATGGACCTGGGCCAAGTGAAATACCACTTAACCAGGCTTTCTGCTTCATTTCTCAGACATATTTTTTTTTTTGGGAAATGCTGTATGGCTGTTCCAGCTGCTCTGAGAAGGGAAGCGTGAATCCTGGTGTAGTCATGTCAAGGCTGTAAAATGATGTTTTCAGAACCAAGAGGCCATAGAAGATGAATCTGAGAAATGAGACATCTGTAAGACATACTACCTCTTATTCCTTTCAAGTCTGTCTTGTGTGTAGGCATGATATTGCTAAGGCTCAAATGTGAAAAAGAGCATGGATATAGGAGTCTCTCGCAACTGGTTGATAACACCGAATGTTGTAGGCTACAGTCCCTTTGTGAGTACGAGGGCATCACTTTGAGCTTTTTGTCATTGACCAACATCTAGCTTCTAAATCCATTTTTTTATTGTTGCAAAGTCTTTTTCTTTCTACCATGACATACCAGAAATTGAACTTGTTCCAGACACATTATGGGAGGCATGCAAATGCTATTCAGAGCCCGCAGCTTTCTCTCCCTTTATCTGTTATTATTATCTACTTGGCAGCACAACAATACTCTTGTGTTACCCGGTATATTAATTGCACTACTTTAAGGATGCCCCCTAGGGAGAGCCTGTTTGTGCCTTCAACCCCTGACCTTATGCCTGAAAAGTTTTTTTGGATTTGTTCTCCACACATAAATGTTCTTTCTGCTTCATCTCCAGTGATAATACATTCTGTATATTGAACTACTGAGCACTGTACAGAACAAGCTAGAGGATGTGTCTTTGGTGAAGAGCTATTCTTATTATCTTCTATTATCTTTCTGAACAGTTGAGGCTTCTGAGTTGGCTCAGGGCAAACAAGCCGGTCTCAGGCAAACAGGGAGTCAGAGAAAGTCCTCGTTGCATAGTCTTCGCTTTTAAAGAACTACGTGTTTTTTAAGGCTACTGCTTCATAAATGACCAGTGCTAGGCAAAACTGCCTACTGGTGAGCACTGGGTGGAGATGAGGGAGTGACTGGAGCACCACATCCATGTTTAATGTCACCCCTAGCTGCTAGCCCAAGGTGAGCACAAGCACTTAGCTGTTATGCAAAGCAGTAGCAGAGTCCTGGCTGTTCACACCTCTGAGGAAAGCCTCCAGCATCTCTCCTGTCATGTTCCCATGGACTGCAGCAGATGGATCCCGTAGGAACTGCTGGAAGAAGTGAAAGCAGATGGGTGACCTTTTCTCACATGGAAAGTTAAAGGGAAGATTGTCATGGTACTTTTAAGGTTTTTGAGCATCTTTCTAACTATAGCAATCAGCATAAGAAAACATGACTCAGTTGACTTCTTTTTAAGACAGAGTGTGTCAATTGGGAACAAAACTTGAGGGCACGTGTGGCTGTGACAGCAGAGCCAGTCCTACCAGTCCTGTGTAGGGGCTCAGCAGACTCTGAATCCTGCCAAAACCCAGGGAGGTGGAAAGGAAGGTTCATACTGGCTTCGGTAGGATCCAGACTCTAGAAATGGATGGGCACAGCAACACCGAAGCCCACGAGAGGCAGTTCCCTGAAGCTGTGCTGAACAGACAGAATCTGTGTGATGTGCACTCTGGCTGCACGGGCGGCTGTACCCCAGGAACTGTGCTGAGTTCAGAATGCTCTAATGTTGCTGCATTAAAGATACAGTGAGGGTAAAAACATAAAGTCACAGTGAATCTTCTTGCTTTATCTGACAAAATTAAAATGGAGGAGCAGCTAGGCACTGTAGCACGTCCCCCATGTGTGCTCTCTGTATAGCCTCCAGCATGCAAGGCCTCAGCCTCACGTAACACTTTGCTGGCTTCCTGGGCACTTCGCTGGCTTCTGGATTCTTCTGGCTTCCCTTGGCTCTGACTTTCAGTCATTCTTTTTTCTTGCAGTATATACCAACAGGCTTATAGTTCTTTAAGCTATTTTGTGAGCCCTCCACTGACACTGGCAGGACTTTATATTCCCGGAAGGGACAGAAAAGGTCTGAGTAAACTCATCACACCAGAAAAAGTCTGGAATTAGTTTGAAAATAATTATTTAGCAAGTCTGCTAGTCATAACTTGTGTCCAAGACTGACTACAAGTCATGATGCGTGTTTTCAGAAATGTACCTAACATCAGAACACAGTGACCGGTTTGTTACTGAAATGGTTGAAAGGTTGAAATTTTTCTGAATACCTTTGGTAATTCATTCCATCACTTTATGTAGAGGCTGGCCTCTTCTGATAATCAAAGATAAGAGTCACGTACATCCAAGAAACAAGCAAGAATCTACCCCAGATCATTTTATTTAGCTTCAGTGCTGTATGTCTTCTTCCTCAGTTTCACCCAGTCTTCCTGGGATACATAACTATGAAAGCTAGGGGCATGTATGGTTTCACTATTCCCACTGTTTACAGGATCATGTCTCAGATCATGCTAGTCCGTGTCATCGCTGTTTGAGGTAAAAACAGTAGGAGCGTAACTCAAACAATGCTAAGTTGCTGAATCCCCTCCAAGCATTCACATTCAACCAAACCAAGTGTCAACAAGAATGAAAAAAATCATGAGACAACAATAAAAAAAAGTCATGATAGATGACTACAGCAAGGAATAAAGGTTGAAGGAAAGAAAAACTGCAGCTTAATTGTTGGAGACAAGTTGCAGAAATCAAGAAGAGCGAAACAGGGCAAGTAATGCTGCATGTGTTTGCTCTGGGACAGGCTACTGAGCAGGGCAAATCTATTGGCCATGAGTTCAGCAGAGCCTCTGGCACTGATCGAGAGCTCCCACCAGGCACTGAAGGTTTCATGCTGCTGGTCACTGAGTTGGAGGCATTTCTTGAAGTCTTACCTGGAAACCAGATGCCACTGCTAAAAGGGTCAGTCTACCATTTAGGCTTTTAAACAGGCAGACCATTTCAAGGACTTGTTTTTATAGGAAAATTTACATACACAGAAGACTAGTGCTTGTATTCAAACTAAAGAACTGAGTGTAAACATATTGTATTTGGTGAAAATATTTGCCGTTTTTGGAGATGGGAGGTGACCTTTACCATTATGTCTGATTGATTCACATGATCCTCAGAACTCAGTATCTGAAGTTCCTGTCAATTGTTACATCTTTTCATCTGGAATTTTAACAAGAAAATTCTTTGGCTCAGGTTTTCACATATTTATTGCAGTCTCAAAGACCAGTGAGGATTACTGCACCTTCCCAGTGCTTTAGGTGGAAAAAAGGTCTTCACAGGTGTTGTTGCAGGACACAGACTGCAAAAAACATGGAAAGAAGCCTTTTTATTGACTGACTGAGATAGGACCCAAAAGCTGCATCCTCTACTAGTGGAAAAGGATGACATTAACATGGCTTCTATTGACTTGTCTGAAACATCAAGAGCAAGAACCCTCCTGCACTCCCATATTGATCTCTCAGGCTTATGTAGCTTTTCTGGAGATTTTTTCTGGTAGAGTACCTGCTCTGCATCTTTTGTCTATTCTTTACTTCACCACTTCAATGAAGATTTTCATCAGTTCTTTCCACAATATGGAGTTCCCCTTTGGTAAAGCAATGCTAAGGGTTGGGTCGCTCAGCCATGTAGAGAAATGAAACACATAAGGAAAGAGATTGTAGTGTACAACTGACTGAACAACAGCAAAGTGTCATTCTTGTTACTGCATGTGATAGGTTTCTGCTGTAGTCTGCTGTGCAACATCTAATTTTTTACATTATTTAAAAATTGAGAGTTTCTTATGGAGTTCATAAATCAATTCTATGTAAAATTTCTTTGGTAGTGACATGTAAGGGGGAAGAACATGAAACAGCATAATATGGAAGTAGCCAAATTTCTCAAATTTACTGCAGGGCTTAGAGAAATATACACAGATATATCACAGTGAACCCAGGCCAAACAGCCTCAAAGCTCTATTTTTACCTCTGTCAGGCAAATAAAATTAAAATCTCAATGCAGTGAGAGTGTGGGACATAGTTCAACTTGTCTGACTTGCACTGAGGTTAAGCAAACTCCTGACATCCTGCATCAGCAATTTCACATGATGCAAGCTCCATGAGAAAAAATTTGGGTCACTAGTTGTACTGGAGGTAAAAGAGTTATAGAGGTAAAAGAAGGCTATAAAATGCAGATTTTGATAGATACTGCTGGCATTGTCCCAGCCACTCCCTCCCAGCCTAGTGTTTTGGAAATTTGTAGCAAAACTTAAATGCTGTACTTTCGAAAGAATCTGCGTTTCGTATCAGTTTCCATCTGACCAGGCTTGCAGCAGCCATTCACTGGAATGGCATTAAACAAAGGCTTTTGTTTAGCAGGAGGCTGAGTGTACACAGCTGAAGACGGTGGATTGAACTAGCTTGACTGACCCCTCACACAATCTTTTCTGCTGACAGGGATGGGAGAGCAAGGGGGAGTTTGGGGTCACTGAAAAGCAGCTTCGCACCTAACATCTTCAGAATCATAGCTCAGCATGTGTCTCTCTGTAGCAAAAGTCACCCACAGGTCCCATGCAAATACGAAAACACTGCTTTTAGTGTGACTTTTTGGGTCAAGCACTGTGCTCAGGGTGTGCTTCTGATAGGAACAGAAATGCTGGGGATAGGACCTCTGGGTTTTGAGCAGAATTGGAAGAGGTGAAAGCCACTCACCTCACAACATCCTTTACTCAAAACGTCATTCTGTTTTCAAAAGGTAGAAACTCTCATAGATTGCACTGCATGGAATTCCACCAGAATTGTCAGGGAAGAAACTACTCCCATCCCTCAATAAAGCAAAGATTAAATTCAAAGAAAGCAGAGAACTCCATTCCATCCTAAGGAAAGCACTCAAAAATATTGATGGCATGACATGTGGTCATAAATGTTGTTTTATGCATCAATCTGCCCCTTCAGGCTCACCTGCACGCACAGTGCTACCACACGAAAAGCTGCTATATGCCTGAGGCTTTCAAATGCCAGGTGGTGTATCTAGAAATCTGAGCGATGTCAGAGCTTGGGGTCAGGTTCTCAAGGGTGTTAAGACACTTAGCTCACATCAGCCAGGATCTAAATTCACAAAGAGCCTTAGGGTCTTATGCCCGAATCCTCAGCTGTTTAGACCAATTGTCCAGCTGTTTCCCCAGGTTTCCTAGGTCCTGATGTTCCTGAATTGCTGAAGACTGCTCTTTTGCCTGGACCCCAGTGCTGCTCTCAAGCTGAACGCCCTTCTGCTAGCTGATCTGCAGAAACTCCTCCTGTATCTCAGGTCTTCTCCAAATGCACATGAAAGGCACCCAGGTAGAGACTTCTGGGGGTTGTTACATGTGCTTGTACCTCCATTGGGCTAGCTATCCAGTCGTAAGGGTGTTTGTCTGCGATAGAAATTATTCGTGAAGTCCCCTGTCTTTTTGGACAGAAGACCCGAGTCAAAGTAGCTGCTGGTGAAACAGACTATGGACATGTCTAAATAGGCCAGTTAAACTCCAGATTTCAGCTTGTTCATATCTACCCCACCAAGATTTGGACAGAAGGATTTGGATTTGTCTGCATCTGTTGATGCATGACCAAGCAGAGACAGCTGGGACACACCCAGAGCTATTCTTTGGCCTCAATGTATGAAACCATCTTCACAGAGAAGACTGTGGAAATTGGCTGAAATTGGAGACCCAGCAGACACTGAGACCTTGTGGGGAGACATGTTTAATTGTTTGGTAGACTGGTTTATTTTTAGATGCTTCATGTCTTCAGAGCACAGCTCAAATTGCATACAACTACAACTTCATAAGACATGTCAGGAAAATAGAAGCGGATTTCCAAGAAGAAGGAAAGGAGGGACTTTCATATGACTAGAAATGCCACAGTTCAGACTATTTCTCATTCTAGATAGTACCTGCATTCGGGAACCACGGCAAGTAGGCAAGACACACTCCCATTACCACCTCTGTGATCTGAGCAGTCAGAGACCACAGCTCTGTGCCATTGTTCAGTTGGGTCAGGACATTGTCGTTAGGTCTATAAACAAAAACAGGCAAATTATAGCAATGGAAAGGAAGACTTATCCTGTTGCTGGGGTTTTGGATGGAGAGAGGGAGAGACCCAAGACTTGTTAGAAGAAGTCAAAGTGGAGACCACAGTTGTGACTCTAAGCAGGAGCCACTCAGCCCACAGAGAGGCAGGGCTGTGCTGTGAGAAGCTGAGAAGGGGTAAGAGGTGGATTGCTGACACGTTGCCTGCTAAGCTTTCTGCAAAAGCTCCCAGGATTTGCAGCAAAGCTCTCTGATGTAGCTGAGCTGCGTCCATGCCTTGCTGAAAGGCACAGTGAATTTTTTCCTGCCTGCTTCCTACTGCTTCTCTGACTACCTGGTAAGCCTGTTCAAACAGGTAGAAAGAAGAAAGTTACTTTTTCTCCCTAAATCTTGTCAGTTTTAGGCTGGGTCCCTGTCTCTGACCTGCTGTCTGTGGGGTCAAGCTGAGCAGGATTAAGAGAGCATGGATGGGAGCAAAGGCAGAAAAAGTTACATAGGACCAAGTCTGTGCTGTTCAACAATACCTAGCTGTTAGGCTGGCTTAACTGCAACGTGATTTGGGGTCCCAGAGGTCCAGGGTGCCACCAGTACCTTCTCTAGAAAAAACTTCTATTCTCTATGAAGTTGCAGCCGCCTGCCTTTGGCTTTTATCCATGAAGGTGCCTGAGCAGAGGTTGGTTCACAAGGACTGTCCAAGACAAGATCAGTGACCATTTTTGCAGAGCCCCTTCACTCACTGGCAAGGTTTGTAGTGAAGGGTATTGTATCTAACTAAACCAAAGGCAGCTGTAATAACCCAACTCATGTTGGAACCCTACTGCTCATCTGAACTTGCAGAAAACTCTGAGCAACAAGCCAAGAAATACCTGTACTGGGACTAACAGGTTGATGAGAAGGCTCCTTGTCTGTAGGTATGTGTACATATGCATATGTTAATGTGTGACTCAGAGGAGAACCCCCCCTGCAGGAAAATATTGCTTCACACAATGTGGCTTGAAGTTCAGCTGGTCCCCAGCGTTGTGCTTTTGTTGGTCAGGGACAAGTGGCACACTATTGTCCTGGATGCAGCAAGAAAGGTGATGTCAATAAGCCTTTGCTGACCTTTAGGCTTTAGGTTCTGAGATCTTATCTCAGTGGACATACTGGATGCTAAATCACTTTATAGTTCTTTTTTCAAAGTATGTGAAAGTTGGTGAAAGACGTAAAGAAGAAAGGATGTTGGTTTGGGGGTGATAGGTTATATTTTTACCGCTTTCATGTAAAATGCCCTTAATTTCTTTCTCTCACACCCTTTGGGTCTTTCCTTAGGGAACAACCTGGATGACTGCCTTTTACAGTGCAGTGAAGGACCTGTTCATGATTGCATTTGGCTGCAAGGAGGACTGACAGCAGTAAGTGCAGTGCAGACCAGATGGATGGGTCGACCTGCACATCTGGATGTCTTCTGTTGCCTGAGTCATGCATCTCAATATGCTCAGGGTTGTACCTCATCTTACAGAGCTTGCATCCCTTAGGCCAGTGCTGAGGTCCTGGGAAGACAGTGAAGATTATTCCTTTGTAACTGTCTCCTGCTCTGAGTTGCAGGTTTCTACTGGGTGGTTGTACTTAGAATAGGAGTTTTCAGTTGGTGTCCTCCATAGGTCCTTTCCAAACCATCATTTATGTGCCTCTACAGCTTCCAAATTTCTTTTGCATCTTTCTGGGATTACACTGAGCCTGTGGGTCTCTGTCATGGCTGCCCCTTAGCACAAAGGTTGCTGCATCACCCAGTGCAGTAGGATTAGTTTCACTTGAGCCATCTCTGGGCAAGCCTGACACCCTACTGAACAGTGCTCTCCAAGTGTATGAAGGGCTGCTCCTCTCCTACCACCTCCTGTGCTATTGTGTGGTCTGCCTCACAGCAGCCACATTGCTGTTGAGTAAAGTGTTTGTAGGAATTAAAATCTGCTTTGAGAAGCCCATTTTCATGATAAATAAGCTAGGCTCTTCCAAGACTGTAACTAGGACTACGTCTAACACCCCGACTGAAGAAACAGCAGCTCAGTGATATGATTCAATTGGCAGATGTCTGCTCACATGGTTATGGATACATGGTTGATATCTGTGTCCTTCCACCGGTGTGTTCTGGTCAGGACAAAAGTCATGTCAGGTCACTGCAGACTGTGAGAAACAGTAGCCACAGCGTGTGGCTGTCTGCTGTACCTGTTCACTAAATGCAGAAAGCACAACAGGAATTTTCTTGTACTTTGCCACCCTATCATAAGCTCCTTGTGGCTCTCTTTATTTTTCCCTCCCACCAAATCTGCTCATTTTTCTCCCTCCAAGGGCTCCACTAGACCCACCATTCCTCCCTAGCCCCTTTTCAAAGAGTTTTTGTGCTACAGCTGTCTAGTTTTTCCTACCGTTACACTTTGGGTAGAAAGCTTCCATCACATATGCTGGGGCCCCAATCCTGTCTGTGCTACAACATGTCACTGATGTCAGGATGTCACTGTCATTGATTGACCTGTCCAAGGTATGAATTTTTTAGCTTATGAAATACCTTACAGCATCCAGTTCTAGATACAACAAGGAGTGGAGACTGGGACAAACAGCATTGCCAATCAGAAGGTTTTATTAAAAAGAGAAGTGAAATGAGATGTTAATCTGAAGAAAAACTTTCTTTCTAAATAGTGGGGAAAATTGCATAGAAGTTGTCTTCCTGTGACTAGAATTCTGACATCTGTAAATGTTCAGTTTCAATCACTGAAAAAGGTGAGGATCAAAGTAATTTCTTCAGAATCTTCCCTCAGGATAAATGGAAAGGCCAAAATAAATAAAATCTACACAAGCAGCAGCAGATTATTCTCCTAATCTTGGATTTCTTAAGAGGAATCTGTAGCCAAGAATACACGTTTCAGGAGTTTGCTTTTACAGAAAGCTCCCACTGGAATATATGTCACGAGTTTCTAAAAAGATGGATGATCAGGGTTAACAATTGCACGGTATCTTCCTTGTTCGGAAAAGCACTTTATCTGGAGTTTCTGATCCACACTGACCCCAAGTTCTTTTGAAGCGTGGGCCAGAATCGGTCATTCTGATCTGCTGCAGTTTGGACTTTGCTTATTCCTCATTCTTCTACGTGGTTTTCATTGCCCTCCCAGAAACAACCAAGTCTCTTATCCTCTTCTTTTGCTTTCGATACCTTTTGAACCATTACCTCTTCTGGCACGTATCTGATTTCAGTTAGAAGGCGGGGAGCAGGGCATTTTGTATTCTGCAAGGGCATATTCATCTGGAAAGAAGAAATGAAGATGACATTTGCATGAGAGTGAGAAATCATTCTGACCCCAATCCATGTGCAACTGTGATTAACACATTATGAACCAGAAAACATTTGATAGATTTTGTGGTAGTCTTCCAGTTGTCAAAGCACCTGCTTGCAGGGGTGCACAGAAGGAGCCCAAGGCACTCCTCTGGCCATGTTTGTCAGGACACATAATTGCTGTGACCATACAAGATGTGGATCAGGTGGCAGAACATGCACTCCAGGGTCAATTCTCTGGATACTGCTGTTAATCTGCTAGGATGCAGTTCCCAAAGGTTGTGCCAAGCTTGAGAAAAGCATGGGGGAACCTGAGCCACATTTTTGATAACACAAGTTCCACAACTGAGTAATAGCTGATGCAATTGCAGTTCCTTGAGGCCAGATCGAGAAAGGTGGTCAGGCACTTAATTTTCTAGTTAGGTGCTTAAACTCCTCTTGAGTTCAGTGGGACTGTCATTCCTACTTAAGTATTTAAGTTCCACTAAGGAAGCGTTCTTTGACTTGCTGCCTACTATGGCAATATAAAGCCGAAATATGAGATAACCCAGATCAGGGAAGTCAGGAACACCGCTACCTCTGAGTTATGGATTGTAACCATTGTGTTGAAACTGTGGAAAGAGACTGGAACCACACTTCTTTCTGTATGTAGTTTGTAAGAAAGCAACTCCTGACGTATCACTTTCTAATCTGCTTGATGTTGAAATGAAGCAAGAAATGACAAGACGGGGGGCAGAAACTGTCTATGCTCTGCAAACCTTTTGCAGTCTAAGTAATCAAAAGCAGCAGAATTGCTAGCTTTCTCTCCACTTGTCTCTTCTGAGAAACAAAGGCAGCAGAAAAGTGGAGAGAAGCTTGCACAGAGAGAGCAGGGGAAAATCCACTATCCACACCTTGTAAATGCTGAGATCAATACTTTGATTTCACAGGTTTTGCTCAGGTGTACTGAGGTTACCTACCTGTTTCATAGTAATCGTACATATGTACTGGCACTGGTTTGATGTCTGAGACAGGCAGGCTTTGCTCCATACTGAAGGAGAAGTTGATTTCCTTCTGGGAGACCTGGAATTGACAAGACAAGAAAATGCATCAGACTTTTTCTTTTCGTATCTACTCCTGAGGCTAAGGTTGAACAGATGCATTTCTGGGAAAGACTGGGTGACAAAGTGCCATTCTACAGTTCTCTCCAGATTTCAAACTTGATGTCAAATCAGATAATTGTTTAAAAGCTGTCTCTAAATCTGTTTTGTTGCTAAAATTGTGTGCTCTTATTTTTCTTCCTCTTCGTATTTCCGTTCCCAATTACCCCAACCATTCCCGGGGTACTGCAGCTTTCAGCACATCAGCATTCATCCTGTCATTGAAAGTTGCTGTCAGTTTCTTTCCTTGCCCTTTCCCAGCTAAAGTCACCTTCAGCACCCCTATGAATCTTCTCCCCACTTTTCTCTCTTTAATCACTTTGAACTCAAGATTTCCATCCTCCCGTGTGGTTCTCTTCCTCATTCCACACTCTGGCAGCCAAATGTCCCAAACTTTCCTCCTTACTCATCTTCCTCAGCTTCTCAAGCTTTCTCTTGCATGCCTGGGATTGTGCTCCTATTCTCTTCTTCCTTTGTCTTTGTTTTTATCTTGCTGATCTCTTTAAGGAATGGAGCCATGGACAGGGGTTCTGGAGAACTTTCTGCATCACTGGCGCCCTGCTGGGTAAACTTCTCACATTCTCTGTGAATTCAGGTTACTGACTCCAGTCTTCCATATTAGAACCTTGGAGACCAACTAATAAAAACTCCTGTTTGAGAAGTAGCTATCATTACTATTTCTTTTTGCTTCCTCTCTCATTCCCTTCTTGGTATTTTAAGACCCCATGTGTTTTGATTTTCATCTTTTTCCTCTCTCATTCCCTTTATTAATGTTATTGATGTGGGAGGACTATTCTTTTCATAAAGAAATCTCTCTAAAAGGGAGGGGATAATACTGACTCCCTGTAAAACACTCTTAGATCAGCTGATGAGAACCATCCCTTAGAGGCTGAGGAATATTATGTAGACTGGGAAATTTTGCAATATAGACTGCAACTTAGCTATGTTTGTGAAATACTGTTTAATCATACAACATTCTTCACAGAAAATAATAACAAATGCATTATCTCTTCACTGTAGGTAACAACTACTGTGTATACATATTTGATGTTGGACCAAATGAAGTCCCTTTACATCTTTAAGACATGTATTCCTAATCTGCTATTAACGAGATTTTTCTTTTATCTGGGAGCCTGTTTTAAACTTCCAATTTAATGAAACCAGTAAGAAACCTCCCAAACTCACCTTCTGAAGGTAGAAAAGGATGTGGTTGTTCTTGATGTCTACACGATCCACAATAGAATTCTGGTACTGGAGCTTTAAATCAGGCAAATGATAGTAATGTTAACATAAGAGACTTGCGAAGGAGACTCACATATTCGGTAGCTAAATAGGTTTTAAGTAGCTGCCACGCTCCTCTTGTGCCACCCCGCCATCTCGTGGCCAAAATAAGAAATGCAAGTTGAGTATTTTCATAACGTGCCAAGTGCAAACCAATCACAAGTCAGCTTTGGTGAATGTGATTTTTATCATTAACTTAAGAGTGCTCTCATTTCAATCAGAATTTGCAATTACACGACCATTTCTGCAGCTCAAGCTGACTCACTTACTAGTCCATTCTATATTTTAAAATAACAGAAGTTTTTAAAAAAATTAGGACAACATAAGATCAAAATTATTTTACTATAAAAATACACAATATCCCAAATGTTAAAAACCAGCTATTTTTTCTCAAGTACATATAAAGAGGAGTAGGATGGCAAACAGTGTAACGTCTCAATGGAAAAATCTTTCAAAGAAAAGTTATTAATTTCATACAGTTCTTTCCAAAAAAGACATTCAGGCCTTAATGCTGGATGATTATAAATGCACCGAGCTATGAGCAGACTCTAAAATGAATTGCATTCTTCTTTTCATCTACCATAAATTATGGCTCATGGCTTGAAGCTAATGCATCTGTTGCAGAACCTACATTGCACTAGGAACTGAAATGAGGTGCTTATCAGTGCTGTCCCCAGCATTGTCATCATCACGACCAAATTTCTGGGTAGTAAAAGAAGAGCAATACCCAGTTTTAATTTGTTAAACTGTGCTGTTGAGGAAGGAATAGCCATGTCAAAGGGATAATATTGCAAAATGCCCATTTGATAATTTAACTATGGCAGAAGTATTTCTCACATAGATTCTGTTAGGTTGTGTGACTAAAGATTCATACGCACAAACACTGAGGCACACAGGGAAGCCCCAGTAACCTGAGCAGAGCCACCGGAGCACCCTGACCCAGCTCCCCCCAGGGCTGCCACAGGGCAGTGACCGCCACCATTGTTGGGGAGTGAGACCCACCAGGTGAGTCAACAGCAGAGTACCCCTGGATCACCTTACCCACTTATGGGGAATGCTGTCTACAGGGGCACAGGGGTGAGTATGGGATGATGGGTCTCAAGAAGGAGTTATTACAGGGAGTTCAGGGGAAGAACCAGAAGTAGCATCGGGAGGGATTGTCCAATTGGGAGGAAAAAGGGTGGGAAAATGAGATAAAAGAGGCCGGTTGCATGTTAACAGGTTGGTGGTCAACACACTTGTCCGGCCATGCCCTGCACCCGGTCACTACAGTCTCTCCTGCCTTCTTATTAAACTCTGTTCCTGACTGTTTTCCTGGGTGAGGGGCTCTCTATTCTGTGTGCCACTGAGGAGGGGACCACAGGTCACAGAAACTGTGTCTGGGGTGCTAGCATCTTGAGACACCAGACTTCAGGCTTGTTGTGTGTGGGTGTGTACGTCAGTGTGTCCAGCCATGTGTATATCTGAATTTATCTGTACAGTGTGCATGTCTGCCTGTTTAGGAATACACACTCAGGCCGGACCTGGGGATACAAAGCTGCAGAAGTCTCATCTCTGTCGGGCTACTGTATTTGTCAACTCCTAACAGATTTGTCTTCAGCAGACGAACAGCTACAAGTCTGAGACACAGAGTATGTGACAGAAGGCATGGCCCAGGGACTTTGCAGAATTCCCGTGGGGCTCCAATTTGCTAATCGGAGACTATTTTTATCAACTTCCTATGTTTTCAGGGTTTACCGTTCACTTTGCTCCCATTCTTTACCTTTTTCAGGGAAGATCTTACAGGAACAAAACCTGAGAGCATCTTCACGTCAATAATAGCCATGTTGGAGACTTTGCGGTTTCCCATGTAACTAAAATGAGAAAAGTTCTGTTAGTCTGGTTGGAGACTAATGGAGCAAATGGAGAGGAGACCAGGGAATGACATTTTCATCTCCCAGTGATCCTGTTTGTCTTCCTGCAGCTGCACAGTAGCACTTAACTGCCTGAACTTAAGTCCTTCCTTGGATGCTTTACCAAGGGGGGAGGTCAACAAGAGGAAGTTACCTGGCAGAGAGGACAAGGTCAAACTTCGGTGGGAAGCTGCCTGTGCAAGATACATTGGCCGGCCGTACGGAGAGAGAAAATCCTGCAGCTTTCTTTGGCAAATGGACATTATACCTCAGGGTGGTCTAAAAGAGACGGGAAGCATGAGATGGTCACAGACTTATAGGCTTTTGTGGCTTTGGCATGAGGTATGGAAGGGAATGAGTTATGGAGGACCCCCTGTTTAGTTCTCAGAGGGGCGGTCCTGAGTTTCCAGCTTGCTTACCTGCAGATAGACACAGCCAGTGCCGTTCACTTCCACACTGTAATTCCCTGGAATAGTGGGTAAGGAAGCCTGCTGCAGTAAGAAGCGGTTCTTGTCATTCAGCTGGAAAGTCTTACTGGGGGACTCCATGAAGTTGACTTTGACTGTGTTAAGACTGTTTTTAGAGAAGGTGAGGTATCCATACTGGGCTAAAGCTTGGAGAGCAACAACAGTGTCCTGAAAAGAACAACATGATCCCTAATTAGATAGATACCCAGCTGTAAGATGGCGCATGAGATTAGCACAGCTCCTATTTCCCTGACACTTTGTCAGTGCTCATAAATGGAGGGGGACTTTGCAAAGAGCTAAGGAGACAAGATACAAGTTCTGGGGCAATATATTTGAATTATCCCAGAAAACCTGGGATAATGCTGTGTCAACAGTGATGGCTGTCTACTGCTAACTTGAAACTCACGCAGGTTTCCATTTCTAAAACTAAAATATGTATGAAGAATATGTATGTATGTATATATGTATGCATGTAGAATATGTATGAAAATATCTGTGAAGAGGATGATGTGCCCTGACAAAGACTTATGCGTGCACCATTTATCAAATATTTTTCAAACAAATATGCATTCAGGAAGATACATCCTACTATTGAGATCCATCTTGCAGGCTGCACTGCTCCCAGAACCTTTCTTTTTACCACACCTGGTTGTTACCTGGCTTGAGGAGAAACCGCCGTATGGGTTCTGCTGTTTGACAAGCCAGCGCACAATGCGGAAAATGTAAGATAAGTCTTCTGGAGTGAGTTTGGCTTTGTTGAGCAAAGCCAGGAGCACATAGCTGGTCATTTCAATCTCAGCAGAAGGGGCACGGGGATAGAAGACAGGGGAATGTTCTGCTCGTGGCTTATTTTCTCTCTGCCAATGAATTGAACCACCTGAAAACAGAAAAGTGGGGTGTAAAAAGCATGGAAGTAGCATCATGTGGGAGAAAGGCATACAGTTCAAATACAATTCTCAAAAGTTTTTTCAGCCACCAGTGTCTTGAAGCAGATAAGTTTTAGTTCCAGGATAGAGAAGAAAACAGGAAGAGATGGAAAGGGAACTAATAAAAGAGGGTTGTGTAAGTCAAAGAGGGGTTGAAGTGAAGGCAGTGCAGCAGAAGGATGCTAAGGCAGTCGTGGACTGGAGCAGATGACATAGTCAAGGGAACTGGGTTTGTTCAGTGTGTAAAAGAGGAGGGTAATGGGGAAATTAGGTACAATCTTCCACTCCATTGGAATGAGATTTCCATGGGTCTCTCCCCACCTACATTATTTCATAATTCTAAGAAAATTAGGCCACAGCTCAATCTTTTGTGAAGCCAAAAGAGACAGAGAAGTTCATAGAGACAAATTCAGTAGCATAGCAGGCATGAAATGGGAAGGGAGCAACATGAATGAGAAAACTGTACATCAGAATAGCTTACATCATACCACAGGCCATTCCATCAGCTGTATTGCCTGTACCATGGCCATACTGCACTTACCATCTCTGGTAGCTGTCTTGTCCAGCTTCTCAAGGAAGAACTGGCATCTTTTCTCTTTGTCAGCTAAGCCATAAGCATAGGCAAAGAGGGCCTGGTTATACACATTGTGGACCCCATTGCCAAATGCATTCTCCAAACAGTTCATGCCCCTCTGAACGACAGGATGCTAGTAACGCAAAACATAGTAGGGTTGTCAGGTACTTGGATTTCTTTCTCAGCTTCTCGTTAAATACTTCTATCACTGCTTAAGCTGCCATCACTGACCCTGCATGCTAAAAATAAACATGACCCATGGTGTGTTTAAGGGCCTACAGTGTGTATTCTGTAAAAAATGCCCTCCCAGTGGTGCTGCATTCTTTCTGCATCTATTTAGATGCAGCCCGGCTGGACTAACAGAACACTGGTTCTTTTCCTGATTTGCGAGATGACCTTATGCAGGTGAATCCTTTGTTCCTCGGTTGCTTTAGCTTTAAAACGTGGATCATCTTTACAGAACTATGTAAAGTGTATCAAGACCTCATGATGAAGCAGGCTTTCTCAGATGGATGTTATTACTCATTTGCTGGCTGTAGCTGTCAAGATAACTCTTCAGCCCTTTTAGCCTTACAGACTACCTCTGTGAGCTCTGCTTTAGCTCAGACATCACCAGCACACTGCTAACCATGTCCTGTCTATGCAGTTTCACTTATAGATGTGGCACAAGGCTTTGGAGCTTCTTGTGATGATATTGGGAACTAATTCATGTTGCTGAAGAACTATTTGATTCTGCAAAATGTTTTTGTCCTGCCAGTCTCAGGTACTTAAATGATGCCCCAGACTACAGTATCTGAAGGAACGGCAAAATTCAGCATGCCTAGAACATATTTGCCATATTGGGAACAATTCACATCTTCACCGCTTTAAAAAGAACAAAGTCAGCAAAAAAACAGGGTCTCAAGGATATGCAGGAAGTATATCACAGCGACCAGAACTCAGCTCTCATTCCCCTGTGCCTAGCATTCCAACCAGCAGCTCATTGTTTCCTTCCATTATTAAGAATGACATAGGGAAACAGAAACACAGCTTGGCTCTAAATGCACAGAGGGAGTTTGTAGGACTGAAGATCTGGATAGCTTGGACTTTGGACTGGGCAAATTCAGAGAAGATTTCAAACTGGACTCTGGATGGGGTGGGCAAATTCTGTCTGGATTTTGCACTTACATAGACAGCTGTTTTTTAACACAGCGGGATTCCTCAGGGATTTTTCAAATTAATCCATAGGAACTGGTTACATAATTGATTTGTAACACTCATCAAATACTTGTGCCAACTACAGGATTCTGGAAACAGATTTTCTCAGCTGACCCTACTGTCTTATAATCAGTATTTACCGCATTGTTAAAGAATATGGATGTGAGGGCTATGAGTTGTGCCGTTTGACAAATGGCTGACCAGACTAATAGAGCATAACAGCATTAAATACCTACCGCAGTAGAGTGTCCAGCCTCCAGCAACGATGCCACAATGTAGGCTGTGAGTGAGTATTCACCTTCTTCTCCACCCTGAATGAAGAAAAAGCAAAGAACAGGTCAGTACAGATGTCCTAGAAAGAAACAAAATATGAATTAATTCCTAGTTCAGATACCAGTTAGATTTGAGATCAGAAGTAATTTCTGTCTTCCTGTGTGCACAAGAACATGAAACATCAAGTTCATTCACGATAAATCCAAAATTATTTCATGCATTTTCTTGGCTTTTGCACATATGGAATAAAGCACATTATAGCCTGTGGCTGAACATAAAATGCAGTGGTGGAAAATACAACCTGAGACTTCTGACTCAGAAAGTTCTACTTGTTTCTACCTCATCATCAATAGCAAACACAAGAATCATGCTCTGCTTGTATATGAGAGACACGAGAGAACAGTACTAGGAAGAGCAAGAGTATGGTGGTAAGCTTGTGTCTGGCAGAAATGATCCAAATCAATCCCAATGGCTGGACTAGAAGTTTGGAGCTATACTTGTCTCAGTTACCTTCAAAGCATTGTTGAAATGTGACCCAACATTTTCAAAGCAGCCATCTGACTTCTGCTTGCTTGCCAGCCAGATCAAAGTTTGAGACTGGACATTGTCATCGATGTAGATGTAGCGTCTGGCTTGTGCAAAAGACTTGTACACAAAGGCAGTAAGCCTGCAGGTAAACAAGAAACAGAAAGCAGGCAAGATGTGAACAAGACCAAGAAGGCTTACCAGCAATTGAATATGCACAGAAAATGACATAAAATTAACTCCATAATATCTGAGGTAAAAGAAACAAGTGTTCTGTAAGTTTGAAATAAATAAGATGATAGTTAAAATCCTGATATTAAAAACTGACTAGACGTTTCTCCATTACCGTGTGGAAACCCTTCTTTCAGATCAGGGGTAAAGTATAGATACAGCTTGATGACTGATGATAGTAATTTCTAATAGTAATTAATAGAATTAAGAAATAAACTAGGTTGGAAGGGACCTGTGGAAGTCTCCAGTCCAACCACCTGCTTAAACTAGGGCCAACTTCAAAGCTTTGTCAGTGATAGAGATATCCATCTCCTCTCTAGGTATTTGTCTCAATGCTGCAGCCTTCCCCTGGGCAAGATTTTTTTGCCTTCTACCCAGTTGGCGTTTTCCCTGTTGCAACTTGAGTAAGGACAAACTCTTGTCCTTACTCTGTGCACCCCTGAAAAGAGTCCAACTCCATCTTTTCCACAGTCCCACCTAGGTAGTGGAAAGCTTTACCTAGGTTCCCCATTAGCCTCCTCTTCTACAGGCTGAACAGATCCAGTCTCTTCAACCTCCTCTGGAACATTATGTACTCCAGCCCCCAATCACCTTATCATCCTTTGGTTGCACTCTCTCCGCTTTATTAATCTCTCCTTTACTAAGGGATCCAAATTAATTGAGCTATGTCCATTTAGTCTATTAAAAATAAGAATTGCTTGATACTTTGGTCATTTTTCAAAGGCTAAAGATCCTGTGCTAGGGAAATAGGAAGTGTCCTCACTTACCATACACTCCCTTCTCTATCTCGTGTCCCAAAGGAACTGTAGGATCCATCCCGGTGTTTGTATGATAGCTGTTTTTGATACCCTAAAAACACAATAAAGATGACATATTTTTTAATCACAGTAAAGGACTAGTACTGCTATTTCTTCAACTGAAGCAGTAAGATTTTTTGATTTAATATTAAGTAATGTATGTCTGGTGAATAATGTCAGCCAGTATGAATTATAGCTGCTTTACTCCTGAAGTACAACATGCTTCTTTGAGGTGCCGTCATTACCTGCTCCTATGCAATAAACATGGTGCTCGAATTCAGAGATCAGTGTTCACCATGTAAAGCTTTAGAGTTCAGTGCACAAAATCACCATATTAGATGGAAGAAGCTGAAAGCCTCTCACCTGTGGATAAATACCCAGTACCCTTGAGTCTAATCTCTTCAGTCAGCTGCCCGGTCTTATTCAGATAATCCAGAGCATAGATGTTGGGTGTGAACAAGGCCATGTTCTGTTCTCCACAGCCATAAGGCATATGGAGGAGGTTCTCCATGTTCCTCAGGGCTGTACCCAAAATGTCTCCTGAAGAATGAAAGATATAAGAATTTAGTTCAGTTCAAACATGTTTTTATTACATAGCATTATACATTGCTTTATATTACCTTGTTATGAATGCAAGGGCAATGACCAATATAGAGTAATCACAGTAACCAAAGACACAGCTTACAAGAAAGGCTTAAATGCCCCCCTTTTTTTTTTTTTTTGGGAGAAACTGAGAATTTGGGAAAAAACTGAGCACCAATACTGGCTGGCATGGGTTCTGAGAAACAGCTCTGAACCCTTAGAAGGGTTACACTTCTCTGCCCTTTACAACCTGCTTCCCGTTTTGTGTGTACATGTGAGAATGATGTGTGGGGTATGATGCTGATGGGCTACAGAGGCTGTATTGCACAGTATCAGCACACTTCACACTGACCCAGGCATGCAAAACAACTGTGTTTAGAAAGCAATCTGAGTTCAGAACCTCAAAAAATTTTTCACTGAAGAGAACTATCAGTCTTAATAATGACTTTGAGATTAGTGGAGCTGATTGAGACCTGAAAGTTTTATTCTATGGGAACTTTTCGACTAACAAATATTTTCCATCATCCGAAAGCACAAATTTGAAATTACGCAGTCAGCAAAGTTCTGAAGTCTTCTTTCCAAGAAATCAAAATATTTTTTTACAAAGAAGTCTGCCTTATCTTACTTCTCAGCTGAATGAACTGTTTTACTATAGAGAACAGGATATGCTAATGAAGTGTAATCTGAAATGCAATGTAAGTTGAAATATTTTGACTATTTTGTCCTCTTTTGATATGAGAGAATTCCAAGCAACTTTTGTCTTTCACTGCCATTTTGCAAAGTAGGAAACTTTTCTTCTAAAATCAAGATTAAGTATTTTCTCAACTTTACATTAGTTTTGCACATGTATACATGATGACGCTTGGTGCAGCATAAGAGAAATGCCATTTACTTTTGGTTTTAGTCTAAGTACTAAACTTACCAATGACAGAAAAATAAGCTCTGGCTGATCCCTGCACCAGGTTTCTTGGCAGGCTGAGAGACACTGGTTCAGAAGTCATTACGCCTGATGAGAAAATGTAACGACAAGAATTGTTAAAATCATCTTTTACCCAGAAGTCTTTACTTTGTAAGCATTACTACAGTGACTGTTACGATCTGCAACCTTGGTAAAGAAATTGCTGTGGAGACTGTCTGAAAAACAGTTGCTGTGGAGTCTGAAAATCCTGAATTGTAGCCCAGCACCTTGACCCTGAGACCCTCTTTCCTCCCCTGGAATGGTCTCTAGTTTTGTAGGACAAAATCTACAAGACAGTGAAGCAGTTCCACTGACTCCCTGGAAAGAAAGAATGAACTTGCCTTACCTTTCGTACAGATGAGGGAGCTCTGAGTCAGTTCCTTTTTAATACCTTCAGGCTGTTTGATTGCAGGGAAACGACCAGGAATAGGAAGAAAAGTGTAGAACATCACCATGAAAACACGACAATTTAACAGTGTAAAACAGTATGTGGATGTGGCTTTCCAGACAGTGCGCCCCTTGTACCCAGACCTACCCTGTCTCTGCTAAAATATCTCTTGGTCCATGGCTCCCTCTCTTTTTTACCCAACACCCTGTCCAGAGCACCTTTCTTCTTAGAAAGCAGTTTATAAAATAGACATTTCCAGCCTCTGAGAGGGACTCTGCCCAACTAATCCTATGTGGCCGCTGCTTTGTGATGCTCAAGATAAATCCTTTTTGTTTTATATTTGCCCTCCACCCCCTTCCCCAGTACTAGAGGGACAGGCTAAAGGCACTTATAGGCAAGGTATGGAATCTCCTTCCGTTTGGCTACATCTCTACTGACATCTGTTGGGGTGTCAGGGCATGTGTGCTCATGGTCCGAGGAAGGAGATGGTAGCAGGAGGAGAGTGGATGCCACTGATCGTTGTGATTTACACTCTCATTTTCATGTGGAGAAGCCCACTGTACGCAGCTCCATCTGTTTCAGTTGCTTTGCCTCCTCGCACTAGCTAACTGCTGCTAACCCACAGCTATAGGAACTGCAGTTTCCACAAAGATTTCCTACCGTACCTCAACAAGTAGGGTTTGAATCAGGGTGTCCCTGTGAATTGTCTCCTCTTCTGAGGATGCGCTGTTTCCAGTACCTCTGGTATTCATTTTGGCCTCAGCAGTAATTGTGAATTTCACCTCACCTAGAAAGCCACCCACCAGCACAAGAAAGGAAAGTTATCTTCAATGTCTACAGTTACCCCTGTTTTTTGCTGTCTCTTCTAGGCTGATGGACTGCTGAGAAATGCATTCTCTCTGAAGGCAGCTTAGTAAAACCAAATTTCATGGACACTCCATGCCTGTCTGCTAGCAGCAAGGAATGGTTGCCTGGGGCCCTGGCATGAGGAACAAAGTAGGAGTGATCCTGGCCAAAAAACTGACAGTCCTCACTAGCGGTTTCCACCTCTTGTTAGCCTTGTGCTGAGTTTTCTCTGGTCTAGGGTAGTGTTGAAATAGTTACAGCTCTGCTGCCTCTTTCCTTCAGGTGGGATTTGTTAACTGAGGGACAGCACTGAGAAGCAGCATCAGTGCTGCTGCAGCACTGAGGAGCAACCCTGAAGTGAGCAGCTTTGCAGGCTTGGTCTCTTCACCCCGGCAATCACTGCAAACTGGAAATCCGAAGGAGTCTTTTATATGGAAAAAACATCATTATTATCAGAGTTACCAGGGACAGACAGCAGCTTTCTTTTTTTTTGGCTCTGCAGTATTATTTCACTGCGTATTTCACTGAGTTTTCATCTCACTATAACTTTCCATCTTTCTCAGTGAGTTGGAAAGAAAACAGTCATACTGACTACAGGGGAACAACCTTTTTTAAAAAAGGTCCATCTGCGGTTCATTCTGAGAAGAATCTTTGCTAATTAAAAGTATTTTGTACTTCCACATTTGGGGCACTTAGACATGCAAGACGTTGTAACTGCATTTTTTAAAAGACAATGCTGACTTGAAGGCAGTGTACATTAACACAGCTGTAAAATTGGGGAGGAGCAATGTCCTCTTTGCCTGCTGAGAAGCCAGTCCAGAATTATTAGCAAATTTTATTCTTACATAATAGAGTTGGTTAGTTGCAAAACTGCCAGCTGATCATAGGTGCATGAAATCCTGCCAGTATTTCATACATTATGTGGCAAGCAAAGAGTTCTTCCTAAAATGGACAGGAAACGGACTACCAAAAATCAGAAGAGATGAAACACCAGAAAAATTCACTGCTCATTCAGTTAATCTAAGTGAACTTTAACAGAGGTCCAATACTAAATTTGTGGAGCAACTAATGGAGCAGTCCAGAAATGTTTGCCTGTGGATTATTATGCTGCATTAAAGGGTGGGACGACAGAGGTAAAAAGAGCAAACAGGGATATATCAAGGTGATGAAAAGACAAACTTACCGAGTTTGTGGGGGCTAACAGCCCAAATATAGGTTTTTCTTTCATTGGCACACACCCTTGCTGTGTTGCCCTCTGGTGAAAGGATTTCTGCCTTGTAGTCACTCGACTTTGCCAGTACAGCACTGATCTGAGATAAAGAAAGAAGAAGCGAGATTACAAATGAAGTGGGCTGCCCCTAAAGTTAGGCTGCAGAGCAAGGGAGACTTGCTGGAGAAACTATTTGTCATCTGAATCTGTGGGATGGTACCAGGACAGAAGGATGGGGCATTTCTCTGAGGAAGTGACAAACCTGCCTCTTTTCTGCCCACTGTTAGTGTCTGTTTTTGACAGGTATACCAAGGTGTCTGTGCTCATTAGTCAAGTCTTCTTATGAGTTACTGCTACATACAACACGCTCAGTATGTATTGTGTTTTGCACAGCACAGTACCCATACCCTCCGCTCAAGTTCCTCCTTCAGAAGCAAAAAGAAGAACTAAATTATGTAGGGATAAGCAGCAAGTTCTTATCTTCCATGGACGAGCCACAGTGATCATTGGCCACATTTTCCTAATGTTGTGATACAGGCATAAATCCAGGGAGAGAGGGTAAGAAAATAATGTGTCAGGCTAAAGTGTAAGTTAAACACTTATTTCTGCATTTCTGATGCATTATGCAGGAAAATGCTGGGATCTCTGGGAAATAGACAAACCATATAGGAAGTAAAAGGGAACTTGATATACCTGGATGCATTCATTGAGGTAGTTGAAGACATTGGCTATTAAATTAAATTTTTCCCCTCGAATGACAGAGTATGGCAAGGTGAGATCCACAAAGAATGGCTGGAATGCTTTCAGTGAAACAGTTGAGGAGATGCCAAACCCAGCATCATCCTGCACGCAGAAAGCGCTGGCTTTCCATTCTGTGATGGTGTCAGGAATGGTATAAAAAACATTGACCTCTCCCCTGGAACTGAGGAAAATAAGAAAAACAGGATGAGAAATGGTCTTTGGCATTTTCAAGCCAAATTATAGAACAGGCTTTCCACTTCAGTTAGTACTTCTGTGTCCATCTCACTTTCTGCAAGATACCTCTCTATATTTAAAAAAAATATTATGAAGGTGCTGGTGACCTACGTGTTAAAAAGCACTTGGAAGAATACTCAGCTTTTTTAATTTAGAAATATCATTTGTTTAAATACCATAATGCCCAAACATACGGATCAGAACCAATTAGATTAGAACCAATTAGATGAGAACCAATCAGAACATTAGATTAATGTTCTAGAAGAGCCCCTGGGTGTATAGTTAAGATAGGGATATTCTCATTGCAGATGCTGTGATAGCCTGGAAAGAAAAACAAAATAACCTGAATTTTCTGCTGCTGAATTAAAAATTTGATGAAAAATAACAAGTTTTACTCCAGCTGTCTCCTGAACAAGTGCTTTTATTTTACTCTTAGCCCTTATTCTTTCTCCCCATCAGAAGGATGGGGGGGCAGAGCACAGAATAGATGTCATTCACAGTTCAAGTAGGTTTGACACTGTGTACAAGGTTGGGAGCTCAACAGTCATTGTGCAAGATGGGAAAAGGAGACTAGCATCTATAAAGTATACATATATTCCATGGCTTCTTCCCAGAATTCATATCAGCATCAAAAATCCACAGGAGAGGTTAAGAAATGAAGTTGAATATACTCACTCAGTATGAAGAAGATCCCAAATCCAGGTCTCAGGGAAGAATTTCCGAACAGTGTTAACAACACTGCCACCAGTAATCCTTGACTCATCTAGAAGATTGTGTATGGTTAAAGTATAATATTAGAGAGGTCAGGCCAGAAGAATCTGAACTGCTATCAGACATGCTCAACACCATTAAGTGAACACTAAGTATTCTGTTTGAGTATTTTTCCATTCTTTTTTCTGGTAAAAAAGGAAAATTCTAACAGATGTAGGATATGGGAAGAAAAAATTTCTTATCTATTCTCTTTTCCCATGTGAAAATACTAGAAAATTTATCTATTTCACAAGATATTTCACTTCATTTCATATTGAGAGGTATCATCATCCAGTTAGAAAGGCAAATTCCCCGTCTTTCAGCACTAGTTTTCTTTGATTGCAAATGGACAACAGTAGCCAGTATTGCCACCGAAGCTTATAATGCTTTACAAACCTCCCTGGGAACTCAATCATTTTTACCCCGTTCAGTAGTTAAAACTGGAGCTGAATATCCAGTCCATTGGAAAACTACTTTTGTTCATATAGCCAAACTACAGGTCTGATATTAGGAACCAAAGTCCTCTTTCCAGTTTTGTCATGGACTCACTTGTGATGTCCAACAACTCATTTAGCATGGAGATACCTCAGATTTCCCAGCTGTATCATGGAAATAACAACACTTTCTTATTTTGCTGGACTTAGAATTACAGAATCATTGCAAATAATCTAGGTTGGGAGGAACCTCTGGAGTTGTCTAGTCCAATCTCCCTGAAGTAGGACTAACTTCCAAGTCAGATCATGTTGCTCAAGGGTCTTGTCCAGATCAGTTTTGAAAACCTGCACCAATGGAGATTCTGAAACCTCCCAGAGAACCTCTTCTAGTGCAGCACAACTCTCATGAGAAAGAACTTTTTCCTAGTGTTGAATAGCAAATTCCCTTGTGGCAACTTATGACAGCTACTTTTGCTCTTTTGCTGAGCAATCTGATCTTGCTGACCTATAAAGGCTGTGGAGACTATGTGCTAATTATGCTAAGTGTTGTGTCAATTCTTGACATTGGGAATTACCATTATTTTTCTGCACTGTCATTTCCTTTTAAATATTTAATTGAATTGTGATTTGACAAAAGGTTCTGACCTGAAAAACCCTGAAAAACTAATATCAGTTTATGAAAGAAGTAGCATCCCAGTAGTCCCTGCCTTTTCTATATGCACCCTGTGCCTAAGTGAGAGAGAATTGACTCCTCTGCAAGGACTGTCGTAACGAGACTACTAGAGGCGAACTGGGACACATAGTCCTATTCCCCCAAAAAACCCTCAGCATGCTGGCTGTTATTTTATACAGGCAACAGTTTTGAAGACCAGGTAGACTGGAACTGGAGATACAGTATGAACCTTCTTTTACCTGGGCCATAGCCACTGCTATGGGCGAAACCATGGTCAAAATAGCCAGGGTAATCTTCCGTATCTGATCTGTCTTCATTGCACAGAACTGGCTTCCGTAGCACAGAATTGGTGAAAACCTTCAGGCCCATATCCTAAATGTGAAAGAATCAATCGTGTCACTCAGGGCATGCACTAGCCACCTGTCACTTTTCACCTGTCACCACCACATGTCACTTTTCATACCTTGGTTATCATACTTCATCTCTCTCCTCCCCCCTCACATCCCATCCTTTCAACCCTTCATGTCACAACTCTTCCTCTCCTTCCTCGTGACACCTGGTGTTCTGGTAAGAGCAGTAGTGATGGGGCTTATGTTAGGTCTTAGGCTATGGGGCCAGTGGGGAGTGGAGGCAAGTCTATCAGGAACCAAGCGGTCTGCATCACAACTCAGATCTTTACTAGGAGTACCTGAGGTCATGAGCCAAGGCCATGGTCCTGCTTAGGAAATATCTACTGAAGCATGGGCAGGATCCCAGAGAATATATCTAGTAGGGATTTTCAGTCTTCCTGAGTAAGAGGTGGGGATAAGAAAGCAGAAACTGGGTGATCAGAGGCTTTAGGCAGTTCCAGGCATCAACTTCCTTCTCTTAGTAGTAGGAACCACCACCTGAGAAAGTTGAATGTGCATGAATTCTTCTGGAATACCTCCTGCTTAAAGAACCACACAGAGCACATACCCTGAAAATCCTGTAGACATCACCATCACGACTGACATTCACAGGTTCATAGTACAAGCCATCAAAAAAGGTGGTTTTAACTGGGATACACCTCTCTGACTTGTATTCTTCCAGGTTGAGCCCATTGTAGTAATAGCCATATAAATCACTCACACGAAGTTGGTAGTACACCTGGGAGGTGAGAATGACTAGTGTAAACACAAGAAAGGTCCGAGGCAGGTGCAAAATCCCATATATTCAAAGCTTATTGTGGCCCCTGAGCAATCCTATAGACAATGGTGGGTTTGCCTACTGATCCCTACCTAGTTATCAATAAGCAATTTGGCTGGTGATACACAAGAAGGACTGGACTCTACTCTCCTCCCTCTGAGCTGCAATGGCTTTGTGAGGTGAACTTGAGCAAAAAGCACAGAGATATACTCCTGAGTTATGCAAAGAGAAGACTGGAGTCCATCAAGATACTAGCTGACATCTACAGCTGTTGTTCTGTGCCCAAGGACATAAAAATGACATTTATGACTGTGCCCANACATCTACAGCTGTTGTTCTGTGCCCAAGGCCTATTTGAGTCATAAAATGCAATTTTGACATAATCACTCCCCAGGGAGGAAATATGCTTTCAAGGATTTACATTAGGCATATTCTTGGGACATCTCTTACACTGCCATGCTTTCCAAAACTAAATGTTCCACTATCAATTTCTGTCTTTGAAGTGTACAACTGCCATAGATAGACCTTTATTTAATCACTGAGATGTCTGTTTCCAAGGGCAAAATAAAAATACAGCCAGCATCAGAGAGATTACAGGTGGGAACTGGAATGTCATTCTGGATGTCCCTAGGTCAAAAGAATACAGGACTGTAGATATGGCTTACGCTCTCAGCAGATAACTGTCGCTCAGGCTGAAGAAGAAGGACGCTCTGATCTACAGCTCGCAGGGCACAGTAGGAGTTGGCAGCAGCTTCAAGGTGGAGACCGACTTTAGAGCCTGGGAGACCCTGCTTCTCAGAGAACTCGAGCTGGAGCTGGAAATTAATAAATCCAAGACAATCACACAGAAATTAGGAGAATCAGCTTGGCACATAGATCTAAATATCACCTTTCATCAGCACTCACTCTATTCTCTGTGGGGCAAAGTTCCTACCACTAGATGGACCTTCTGTATCCCTGTTCTGTAAAAATCCACAGCCTCTATAATCCCCTTGTCACCTCCCTCTCCCCACTCCATTGTGAATTTAGTCTGAGTCTGAGCATACATGTCAATTCCAGGGACAGACAACTTCTCATGTTCCCAGGCACATCGGTACCTTTTCCATTCCTAAAGGCCATCCCAAATGCAGGGCTCTTGATGAAGTCATTCCCTTACTGTTCTCTCAACAAAGAGCCAGCTGATACAGCTCTTAATAAGAAATGAAAGATTTTCACCTTGTTTTTGAAGCACACATCGCTGTGTATCCAAGAGCTGTCAGCCACTATCTCCCCATGAGGATGCACAGTGTAGAGCAACAGTCTGGTGCGGGGGGCAAGCTTCTCGGTGACAGTCAGTGTGATGGGGAATGTACCTCTGGGAGCTGTGGAAGGAGAAGCCAACAGAAGAGATTAGACAAACCTCAGCTTTGGTGGACCTACTAGCACCTTTAAAAAACAGGGAAGTTGGATATTGGAAGATTCATGTCTCAGAGGCTGAGGAACAGCTCCCATCAGCAAGACAACAGATATAAACTGGAGGACGCTGAGAGGAGGATGCTTTGCAGAGAGGGGTCTGAGCTGGGTATAAGTTGGACAGGGAAATCTGTGCATGATTGCTATGAGAAGAGCACAACATTGCCTTTGGGTCTCAAACCTAGAATCTCCTACACCAGAGGAGATAGGCCAATCTCCTGAGCTAAGGAGATTAAGAACCGTGAAACTGTAAATACTCCTTGGCAAGAAATAAAATTAAAAAAAGGTTACATTCCTTGTGTTTGTTCACAACAAAGTTTTCATCTTTCAACTAACAATATGAATTCCATTATGATATGGCAGACTGGCTAGATGCTGCAGCAAAAGCAAATGATACTGTGAGTGGTGACAGGTCATGGGGTTTAAGAACTAGTACCTGATTTAGCCACAGTTCTCTGCTTTTATTTGTTTTTACAAAACTTACTAATGCTCTGGTGCTCAGAACAATGCTCTGAAGTATCAGTAGTGGTAGTAGTGGTCTAGAACTTACCACCAGAGATGCTGACTTGCTTCAGGCCACTGAGAACAATTTTTCCTTTTGTCATCACCTGGGCATAGAAAAAAAACTCATGAGACAGGATCAAAAGCACCACAGGATCACAAGAATGAAATAATGGATTTTGAGTAGTGTTCTGAGAGACTTCAAAGGCTATCAAGTCGAGCTGTGATCTAGTCTGGAGATTTCTGCCTTATATGGTGTTCAAGAGAATGTGGAAGAAGAGATGTTTTGGGAGTCAAGGTAGAACTTACTACATAGTAGAAATTTGTGTGGCTGGCATTCCTGTAGCCCTGTCTGTTCAAGACATAGTGAACGTTGATTATTTGCTGCTGGCCACAGCTGAGCTTTTCCTTCACTGGTTGGATTTTCACAAAGCTGTTTGTTTTTGAGTAGAAACGCCGGACAAAGAATAAGGCTTGGGGCTCATTATCATTCCTCCAGCTGAAGAAGTCTGCACAGTCATCTGATGCCTGCCTGACCTATGGAGTGGAAGAATCATACATGGGGAATCAACAAGGTGGAAAATAGAATAAATGTCAGGTAGGTGAGAGGCAAAGTCATCTTCCCTTTAAAAAATTCTGTTGAGAAGCTGATTTTGTGGGACTGCTTAAGCCAAGAGCAAGAGCTAGTGTGAAAAATTTGTGCTTCACCAGTCCAGAGCAGGGGGCCTTCTGGACACCTTAATGTATCCAGACACCTATGGCACACTGCGGTAGGGAGGTTATTTCAGGTTCCTGCAGGCTTGGGACAGGCTGTATGAACTGCTAGGACTTATTGTGAGTTAGAATGGTATTGTTCTCAAACAGCCTTCTTTTTCTCATCTCTTCCCATCACACCAGAAAAAAGGCATGACAACACGAGAAGACTATGCGAGGGCAACAAGTATGAGTCTCTGCCAGCAGAACTGCAGGGAAGTAGGCATCAGCAGGGAAAGTGCCTGGCGTGCATCCAGGCTGGATGCGGAAGGCAAGGCAGTCTGTGAGGAATGTCCTCTAGTGCACAGAATACAGAGAAAGGAGATGGCTGCAGAAAGGGCTTCTGAGCGGAGGGAAAAGCAGGGAGGTGCTGGTGATCACTGCAGCCAAAACAATCCTGGGGTGCAGTCTGCCACTTCTCAGGCACTGGTGTTTTCTCACAGTAGTTTCACACAGGTTGCAGGTGTTGGCAGGCCAACTGCCTACTTTGCTCATCTGAAACAATCCCGCCAGAACCCACCAATTACTTCTAATCCCTCTCTCCAATGAAGTATTTTTTCAGGAATTAGACTGAAGCCTGTATTTACTTACTCTCAACTTAAAATTGGGATCAAAGAAGTTGGACGTGTCGATGGAAAAAGCAGCAATGCCATTGTTGTCAGTGGTATAGTTGGCCAGATAATTTTCATTGAGCTCCAGCAGAACAGTCCTACTGGCAACAGGCTTGCCATCCGCATTTGTCACAGCGATCTGAACACAAAGAATACACAAGGGATTCAGAAAAACCAACCAACCAAACAAAACCAAAAAAGAACAGGGAATGCTCTGCTCACCGGAGGACGCTCACTTAAGCACTGAGGACAATTGCAGGGAGTAGAAATCAAGAATGAAATATATTTAAGAGGCAAACACACCTCAATATTTTGAAGGAGCAGAAGTTCTGTGACAGGCAAAGGCAGGCAATTCCCATCAGTGCAAGGACAAACTATATGTCACAGAGGGAGAAGAAGTTGTTTATATACATGACCTCGTATAAAAGATTCTTGTAATGATAAGTCCTCCGGTTGTCTTCAGTTACCATTAGGTCAGTTGGCCATCGCATAAGTTAAAGTCTACTGAGTGAGAGATGGTGGTTCTAATTCTTACCTCATGCTTTCCCTTCCTAAACAAATAGAAACAGAGGGACTCCAGAGCACATACTCTTTGGAGAGCACCTATTAACAAACCTAAAGCAATCAGATGACAACATGGCCACAGGTAACCTGTGGAGCTCAGTAGCAACTCCCAACTTCTTGGCATCTGTGCATACACTCTGCTCCTATTGCATATCAGGATGATGCTGTACAGGACATCCTCCTTTCTGTGCCTGGGTTTTCCCTGCATTTGCAGATTGTTAAGAAGTCAGAACGTACTCCAACAAGTATACTGCTTTAAGTAATCATCCCTGGGACTGCATGATGCAATGCAGGGTAAATTCTACCTTCAATTTAGGCACAGCTGTTGCTGAAGTGGTTTCTTGCAGATTCTTCTTCCCCACTCATATGACCTTTCACTTACCCACCTTTTAGGCATTCCCCAACTAAGGCAGAAGAGACACCCTAACACTCCAGGTATGATATCATTTTCTTATTTTCTCTAGAAGCACCTAACATAAGCAGAGACCTATGCAGTAGTCACTGTTATGCAGCATTATTGTAGGAAGTTGTCAGCACAGAGTTAGGGGATAGACATAAATGGGTTGACACAGAGGTCATGCTGCACCTCAGGGAGTTTTGATCTAAATGTATATTCTCGGGTACCCACCTCACCATAGTAAGGAATTCCCCTCTTGTAATAGATGTCCATATTCTTGAACATCACTCTGTCATTTTCTTGGTTGACTGACACATAGTCATAGCCTTTCATCTGGATACCTGTGAGACACACCCAGTATAAATGGGAGGAAACAGAAATCAGATATGGGCAGAAAAACATGTTCCTTTTGAAAAGCTATATGGAACAGTGATGTTCTGGAGGGAGAGCTATACGAAGGAAATGGTGATTGTTGGTTGTTTGCTGCACAGACCAGGAGATTCCTCTCAGAAAGTACCACCTATTAGCTTTAATCATCTACCCCAATCTCCACTTGGTGTTACCTGTCCCATTTTCAGTGACGATGCTTTCTACATTGAGGCTGGTATACATCCTGGCATAGCTGCGGTAAAGCTGGAATGTTTTGATGGAGACAACAGTGTTGAGGCAGCCATCCTTCCCCAGCTGAAAAAGGAGCACAAAGGGAAAAGCCCATTTTTCTCAAGGTTTGGAAAATTGTTCCTGAATCTGCATTAGTGGGCTCTGAAGAGCTTCATGCCTCTGCTCACATCTTCAGCTCCTACTTTCTACTCACTCCCCTCCTACCTTACACTTCTCACTCCATGGCTTTCTCCTCATTCCCGCCAGTCCTCTCTATGCTAAGTTCTCAAACCCATCTTGCATGATGCCTGAGCTCTATGACCAGAGCACTTTGAGTCTGATCTAGTGGAGAAATTAATCATTAGTTTAACATTAAGTGTCCTCAAAGACTCCCAGTACAGATCTGCTGATTACACTTGGTAAGAACAAAGCTCCAGCATTTTAGGAATGATCACAAATTTATAGTTTCATAAGCTTCCCTCCCTCCTACTGACTCTTTCTGAGGGAAAACTCAAAGTCTCCAAATAAGGTCATTGGTAAAAACTACCTTCATGGTCTTTCAGCGTTGCCTGTGAGAGAGTGAGAAAAAATATGCCTCTGGGATTGTCTCTCTGGTGTTCCCCAGGAAATGAATGAGGCCACCAAACACTATGCTACATGTTGGGTAGTAAAGCTGATGGAGAAAAAAGGCCTTGATGTATCATACCAGTCCAGTGACAGCTTTGCAATTTTCTTTCTGCTTTTGCTCACATCGTGGACTGTAAAAGCGCTGCTGACACACATTGATTTGGGCATTCCCTTGCACCGGTTGGCCATAAGTGTATCTAGGAGAGGAAGAGACACAAGAACCCAATCATGTGGAATTAATATGAAACCTGCAAAGACTGCAGAGCAATGCAAACTCTAAACCCCTTGCGACTGCCCAGACCACAGACAGAAGAGCAACTGGGAATTAGGACCAGTTAGCCATAGCAGAATTCCCTTCCACCATTTTTAGGCTGTTTCTGGCATGTTGTTAAAAAAGCCTGCTTTACCATTGTCTTGGTGTAGCCATTCTTCAAGGTCTGAAGCTAGAAAGTGGTGATGGGCTCAGGGTTGGGATATCATTCCCTGCTGCTTGCTTTTTCTTGTTGGTGCCTTATGCAGAGCAAGACGTATTGCAGAAAGATCCCTATTCATCCCTTTGTATCTTGCCACCCTGCCCTTTGGCACTATCTTAATGATAGACTCTCCTTCTGTACTGTTTCTCTCTTTTTCTGTAATAATGAAAAACAACAGCTAGCAAGTAGGTCTAGACTCTCCCAGTTCTAATTCAGCTATGTAGCGGGAGGACAGTTATCATATTTCACGTCACGGGAGTCACAGCTAAAGGAACTGCTCTAACCCATACTCTGAATTAGCCGCAGGGTCCCTGATTCCCAGCACGGCACACCATCCTCTGTCCTGTGTTTCATGTGCACAAATGTGTTCTCAGCTCTGATACTTACGAAGCACAAACATTCACTCTGACTTCTTCATCAAAGAAAGAGATCCTCTTTGGCACACTGGTTGTCACTTCAAATTTTGGCAGCACTAGGAATGCAACGTGAATATGACTGATGAGCAGTTGCATGCCACAGGCAGGCGTGTGTGTGGAAGATATTAAAAAAACAATTGGCAAAGACATTTTTACCAACAAGGGAGAGGAAATGATTCAAAGAAAAGTCTACCTGGGAGCTGGCTATAGGATATTATGGGAGAAAAAAAACACCTTTAGTGTCAAGATTAATAACTACTTTAAAATTCAATAATAATCTTACTAATAATTATAACAGCCACAGTAAGAACTGCGATAAATCACTTTAATTGGCTGTACATTTTCTTCAAGAGAATGGTGGGAGTAATGCTGATCTCTCAAACTAGTTAAGCCTTGAAGAACAGAAGTTATCATGCAATCCGGCCCCATTGATGGAGAAAAGCAACAATTAAGTGAAATTTTAAAATCAAACAGTTCACTGTCAATCCCTCTTTTCAGCTTATCTTTTGGCCCAGGTCACCAGCAATAAGGACAATATAGCTGGAAAAGGTCTTTTTCTCATGCATCTGTACACAGGAGTCTGGAAGGTATGAAAGACCTCTGGAGGGTAAGCAGGAAAGGTCCTTTATTGCCCTTACAAACAAGCCTTCTCTGGGAACTAGTAAGGACCACCTGACACTAAAAGATGAGAAAACTTGTAAAATCAAAACAAATTTAGCAAATCCCTTGATATGGTCTATTCCAGAGGGTAAGCAGATCTCTATCAGGGCTTTGGCGTCTCCAGTACCCATTGTTTTCCAACCTGTGCTTCCAGTGGCTAACCAGTCTCCACCGGTAACAATCTGGTATCTGTTATTTAATCTGTCTGATAGATAATATCTTCAGATTTCTACTGCATATTTTAGCCTAGTGCTCTTCATACAGTGATGACCTCCACAAAACAGGATAGACCTGACTCATTCATTTTGCCTCTGAACAGATGGCGAGTGTAAGGCCTGAGTGATAGGATATGGATCCCAAAGTCACACAGAAAAGAATTAGACTCCTAATTAAATTCATGAAAACATGCTGCCTCTCTCAGCATTTCTTTTTTTCCCTTCTTGCCTTCGCTTTCTCCACCCAGCTCTCTCCATGTCTTTCTTTCTCAGGCATGAAGTAGAGAATTCAAAACACTTAAACTCTGCACTACCAGCTCCTATCTGACTTAGGCAGAGCCAGCCTCATTGCCGGCACAAGGCAGTTCACAGCCTTTGCTTACCATATTCCTCCACTGCGAAGAACTGGAACTCTTTTTCACCTGATTTCTTCTCCACAGTGATGTGGTAGGACCCAAGAATAGGTTCTGGGATTAGTGGAAAGGAAAGCTGGACAATTCCATGCTTAGATGTTACCTCCAACCACTGGAAGATCTTGTTTTGCTCTGGATCCTGGAGAGTGGGAGAAAGAGGTGTACCAAAACCTTTATCACACTGTTTCTTGTCTTCTTGCCTTCCTTCAAGTTTTGTATCTTGGCATTTTGACCAAGTGAATTTGGGCTGATGACATGTACTCTGGCTTCCAATTAATTTTCCAGATCTGTTTGTGAATTAAATGAGCCTAAGTTTATGCTTAATTGGAAATTATCTATACTGCCAGATGAGCTCAGGTCATCCAGAAATAGTGCATGATTAGGACTCAGTTTACTTATCAGTTGATTATATTCTTCTAGCATAAGTCTTTCTGACTCAACTCCTCCTTCTGTAAAATGGGAATATTATGCTCGCCTCCCTTAGAAAGTGCTTTGAGATCTAGTGATGTGAAATGCGGTAGAAGACTGATTTATTGTTAGCCTTTCCCCCAGCAGGCCATGACATTTCAGAAAGTTACTATTCTGATGCCTGTAGGAGAATGAGGCTATTTCACCAGCCCATTTACTGTAGTCCTACCAAAGTAAGACTACACTGACCACTGTTTGAATCCTAACAAAAGACACAGCAACAACCCCATGCCACCTCTGACTAACAGTTCTGCTGATTTCTTCTCCTCTAGTGTTTGATAATGGGTACCGCCACTGTTCAGTCTCAAGTCCATTGGCTTTAGATGGTGTGTCTAGGGTGAGTGTCTCTCAGCTATTGACACTGTGAGGAACGATGAAGCATACATAGCTTTTCCAAAGCAATTTGTGCTTTAATGACGTGTTGCATCCCTTACCTCAATGATGATTCGGGGATACTGGAAGAGGAAAAAAAGAGAAGAAAGAAAAACAAAAAAAATATGATCAAAACATCAAGAAATTAACTGTGGAGCTTGAAAAATACTAGAAAATAAGAAAGCTGAGAACAGCTTTCTCTGGATACAGAAGACTGCACCAAGGAAGCAATTTGAAACTCACGTCTTTAATTAAAAAGACAATTTTAAGGGGATAACTGTTGGTGAATTTATCTTTTTACAAAAAACATCCAGTCTCTTTCTACATATCTGGGTCAGGTGAAGTGAAGTGACTACAAAATCTGAGCACTGTCAGAGATTTCCCAGAGGGCTTTCAGACATTCTGCCCTCTATAAAGGCAGGGAAGGGATGGAGCGTGAAGTTGAGGAGTTACAGCAGTTCTTCAAAAACACCAAGAGGCCCATCTCAGGCCCTTTTTATTCAATTTCTAAGTGAAAGAGTCTCAGCGAACAGGTACCCTGAGAGGGTGCTTGAAAAATCTTGACTATTATTCATACTTACTGTCTCCTGAACAGGTCTAAACTGGCTGTCCAAAGTGACCACACGAAACATCACTGAAAAAGACGTAGCACAAAAAAAGGATCATTCACTTTAGCATTGGTTAGTCACTTTCAAGATACAACTGACAAAAAGTTTGCCCAGGCTTTTAGGAAGAACTTAAGAGACCCCAGAGAACTAGAAAGAATTTAATTATCTTAGCCAGTGAAAAAGAAAACCAAAATAAAATTGTCAGCTGAAATATCTTCAATCCTGACCCACTGGGACTAAAGTAACCTCTAAAGTAAGTACAAATAGTCTGTACTGCCTTCATTTCTTCTTGAAGGACACAGTCCTTTGGAGCGTTTCCTCAAAAACTCTTTATACAAATCAATTCAAGGAAAATAATCAAAGAGAAGGAAGAATTTGATTTATTCCAAGTGTAAACCCTGTGCAGCACTGAAGTATAGTTATACTAAAGAGATAACTAACTATACCACAGTTAGTACTGTCATTTAAATATCATGATGGAACCAACACTGTGAGTTAGATTAGCAGTTAAGAAAAAAGAGCTGTTGACAGAAAATTACATGCTTACTCTATTTTTACATGAATTTTATTAATTCCAAGCTTAACCTTTTATTTTCTATATTTTTAAGGACACTTTATGTGACTGACTTCAGTAAACCTGGCAGAACTCAAGATCCTGTAAATGCAATCGACTCAGTAAAAACACATGAACTCTACTCATTTGTTGCAATTTTGTGAAGTGGTTCTATTTTTCACTGACTTTTAATGAGCCCAACCTCAGATGACAATTACACACTATCTGAAGGATTGCTTATGACTGTTGCAGTTGACGGTCTTTTTCACCACAAGAGGAAGTCCTTGTCATTCTAGACCCACCCTTGCACTCAGTTTCCCAGTTCACTAGCTTACTCAAACTCCTCAGCACCTTTTTGCCCTGGTTTGTAGATGGGTTTGTCCGTCTGGATGAAGACAATATTATCCACATTCTGGATCGCCACTGATCTTCTCTCAGCTAAGTTGACAGTGGTTCCTCTGGCAGAGAAGGAAATGAATGCCAGGGGGTCAGAAGTAGCAGGAGGAACCTATAGAGAAAAAAAAAACACCTCAGAGGAAAAGCTGTAAACGAGATATGTTGAGGTCCCCTGATGCCCAGGGTTCTTGAGTAAGATACTGACTGTCAAGTCATAAACAGCTTGTGCAAAGTCATGAGAAGCCCCATCTTTGCCAGTGAGATAGCCTCTGGGAATATGTGTTGTGGAAGGCTGTAGTCTGTCACCAGGTACTAAGGGTTAAAGCTATGCCCTGTCCTATGCATTTCCTCATCTCACGTGGCTACCTGCCTATATGCAGGTTGCCCCAGCCATATAATTCAATTCTGAGTTGTTTTCTCCTGCTGCATTCTGGAATACCTGACCTTGGGACTTGTTTGTCTTATCTGTCCAGATCTTGCAAAGTTAGAGGAAAGGGAATGAGCATGTCGCAGCTGGGTTCTCCAGCTTGACAATTATGACAGTCCCATAGGGCGTATGCACCTGTGATGGCAATCAGAAGCTTTTTTCTATTCACTCCTTGAATGGAGATGGAAGGTCTTTCTCCAGAGTCTACAACCCATATGTCTTTCTTTTTCCTGTCTATATTGTCAGCCTTTCCAGCAGTTTATCTTTTTTCATCCTATTCCCTGCCCGCAGTCTTCATCTTCTTGCACTCACTGACAAGTAGAGTTGCACTCAGAAGTATTTCCAGCCTCTACACCCTCTTCAGTAGCCTCAAAAGAGAAAATACCTTGAACTCGCAGCACTTGAAGAAATCATTCTTTGTCACGAGTTCCTCAAAGATAGTCTGCCGGATACTGCCATATTCCAGGACGATGCTCAAGGACAGAGGTTCACTGAGTTTTTGGAACTGCACACAAGCAGTCTGTGGAGAGTCACTCCGCACTACTGTCGGGACCAGCAGCACATACTGACTGTAAGAAAGCAAGAACAGATCAGAGAGTCCAGTCATGAAGGAAAGTCAGAGCAAACAGGAGAGGAAAATACCACAGAAATGTTGTACGTGTGAAGGAAGTCCAAAGCTAGCTCAAACCAGTGGAAGGATTTCCATTTCTTTCAATGAATTTTGGATAATATGCTAAGAAAGTAGAGATGACAATGTTTTGCCCCTCACATTTCTTTCTGGGCTGAAAGACTGGCAGCATTCTATGCAGCCTCTTACCCAGAATGATACTGCATCTTTCCATTCCAGGTATTTACACAGCCTCAATTACTAAAGTGTTTAAACACCTGACAAGCATAGCTGCGCTTATCCTCCCATGACCGATATGTATACTTAAACCTCTGGAACCTCCCATAAGGAGGAGTGATATTTAGCTTCTTTTTGAGATCAATGACAAAAATACTAGTTAATGGTTGCAACAAATTTTGAATTTCTTTTTTCTCTGGATATCTCTCCCTCCAGATAAGAACTGACATATCACAAGTCAATCAGCATAATGCACAAGAGCTGATGCTGCTTTTCCATTTTGCAGAATATTCCAGGGAATGCTCAATCTAACCTGCATGCCCTACTCTGTTTCCATACCTCTGCCTGCATTGCTTCCTTTGCTTCTTTCTTCCATTGGGCTTAGTTATACTACTCTCTATAATGAGGGCAGCCTTCCTTCCCCAGTTTCTTCCTCTGAAAAACATTCCTTCAGATTTGCTGTATTTGGCTAAGGTTCTGTTGCTGGCCTCCTGTTCTCTGCTGCCCAGACTGGTCTTTTCAAATAATGTATGACAGAATTGATGAGTCGGTTCTGCAGTACAACATGAATTGCACAATATTTTCTTGGTAATCGGATCCTTTCTCTTTTTTTCTCCCACAGCTTTGCTTGGTCATATTGTCTTTTTTTTTGTCATTTTCACTTGCCCAGTTCAGACTGCACGATTTTCAAAGACCAAAAGTAAAATGATTAAAAAACAACACTGTATTTGAGAAAGCTAACCCCTCTGACTTTCACAATGCTTTCCTTTAGAAAGTTTGAGAAGAGGATTTGCGCTCTAATGTTGGTGTATTTTTGAAAATTGTAGCTGATATCTTCTGTTTGGATAAAGCCATGGACATTGACAGTGCTGCATAAGTCATGACAGCGCAGCAAGTGCTATACTAATACTAATACTAATACTAATACTAATACTAATACTAATACTAATACTAATACTAATACTGGTACTGGTACTGGTACTGGTACCATTACCAATACCAATACCAATACTAACAATAATACTAGGATTGCCATTCAGCATAGTCCCTAGTACCAGCCATTATCTGGCCTGCAGCACCTCCTCATACACCATGCTCTCTGTGTACTGCTGATGCTTATCAACCCTGATAATTGTTATTACTTGCTAGTCTAGTCTCGAATCTCCTCCCCACTTTACCCACACACTTCAGAAGTCATCTGCTCCACTTCTAGGTTTCAGTCACTCAAATCAGATTTTATAGCAGTTTTGTGATGGAGAGCATCTTTCCAAATCATCCCTCAATGTCATCTACTTCCATTTCAGACACATTTCAGAACCTAGGTCTCAAACACTCAGTTTATTATATAGCAATGTCCCAGAAGAAATTAGCTGGTGGGAAATATAATAAAATATTTTATCATAAAACCACAGAATGTATGATCTCTTACGGTTCAGAAGACACTGTGGCAATCCAGTTCAAGGTCAGAATGCTCAGAAGAATCCTTGACAACATGTCTGTCCGTGAAGAAGAAAGAAGAGAGACTGATCTCCAGTGGACAGCTTGTCTCCTGGCTTTTAAACTGGCCTGAGATGGTGCTCCTCCTCCATGGCTTCAATCATATTCTAACAAAAGATATCTGCATAAAATTTGCATAGGTTCATCTTCCTCTCTCCTGTCTGTTCTCACACTCCTTGAACTCTCAAACAATAGCTTAGGAAAGCTCTCATATTTCACATAGCTTTGTGAGGTATTGCAAGCCAAACCGGTTCCTACCCATCCGAATGTTTTATTGAAGCTTACCTCTCTGATTATCATGTCATTGGCTGAAGGTTCCTTTATGTTTCAACCTGTTAGTATTTGCCACAAGTATTTCCTTGTTCTGTGAAGATATCCTGTAGATACATCTCACAAAACAGAAGTAATCATAACACAGCGCTATTGCATACATCCATAGGGGCCTGGGCATAATAAGGCATCAGACTCTATCTGCATTCAGCATGGCACAGAACGAAACTCCTAATTGTAATCTGGATTTCTTACTGCACACAGTAACATTCAGCAAGGAATGGTGTTGGCTAGTTGTCTACCATTTTTGCCAATGGTCAGGACAAGCATATCTTTAGGGAAAGAAATCTTACTGTGCTACTTCATTTGTTCATCTGTCTGTCAGTCTGCTTTTTCCCTCCATCCCTGCTCACCCCATCAAACAACTTGTAAGCTTGCTGGTGAATTTTAAGTAAGTCTGACTGAGAAGAAGCTTCAGAATAATCAAGATGTAGAATCATAAAATAATTTATCTAGAAAGGGACCTCCTGACATTAGGAGGTCCAATCTCTCCTTTTAAGCAAGGCTGGCTTCAAAGCTTGTCCAGTCATGTTTTGAGCTTCTTCAAGGATGGAGAGTCCACCTCATCTCTGGACAACTGCTCCCATGCTTAACCAACCATGTTGTGAATTCTTTTTTCCTTAAATCAGAATTTCCCGTGCTATAACTTGTGTCCATTGCTTCTTGTCCTTTCACTGTGCACCCCTGAGAAGAATCTGTCTCTGTCTTCTTTATAATCCCACTTTACGTAGCAGAAGATTGCAATGATGTCCCCTCTTAGCCTTTGTTTCTCCAGGCTGAATAAAGGAGACCATCTCCACTTGCCTGTGTAGGTTTGTTCCAGTTGCTGACCATCCCATTGACCTTCCAGTGGACTCCATCTAGACTGTCAGCACCTTTATTGTACTGGGAAACCAAATCTGGAGACAGAGCTTCATCTGTGGTCTCACAACTGCTGAATAGAGGGGAAGAATCAATTTCCTTGACATGTTAGTTACACTCCTGGTAATATAGCCTGAACATAGGAAACTAAATAATCTATAGTAGTGGGGCACTGCATTTTTTCTTTTCCTCTTACATAGGAAAAGAAAAAAACAAACAAACAAAATAAGGTAGCCAATCAACATGTGTGTTACTGCCTGGGGGAAGTAACAGGCAATTTCCCTTCCTCTTCCTCAGCCAAACAGGTGATGAATGGGAAGAGGAAGCTGAGTATACTGTAAGAGCAATTAGGGACATGAAAGCGGGCTGGGGACACTGAAAAAGATGTTAGACAATGCAGAGTGGGCCTGAAGTTATTTCAATGATAAGGGGTAGGAGATGGAAATGAGGACTATTGTACTGGTACAAATGGATGTAGGACTGTTGAAAGCCAGATTCTATCAATTTCACTTCTCATGATATAATACATTCTTGCTAATGATTCAGCCATACAGGGATTATTCTTTCCATCAGCATAGGTGATACACTAAACTACACATGCCTGACCAGCTTACCTACCAATCTTTCCCAGAAGCTTTCTGATGACCAAGTTAGGACACAAAGAAAACTGCCCTGGCTGCTGCTGGAGCTACTGTCTATTCCCACTGAGTTACTAGTGAGAAATATTGCATAAAGCTTCCCAGAATTACCTGACATTAAAATGACAATGCTGCGTGGCAGGTGGGTGGTGTGCAAACAGGGCGGTCACATTGTGAAGAAAGCTGCTGTGTTAGTTGTAATGAGGGCAGAGGACAGCTAAGAATATGTCACAGACCTGCGTGTATTTGCAGCTTTGAGATGCCTCAGACCCCATGTCTTACTTTAAATAGGTACTAAGTAATAGGCAAAAAAGAACTAAGGAGGGAGAAAGAAATATCAATAATTTCCAGGGCCCTGGTGCAAATTGGTTCAGAAGCCCATCCTTTATTTAAGTGCAGCATGCCTTTAGCATGAATGTAAGAGGGCTTTCATGTTGATACACAGACACGGAAAAGAAAAAGATACAGCATTTGAAAAACTGAAATCTTAGAAGACATTTTGTTCAGATCAATTAAAAAGCACATGATTGTCTGGAAACAAGCTATTGAATTCAATACTTTAGTGAAAATTACGGATCCCAGAGGACCTCTTTGTATTGTAGCAATGCTGTGATAAAAAAAAAAAAAGTAAGCTCAGATCTTTATTCACATCACTCTTATGTCAGGGATAATTCTTAAGAAGACCACAGTACAATGGGGAAATTATTCCAGTTGTCTCTGGTAGGAGGGGAAAAAGAAGTTTTGGGTTGCATGATTCAGAAGCTAGGAGCAGGGGGAGATTAATCATCTGGAAGCATGAAGATCAAGATTTAACATGGGGGACATAATGAACCTCACACTAAGCAGCTGTTACAAGACAGACACACAGAAGATACCTTGATACTGGATGTCATATAAACCAATCTCTTGACCTTAGCCTGGCACCGCTTTGTACTGGCGTAAGGAAAGATGTAATTGGAGATCATAGTTTGGCTAGAAAATTGATGAAATGAGGAAGAGTGCCAAATGCACTTCAAGACTAAAACTATGTAAATACAGACTTAAGTATCACACGTAGACTTGGTTTTCAAAGTAGAGTCATGTTGCATGCTCTTTGGACAGCAGAGAATAAACATGTCCTCAACTCATTCAGTCCTGACTTGAGAAAGTTACTGCGTTTGCTCTCTCTTATGAAGAAATTTCATATACACATATCTTTTTTTTTCCCCCACTCTTTCTCTAGATGAGTCAGAGGGATGATTGTTGCAGTTGCATTGGAAACATATGTTTTTCACAAGTTAGTTTTCTTTCAAATAAAGCTGAATTTGCCAATCCATTTTATCACATCAGATCCACCCATCCTCTTCTCTTTTACACTGGCACACATACACGGCGGGACAATGTAAAGTTTTCCAACTAACACTGATCCTACTCACTTTCTGGAGCAGTTAAGTTCACTGTTTTGCATGTACACTGCACTCACAACAGAGAATTCTATGAGGTTGTGATTAGCGCATCTCTGATACCCCAGCTAGCTTGCGTAGAGCATCTCAGATGCCCCTACTCTGTCCCAAAATGGCCAGTATGGCTGTATGTGCAGAATCTAGACACCAGATATAGTCACAATTTAGAGAATAAAAACATCAAAGAAAGTCCATTTGCAATACAGAACACTGCATAATCTGAAAGTGGAACTGAGACATTCAAATTCTCAGTCAATACAGATCTAAGTCATACCTGTTTTCCTTTGTGTAAGAGAAATACCAGGAAGTTCAATAGACATATGAGCAGCTTTCAGCAGTGAAGCCTTGGATTTTCCAGAACAATGAGTAATGCATAATTACTTGTTTCTCTTCTATGGCTCCACTTTACATTTGCATAATACTTAAGGACTGGGAGTACTTTCTAAGTCATGACTTCACCTGAGATGAAGTACAAATAATCCACCCCACACTCCAATAGGTGTTTTATCGTCCGTTTTCTTTCTCTAAAACAGGTAGAAGTGGAGCCAGAGCCTCAGCTTCCATTTCACTTACGCAAATGTCTTCATCAACAGTCCCAGGCTATTTGCTAGCCTGTGATCTTCTCAGGAAATTATACTGTAATCTGAGAAATGCTTCCTCACAACACATTTATCAAACCCACTCTGACATTTTGTTTTAAGAAAACAACCTATCTCTGAATAGTATTGTATATGTCTCAGAGTTTGGATACTTTGGATGAATTTGCCTACACAATCTTTCACTCTTCCAAGGCATATCCCCATCTGCAAGCTTTTAGGTTTGCAAGTGATGGTATTTCTCAGAATGTTTGCTGGCAACAAGTGGCTCGTAGTGCAGCTAGTCGAGCACGCTGTATCATTTCATGTTGAATGGATGGCACATTTTTCTGATATTGCTCATTTTCTGTGATAATAAAGATCAGGTAATATTAAGTGTTGTAACACTGTTATATGGAGAAGACTAAACAGCACACTGTTCAGTCCCTGCAAGATCTTTGTTACAGATAGACTGATAATAAAATAACTAGTGTGCTGTCAACATCATCCTTCTGGAACATGTTTTAGCCTTGCCTGTGAAAAATGAAGTATTACCACCTCATATGGCATGAAACACTTGAAATACCATCCGTTTTTCTTGATCCAGAAAGTGTAACTTATATTGATGTCCATGGAAAACCCCTGCTGTGCCTAAATGATGAAAATAGGAGGACATAAACATAGCAAGGCAGATCAGAAAAGATTCTAAAAAGACTAGCAAAGGTAATCAAAACTAATAATTAATCTTTCTTCAAAAAAAACAGGAATAGGAAGCCTGCCAAAGAACCCACAGGGACATGTCATGAGAAGGATGGAAGATGAGTGCAGGAGCAGTAAAAAAATAATAACTGTGATTCCCTATTGTTTTAGTCCATCTAATAAGTATTAAATATTACTGTATTCAAATGAACCATTGGATATCAAAATTTAATTTGTAAAAAAATAAAATACCCAACAATCTATGGACAATGTAATTCTGATGCAGTAACTATATTGCTGCCATTCTGAATTAGCTCAAATTCTGGAACAAATGTCATATTGACTTAACCTAAGATTTGGTTATTACAGATCTTTGTCTTAAGAGACCATGAACATGTATTTCACTTGATCACAAGTGACCCAAACTTTGTCAGGGACCCTTTTAAAGGGTAAAAATAATTTTTCCTTCAGTAGAAAACATCTCCTGTCTCCATTATTTTCCTTGTTCCCTTATTCATATTGTTCTGCTACTTTAGGTGGAGATAGGCAGACTGGGCTTTAGAAAAAGCAAAAAGTAACTGAATTAAAATAAATAGATTTGAGATCTTCCTTTTTGAAATGTCAGCATCTCAAATTTTGGATTCTATTACAAAGAAAATTAATCTGAATCAGTTCCCTCCAGATTCAGATTCTAAATAGCTTCCCAGTCCCTAAGGTTAAAGTAGTTCATTTGGGTGGCATATCTAGATTTTTTAGAAAAGAGAACAACACACCAGTCCCTACACTAGCTCACTCAGAAATCTCTCACTTCATGTGATCCCCTTGTTTTTGCCCCCTTGGAAACATCCAAACTCTGTAAGTCAAAAGTATATTTTACAATCACAGGAAAACTAGGCTTGACACCTAAAAGTATTGCTGCTTTTCCTGCTCTGGGATGATCTTTGCTAATAGAGGTATGCACCATTTCACAAGGTGTGCTAAGGTTGAAGTTGTAGTTGGTTCATGAGCCAGGAAAGACTCCCACTGCTCACTATAGCATCAGCTAGAACCCAGTGAGAAGAGATGCCTAAGAGCAACAGCTCCCCAGTTGCATGGTCCAGTGAACCATTACCAAACAATCATAAAGACAAGTGGACTACCACATGCAGGTAACCAGGAATCTTGATCATGAAACTTCTAATTGAAAACACTACAAAGACTAGACGATCTCATGGATAAGCTGAGAAGTAGTTAATATGGTCTTATGGGCTGCCAGTGATTCAGGAGTATCAGTAGTTTAAAAACATAAGAGATACCATATGAAGTGAAGTCATCTCTCTTTGTATTTTAAGACCTGGTTTTCCCAGTCTTTTGAGCAATGCATGAGTAATGGCTCCAACATATGTCTTGCAACTCCAAGACTTCCATTTAGTACGAGACATTTTTCAGGTGTGTTATTTCGTCTAACAAAGGCTTATGGGCTGATGAATTATTCCTGGTGATATGAAACAACTGCAGTAGCCACATGCACCTGCTGTGGTACCAACTGTAATTTTGCAATGAGCAGCACTCAGTGAGCCAATCTGTAAGCAACAGGAAGCTGGGGAAGCCTTCAAGAGCAACTCTTTAGACAGCAAAAACAAGGCTTTTGCATCCCTCCCCATTCTGCCTGAAGAGCCAATCATTCTTGCAGGGACCAGGGACCAAAGACTGTGCAGCTCAAATCACTTTGTGTGTCCACATCACTTTTTCCAATGAGTGGGATCGACCTGCAGCTCATCCCCTTGAATAATTTGCATTCTCCAGGAGAAAAACCTCAGATGCCACAAAACCCTGAGAGGCTTTTACAACCTTTCCACCCCTGCGTACCTTCATGCAACACCACGGTCACAGGTAGAGCTCACATGGTCATCCCCTGCCCCTTCAGCTAACACCTCAACTTCTGGATTTTATCTGCACTGTCAGAGCACTTGGCTCCCTGCATGGATGTTGATTCATCACAGGGAACTATTTTGGAATGAACCAACCTGTTCCTTCCAGGAAGAAATCTAGGTACAGCTCTGGAGATAATTGATGACAGGGAACTACTACATGGCAGGGAATTCATGGCATGGCACTACTGATAGTCATGATGGGTTGGACCAGAGTATGGCACATCTCTTTTTTGCTTCATCAGTAGGCTTTGCATGTGCATTCACCCGCACATGCCTCCATTGTGCATCTCAGGACATGCAACATTGAACCTTGTGGACTGCAGCAAAGCCCTCATGTTACTTCTGCGTTTACAGAGAAGACCTGGGCCTAATACTGTGCAAATCAGCCTCTCCAATCTGTTCCAGAGCCCTAAGCTGGTAGACTCAGGATGTTTAGCATCACATGGTCTGATCAGAGATCCCTCCCTAAAGAGGGTGCATTTAGCAATGGAGATACTGTCTCTGTTGTCTCCTTTTGACTGTCCTTTGGTAACAGTAGGAAATATGTGAGCATGATGTGTGATATTCAGGAAGGTTAGTTTTCTCTTCAGCAATCAGGGGAATATATTTACATCCCTCAGTGGAGTCACCATTTCCTGTTACTAACCTGAAAACGTGCAGCTCACACTGAGTAATTTGAGCTCTGCAGGTCTGCTTGTGGGATAGTAACTAACCAACAACGACCTCAGTGGGAAATGCTTAAATAAGACATGCAAACTCTGAAGTGCAATATAGGTCATCTTATTTTCTTTTTGTCTAAAAGAAAAAAAATCAGCCTATAGACTGGGAAAGTGAAATACAGTGCAGTCAAGACTCTGGATCGTGATCAAAATGTGTCAAATGTAAAGTGTAAAGCAGATTCCCATTTCCATGCTTTAATTACCAGAATGTTCTTTCTCAGTCAGCCTGTAGTTGGGACCTGATGTTAGAGGAGCACTGGGCTGCACCACAGCAGATTCATGACAGCGGCAAGAACTTGACAAGTAGCTCCCCTGACTAGGTAACAAGAGCAGCCTAACGCTGAAACTCATCTGATATTGGAAGCTGGATGTTTTCACTCTTACAAGAACAAGAAGCTACTCTCTGCTGGTGAGATCTGCAACCAATGGCCAGAATTGGATCAAAAGTGAATTTTAAGTCCCAAAGTCAATTTTGGAATTTTATCTATCTTTATATAGCACATTCAAACCATAGAGAGCATCGCCTATCTGTTTTACCTGACCTGATAATATTTTGGTTTGCAAGAGCCCAGCTGCTGATGGGATCCACATAGTACAAATACATATGCATATGTATTTTCATTAGTAGACCTCTATCCTTCTCAACCAGGGAGGAAAAAAGGAGGGAGACTGTTGATGCCATTTGTGTTCATGGGAGTGCTCTGTGTGTCTGTGTCCATCTATGTGGTGGCCATGTATCTGTGGCGTATATGTGCATTTGTGTATGTGTGCCTACTGGGAATAATATGCTCAGCCTGCTACTGGTTGCACCTGGGGGCAAGGAGCTGCAGCAATTTCACCTCTCTTGGGCTGCAGAATTCTGCCCTTCCTAAGAACCTTTTGCAATGTGTCCATTATAAAGTACATTTAAAGATTCAAGCACAAGCAGGGGGCTCTGTCCACTCTCTGATTAGGGAAGACATTTCAGTAGAGAGGATGCTGAAGGCATAAACAGAGCTTAAAAGTGTGTTACATTATTTATAAACTACTTCTGTGTAAACTTATAATTCAGGTCCTTTAAGAAGAGGAAGAGAAGAGGAGCAGAAGCACCAGTGTCCCAGTCTTTCTATATTCACCACTATAATTATTTATTAACATTCCTAGCTGCTGTGTTGCTAAAAATAAGGCCACAATGCAAAAAAAGGTTCCTTAAATTAGCGAAGAAATGCTTTGAGATATAATTTGAATTCAGTGTTCTGAGAGAACCTCACATATAACTGCATAACTGAACATCCCTGGAATTGTTCAAGGCCAGGTTGGATGGGGCTTTGAGCAACCTGGCCTACTGGAAGGTGTCCCTGCCCATGGCAGGGGGGCTGGAACTAGACGGTCTTTAAGGTGGCTTCCAACCAAAACCATTCTATGAGTCTATAGGGAGGCCTTAGGCTGAAAGCCATGTCTCTAGAGGCAGGTTAACCCTAAGTAGGAGCTTTACTTTTTTGTACCTGAGAAACACCTCAAAAAGACATTTGCAGCAACAGCAAGAATAAGAGAATAAGTCTAGGTGTGTCCCAAGCCTGCATTTTATTGTATGCATCTTTATTTTCAGAAGTGCTTTTAATTGTATAAACAAGACCCAAACCTTTCACTTTGTTAGGTTAGTAGTTGCTCTAATTTTCAGTTTGCTTGAATCTGATACGAACAGATCATGTCTCTCTTGAAGCAGTGAATACAGTTTGATCAGTGCTGAAAGCAAACACTGAAGGAAAATCTTCAGATCCATAGAACTAAGCTGTGTCACCTTCCAGTCTACAACCAGTCTGCTTGGTGACTGGCGCTGCTGTGGATAAGGAGACTACTGAATTTAGACAGCCCTCCCGGCAAGAGTCAGATAGTAAAAAGACATCCTGAAACTGAGGGAATAAACCCTTATCACTGCAGTCGCACCAGCCACTACGTGGCTTCCCCATGCTACCGTGAATGTCAGATGTATATTCATTATAATCCTGGATTACCTGGTTGTATTGCAGCCTTCTGACCCTTGTTAAGGCTGCATAGGAGGAAACAAAAATAGCAGTTCCCGAGGGAACACAAGAACGAGTCCTGCCACATAGCTCAGGACTTTCCTGCACAGAGGGGAATGAGGCCCTCCAACCACAGTCCAAAGCAGAGCTGGTACGGAGATGATGCTGCAGCCGTAGGATCTTCCCCTGGGTCTCTTGGACAACAGTGCCAAACCACCCTCACATGATGTGCAGGAATAGCATCACTATAAACAATGATTACAGTTTTCATAATCTAGGGATGATTACCCAGTTATTAAGGAGCAATCACGCACAGCTCTTCAAATGACGTCCCTGGCTGTCCTGGGACTGCCAGAAATCGGGAGTGGCGGCCATGGGTGCGGCATGAGGTGCACAGACAAGCAATCAGGAAGCAAAAGGAAACTAAAGGCAAAGCTGTCACTGGATAGATGTTCCTGCGTCAAATAGAGCAGGGCAAATACTGACAAATGCGGCAGACAACGGCTGATAAGGAGAGAGACAGAGAAGTGTGCTGAGGAGAGAGAGGAGATGGACCAGCACGTGTCCTGTCAGCAGGTTAGCGTGGGCATGAGGCAACTGATGTCTCAGGGAGACCAGGAGCCACATGAAGACCTCCTCAGCAAGACCATGACACCTGCAACCTCCCTACCGCACACCTGTGGGGAGGCTTTTGCTTTCCAGACAGAAGGCAAAGCTGTTTGGCCAGAAGAGGAGAGAAGTGCATGTTTTACCACAGCAGTACATGGAGTCAGTATCCTCTGTAATTTATCTGCTTCTCTGTTACTTATTGCTCCCAAAGGGAGCTGTTGGGCTGCACGGAGCCATCAGACCTGACGTGCCAGACCGGTCTTGTTCCTGGCAGCTGAGGAGAGCTGAGGGGACAGAGTCCCATGGAAGTCCCAGGGGAGCAGCCAAGGGTCCCTGGGCAGCTGTCATGACTTCTACTGCAAGGAAGTGCCCAGGACTGGGCTGGTGGGGAGGGGCATGGTGGGCCTGGGCTGGGGGTCAGCATTGCCGGGAGGTGGTCTATGCCCCATGTGCCCTGGTCCTCAGCATGGCTGAGGGGATAAGATCTTCTGGATCCGGCATGTCCCTAAGCTGCGTCCTGCCACCTGCCCTCTGCACCACCAGGCCCTGGCATGATGAGGTGAGATTCATGCAGGAGGGGGAAGCAGCTCTCATGGTGGGGCACTGGTGTCCTGAAGATTCTAGCAAAAGCCCAGCTGGAAAGCTCTGCAGTCAGCGCAGCAGTGCAATGAGGCAAGCCTAGTCCCCTTGCTGGCCTTTGGTGATGATGACTGTGTGTCTCATGCTGCTGAGCATCTCCTTGTTGGCTTTCCTTCTTCCTCTCCTTGCACTGACTGTGCTGCACTGTCAGCCTCTATAGGGGACTCTTTCAGCGGGACCACCGAAAATCTGAGGACACTGGATTTTGCAAGGTGACCCAGGGTGTCTGGGTCACTGAAGAGAGCCAAGAAGGGGGCTTGCAGCGTGGGCACCAGCCAGTGGAGTGGAAGCATCACACTGCCATTTCAAAGGCATGAGAAAATCTAATCTGCCGTGAGAAAATCTAAAATAGCTCTTGTGTCTCCGCTAGCCAAACCAGCATGAAAACCCAGAGCTGCTGCTAGCAAAGTTACAATGCATCTTTCTGGCATCAGTGGTCAAGCAGCATGTTATACCCAACGTGAAAATGCTCTGTAAACTCATGACATGAGGCACCAAAGCAAGGATTAAGTAAGATTTGGTTTAATCTATGCTAGGGAGGTAGCTAGGGAGCATTTCAGTGAAAAAGGACAGGCCTGAGATCTAAGCAGACCAAAATTTCTAAAGCTGTGAGTGGGGTAGGAAGCATCATCCCTCAGATAATTTGCACATTTTTCTCATTATTTGATTGTTGTGGTTTAACCCCAGCCAGCAATTAGGACCACACAGCCTCTCGTTCACCTGCCCTTCCTCCCTCAGAAGGGTAGGGAGAAGAGGGAGAAAAGGAGGGGAAAGAGAAAAAAAAACCCGTGGGTTGAAATAAAGACAGTTTAATAGAACAGTAACAGAAAAGGGAAATAACAATCATAATAACAATGGTAAAAACATATATAAGACACAAGTCACTCTCATCACCCAGTGAATTGGTTGCCCAGCCTGACCTGAGCAGTGATCGCAGATTATGCCCCCCCAGCCAACCCCCATTTATATACTGAGCATCATGTGTTTAGTATGGAATATTTCATTAGCCATTCTGTTCTGTCTATGCTCCTTCCCAGCTTCTATAGGAAGCTGAAGAGTCCTTGACTAGTATAAACATCACTTAGTAACATCTAAAACCATATGCATTATTGACATTCCTTTCATACCAAATCTGAAAACACAGCAACCACTAGAAAGCTGAAACCAGGACTTTCTCTTAAATATCTCTGGTAGCATATTCAGGCTCTCACAAGTCATCCCAGATGTCAGCTACTCTCAGGCAAATGCAGCCGATTATTAATTCATAGTCCTGTGCTAAACTCTGCTGGCAGGTTAAAAGCACGTCATTATCAGAAAAACAAAAATTGATACGTAGGCTTGTCTCTACTGCAGTCTACCAAAATTAATAAACTTTAGCTCAGTCAGGCAATTAATCTTTCTATGTGTACATTTCTTCCTGAAGCCTTGCTCTGTACTGTTGGGCCTACTTAAAAGGACATTTGGTCCTTTCCAGGGTAGAACAGTTCCTCTGTTTTCACTTTTCAGGGGTAGGGATTGCTCATAGCAAATGAATTTTTCCAGGCTGATGCTGACTTGGAATTTACATGATGTATTTTGTTGTGGTGCTTTTTTATTAAACCTTCTTGCACAGTCCCTGAATGTTAGTTTTTGTCTCTTGCAGGTGGTGTCCCTCTTCTCTTGCTGAGTTAGGAGTTAAGACAGCGGTGTGTTTCAGAGGAGGTGGAATAATGCAGCAGCCTTTGATCAGCCTGGTTTGAAATTTCAGTTGAATGTTGAACTTGCAGTTTGTCATGAGCTATTCCATAGTGTTCCTCTATGCTGCTGAATTGCTGCGGGATGCACTTCTATGTGGGACGAGTGAGCAGTGAAGTGAAGTATATCACTATGTGCCTTCATAATATGCTTTTGGTCCCATGAAAGGGCACATGTAATAACCAGGGCAATTAGTTTCTCTAAAGATTTACAGCACAACATTTCTTACTTGCAGCATTTTGAGGGAAGATGGAAAATTCTCTTTCCAACTCACCAGTTCTCTGCAGTCGCTAAAACATGCGCTTGACTTCTGCATTTCAGCCAGCTTGGATTCTGATGTGCTTTCTTAAGGCTGATTCAAGTGTGTTTCAGGCAAAAGCTGCACCTGTAATCTGTTTCTCATGCAGCAAAAAGATGCTGCAAAGATGGTTTGCAAGGGACTTGATACTGGAGTTTGCTCTCTTCATTTTGCTGGAGATGGAGAACTTGCATGTCGGTTAGCTGAGCTCTGTTGTTTACACACCAAGTCACTGTATCGCTTTTCAAAACACATGGCATTGGTTGAGTTCTTTCTTCACTTGCAGCTTTAGACAAGCTAGGCTTTAAGTAGAATCATAGACTCATAGAATGGTTTAGGTTGGAATGGACCTTAAAGATCATCTAGTTCCAACTCCCCTGCCATGGGCAGGGACACCTCCCACTAGACCAGGTTGCCCAAGGCCATGTCCAGCCTGGCCTTGAACACCTCCAGGGATGGGGCCTCAACAACCTCTCTGGGCAACCTGTTCCAGTGCCTCACCACCCTCACAGTGAAAAATATCTTTCTAATATCTAATCTAAATCTACCTTCTTCCAGTTTGAAGCCATTACCCCTCGTCCTATCACTTCATGCCCGTGTAAAAAGTCCCTCGCCAGCTTTCTTGCAGGCCCCCTTCAGATACTGGAAGGCCTCTATATATATCCAGCCAGTTCCTTATCCACCAAGTGGTCAATCCATCAAATCCATGTCTCTCCAATTTAGAGACCAAGATGTCATGCAGGACAGTGTCAAATGCTTTGCACAAGTCGAGGTAGATGACGTCTGTTGCTCTTCCCTTATCCACCAATGCTGTATCCCTATCATAGAAGGCCACCAAATTCGCCAGGCATGATTTGCCCTTAGTGAAACCATATTGGCTGTTACAAACCACCTCTCCATTTTCCATGTGCCTTAGCAGAGTTTCCAGGAAGATCTGCTCCGTGATCTTGCCGGGCGCAGAAGTGAGACTGACCGGCCTATAGTTCCCGGGGTCTTCTTTTTTACCCTTTTTAAAAATGGGTGTTATGATTCCCCTTTTCCAGTCAATGGGAACTTCACCAGACTGCCATGACTTCTCAAATATGATGGATAGTGGCTTGGCAACTTCATCTACCAGCTCCCTTGGGACCCACGGATGAATCTTATCAGGTCCAATGGACTTGTGCACCTTGAGAGTATAGAACCACATAAAAGTAATTGCCTTAGTGTCTCTCTAAAACGGAATTGAAAGGTAGAACAGGCACAGGAAATTGTTTCTGCTGAGTTTATATTCAGAAAATAAGCTGTATCAGACGTACTTAATACACTCCATTATTGCTGGACTGTAGCATTGTCCTCTGAGAGCCAAAAGCATACATCAGCAGAGCAATGTCAAAGTAGTCTGAGCCCAATGCTTCTTAGTAGGTTGGAGAATTGCATGATAGCTGTTTCCCTAAGCAGAAAAGACGACCAATGTCAGCATTAAAACTTTACACACTGAAAAGCACTCTTTATATCTAATAATGATGCTTGAGAGGTAAAGTTCACTGGGATGCACTTCGCTCTGTTTTTTCATACACAGCTCTGGTGAGTGATGACGACTCCTCAACATTACATTTTATTTTCCTTCTGCCTCCCTTTCATGTAACCATATCTCTATTTGTTATTTTCTTACACCATCGAAATTTGTGATCTGCTAGCCATATTGTTAAACTTTTCTCTTGCATGAAGAGTTGGATGAAAAAGTAAGAAACATTTTTTGGTGTTTTGTGTTTATGCAGATACATAAGGATCTGTGAACTTGAGAGTAACTGCAGCAGGGGTAGGGGCCACATGCTGAGTCCTGTGATATTGGTGGAAAGGAAATACACTTTTCAAACACCCAGCTCATTGATCTGGTGTTGGCTTTGCAATTCTCTCTCCTGTTTTAAATTTTAATTAAAATAGCCATTTATATAAAACGGTTAGTGTTCTATAGAATCACAGAATTGTCTAGGTTGGAAGGGACCTTTAAGATCATCGAGTCCAACCATCAACTTAACACTGCCAAAACCACAGCTAAACCATGCCCCTAAGCACCATGTCTACCTGTCTTTAGAATACCTTTATATCCATAAATAAGTGAAAGAGATCTGCTATGTATGTTGTCTATTTTTACTGGTTGCAGAGCTGCTTTATACATTTCAACACCTGTGGCACGGAGAGGTTTGGTTTTTTTTCTGCATTTGGCATACTTGATTGTCTGCTTTGAAAAGTGCAACAGTAATCATCTGAGTTACCCAGAGGGACCTGGACAAACTTGAGAAGTGGGCCCATGTCAACCCCGTGAGGTTCAGCAAGGCCAACTGCAAGGTCCTGCACCTGGGTCAAGGCAAACCCTGGTATCAATACAGGCTGTGTGATGAAGGGATTGGAAGCAGTCCTGCCAAGAATGATTTAGGGGTACTGCTGGATGAAAAGCTGGACATGATATGACAATGTGCACTCGCAACCCAGAAAGCCAACCGCATCCTGGGCTGCATCAAAAGAAGCGTGGCCAGCAAGTAGAGGGAGGTGATTCTTCCCCTCTGCTCTGCTCTCGTGAGACCCCACCTGGAGTACTGCATCCAGCTCTGGAGCCCCCAACATAGGAAAGACATGGACCTGTTGGAGAGGTCCAGAGGAGGGCCACAAAAAGGATCAGAAGGATGGAACACCTCTCCTGTGTAGAAAGACTGAGAGAGTTGTGGTTGTTCAGCCTGGAGAAGAGAAGGCTCCAGGGAGACTTTATAGCGGCCTTTTAAGTACTTAAAGAGGGCTTATGAGAAAGATGGGGACAAACTTTTTAACAGGACCTGTTGCGATAGGACAAAGGGTAATGGTTTTAAAGTAAAAGAGGATAGATTTAGACTCGATATAAGGAAGAAATTTTTTACAATAAGGGTGGTGAAACACTAGAACAGGTTGCCCAGAGAGGTGGTAGATTCCCCATCTACCCTGGAAACATTCAAGTTCAGGTTGGACAGGGCACTGAGCAACCTGATCTAGTTGAAGATGTCCCTTCTCATTGCAGGGGAGGTTGGACTAGATGACCTTATAAGGTCCCTTCCAACACAAAGTTTTCTATGATTCTATGAATTACCTTTGTCACTGTCATAAAGCACTAGCATCCAACAAGGAAGGCTGTTCCACTGTTCTGCTGCTTGCCCTTTGGGAGGATCCAGACTGAAGCCTGAATGATGCTTACTGCCCAGAGCTTGTAGTCTGAGCTGCACTTGTGTTTACATGGCAGAAGTGTAGCTGGGAATATGAGATTCTTCAGTACAGGTAGGTACTCCAGTATTCGGCTACTGGCTCTGAATGAGCATGATCTGCAGGGGGTAAGATGTGGGTCCAGTAGTTTTGTCATTTCATGTACTTTTAATCCTTCTGAAAACATGCACTGTATTAAATTATATTTTCAAAATGTCAATCTCCTTTTTTCTTTAAAAGAGGGAGGAAGCATTGGCAACCGAGTCTTACCTTTCCCATAAGTTTGTGGAAACGGTAGTGCTGTAGGTAAACCACCTGAAGCAGACCAACAGCTGCACATCTTCAACTTAACTTCTGTCTTGTTGTAGTAGCAGTTTTCCTGCTGCAAATTTCTCCTAACCCATTGGAACTGGGATTTGACTGTTGGGGGATATTGACAGAGTCATAGAATCATACAATCATAGAATATCTGGGGCTGGAAGGGACCTCCAAAGGTCATCCAGTCTTTGGGTTTGAATAATTGCTGAGATCCAGAAAATGGAATAACAGGGTGTCTGTACCAGGCTCGTATATGTGATACCTCTTGTGCTAGTATATTTTCATCCTAGAGGTATTATCTCCTCCCTAAGTGAAACTGAGTTACAACATGATTTGAAGTTGGGAGCTAAGATGTAAGAAAAATTTGCATGTCGGCTTTTAGTTTCTCAAGCCTGATGATTATAGGCTGCTCTTCTGAAGGCATTCTGGAGTCAAACCAGTCTTGTTCAGGCAGGAATCGAAGTGTTAGATGCAGGCTGATATCTCTGCAAACCATGCTCATTAGCAACACTTATCCAGCACATCCCAACTTTTTGTACATTCAAACACCGTTATGAAAATAACTAGTTTTAAGGAAAACGCATGGAAGTGAAGGAGGGAGCAGAAATAGAGTCTCAAAACCTTTCTGTTTACTTGGAGCTGCCCTGCAGCACGTGATATTAATTACAAGACCACTGTTTTTTACAAAATTTCAATGTAAGATGTTTCAGATATCCTTTTGGCCAATAGCACAAATTGGTATCAGTTTCTGAAACAATGGCAAAATCTGACTGGAGGAGGAAGCACATAACAAGGTTGAGAAATGAGGGTTTTTTTCTCTACTAAAACTAGAAACATCAGCTAATAAACCTCTTTTTCCTTTGCTCATCCTTCAGGATGAAAAGATGTATTCTGAAGACAGAGACTGCTTGTTTTTATCCCAGGGAAAACCCACTGCAAGAATAATAATGCAACTTGTGGGAGCAGTGTGTGGCAGGCTCTTTTTGAGATCAGACTAAGTGGAGTTTTTGTCTTGGTGCTAAGTGGATGGAAAAGTTCATTAATATTGACTTTTGTCTACCATTATTGACCTTCTCCCTTCCTCCCCTGCCCCTAAGACAAAAGGAAAATATTATTTTCCAACTTTCCCAACCTCTCGGTATTCTTCCTATTTGAAAATGAGACCGTTCATTTAAAGAGGTAAATAAGCATATATGGCAATTATCTAGCAACTGCCTCAGTTTTAAGATTCTGGCAGACTTTTAGCAAGGATACTTGCTAAATGGATTGCATGGCTTTCTTTGAAATTGGAGTTGGACTTCTCAGTCATTACAGTATTTGAGAAACTGCTGTTCTTGGTGTCTAGCTTTCTGAATGTTATTGTGAAAATCTTGGCAGGGGACTTGCATGTACTGCCACCATCTGAAGCAGCTGTTCTCAGGAAATGTTGAGGCAGAACTGGGCTTGTCCTGCCCTGGATTGCTCCAGGCATCTCTTGGCAGTCAAACACTGAATGCTGCCAATGGTTTAGGCTGGGTTTGCAGCCTGAGCTGAACTGAAAGGAGTACCAGGGGCATTTGGTTGCCGCAGACAAATCAAATGGGCCCGTCTTGCACTATTACTGTGGGTTGAGTAATTTGGAAAGGTGACCAAGATACACTTTGCCTGAATTTCAGAGGCTGATTCTAGGCTTCGATGCTGCTCTTTTCATTTTCAGCTGAAAAAAAAAGCCACATGTGCCTATATGTACATGATAGTGCATGTTTTATACCAACTAGAATTAGCTGAAATCATGATTTTAAATAAAACAAAATAAAAAAATGTAGAGGTCAAGTGCTAACATTTTTTAAGCTTGCTTTCAGGGGCGGAAAAAGCTCTTTTGGACTTGATGCAAAATTTCCTTTCTGCTGCAAGCGTTCATCAGCGCATCTCTGTGCACATGCACATAGGCATGTGCTCTCTAATGAGCTTTCAGTTTTCATGGAGACAGGGAAAATCTCCAAAAGATTAATGAGCTTTCTTATTTCAGTCTCCAAACACTGTGTCGTTTCTGGGATCTGCAATAGGATTGTGCCATTTACAATTCAGAACTTTGCTGTAAGACCGTTCTGCATATACACCAGACACAGATGTGCTCAGTACTGAAAGAGAAGCCAAAGACTTACTGAGAGCAGGTGGCTCTGGAACAGAGGGAAAAGATATTAGCCCAAAGGGAATGATGCTTTCTTATTCCTTGACTATTCTGACTATTTTTCTTGAAAACCCAAATTTATACTTCCAAATGTGCATCCATCTTTGTTCAGTGCTTTGCTTTATAGCAGTATGTTGTTCTATTCTGGCTGCTTGTTTCAGCTATGTCTGCATAGCTGAATGCCTGCTGCACCCCAGACATACACTTTACTCTTCTACCACATTATTTTAGCCCTCAAGAATTAAAGTGTTTCTAGTGAAATTAAACCTCGGGTAGCAAGTTACATGGAATTTCTGTGAGCACTGTGGCCAAAACTGATCCCACATCCTCCTCCTGTGCCTTCTTGTGTATTTGCATAAGCCCTGCAGTTAGCCAGATGGAGCAATCTGGGGTAGAATGAAGTCTTGTAGGCTAGTTGTAGGTTGGATCAGTTCACCAGTACAGCACCCAGTTTGTTTTGTAGCTTTCTAAATGTTTGCGGTGGCACACATGGAGCAGCAGCAACTGCTTTTAGTGGCTTAAACTAGTCATGGAATGGCAGTCTTCAAGTGTGAGTCCACAGTACAAATTTGGCTGTTGAGATTAAGCACCTTTTTATATGTGCGGCCACTTTCCTACTCTTGAGTCTTGTGTTATGCAGTGGGGACATTTTTCCAACACAGATTACTTAATAGCACCTATTTTGAAGAAGTCTGTTAGATTTAACAACCAATTCCAGGTGACTTAATGTTTTGTTGGGATGATATCATGATCCCATTGCAGGATCTACATTTTGTCCACTCCACTGAGCTATTAGTCACATCATCTGCACAGCTCTATGTAGGAGGAACGCAACACAAAGTCTGAGGCCATGTTTTCTCTCAGGCAGAAGAAATTGTAGAAACTAACAATGAAATGCACCATATTATCTGGTGTCCTTGCCTTTCTTCTCCCACAGCTCAAACAGACTAGGGAATTTATTCTCCTACAGTTTTCAATACTTTGCAGTGCCTCTGAGGCTGGGTCTTGCACTATTTTCACACAGAAGACAATTGCATAATCAAGTAAACCTTTGCTTTGAGGAGATTTTTTCTGTTATTTACATTTGGTTTTCCTTGACTTCATGGAATTTTGGGCACTGAGGCACAGAGACATGAAGGAGAAAATAGGTAAAATTAAGAGAGTGAAGACAGAAGCATTAAGTTATCCTCAGGTCTCTTGCAGCAAAAATCCATTTTAATTTATAAAAGTGCATATTGACAAGTAGCTTTTTAAAATGTAAGTCCTTGTAGTGGTGTTGGATCAAATGGAAAATCAAATAAAACAGGAGAAACTTATGCGGTAAAAGTTGTGCTTTAAATTTTTATTCTTGGTTTCTAGTTTCCTAGAAGTGAAAAAAATGCTATGTTCTCTACAACAGTTATTGTAGGAAGGCTCAATGTGAATCCTTCTGGAAGCGGAAGGTGATTTTTATTTTAAGCAAAACTGATTTCACTCATGCTGCTTCTGCCATGGATTTCACTTACTCATTCAGTCATATTCACAAGTGCCAAGTCATGTTTATCCAAGTAATCTGGGAAGGCATAGTAGTGCCGCAGAGGAGAGCTGTCAGCAGCTGCTGAGTTCTCATCATGTGTATCGATTGGCAATCATTGTTAATTATTATTAACTGAATTTTGGTTGTACCTTTTGCACCTTCCGTGAGTAGAGATTTACTGGGATCTTTTGTCTGAATATCTTCTTTTGCCCCTTACAAGTCTGAGGCAAAATTCCTGAGTCTCAGTGTTTTTTATTTTCCTACTTGAGTATTTTATAGCTGCAATCCTCTTTTTCAGCTCTTTGTCACCTGGTCTTTATGGTTTTAAATTACTGCAGTCCTTGTTCTCTGGTTATTCAAATGACAACCTTCTACACCAATTAAGGCATGCCATGTCTTTATCTCTTGTTCCGTTCTTTATTCAAATGCCTCTTCATACATATTTCCATTCAGATGCCATTTATTCCAAACTCAAGATTTTTGTTACAATGATCTGCAGTTTAATGCAGCATTTGCCTCAGAAAAATACATAGGGCATGTGTGGATAGCTTTTCATTGCTTTGAATCCCAACTATAAAAAGCTCATATGTAGAGGACCTGTGAGCAACACACTTGAAAAGCAGTGTTTACTAGAAAATACATGTTTTGTGACATAGCAATTAAACCAGCGGGATTTTATGCTTAAAAACACATCCTATACTTAGCAATTCTTAATTATTTTAAAATTACACCATGGTACAGTACAATAATATAGTAAGTTTAGGACACTAAATTTTCTAACTAGAATGTTATCAAACAGAAACTGAATGCCGTATGAAATCTCAAGTGCTGATTTTTAAACCAATGTACATTACTCCATAGCTAATCAGTGCAAAATGTAGATAAGACAAAGAGTGTATGAAAGATGAAATAGGAATTGAACTTTTAAGATGACCATTTTATTTTTGCCTGTGTCCTCCTTCTAACTGCCTGTAGTGTCGCAATCAGTACAATTTGCTTTTGTAGGACAGCAAAACAACTGTGAATCTCATAAAGGAAATGGAGGGACCCTGGGTAATCTCAGTGTTGACCTGCTGCCACCTTCTGGTCATAGTATCATGGAATTCATTTAGGTTGGAAAAGACCCTTAAG